>JAVQMG010000084.1:4660000-5026477 GCA_032878915.1 Castanopsis chinensis
CAGGGAATCTAGAGATTGATTCTTCCTTCAATGCCCGTTTTCTCTGTTTAGCGGCTACAACATGGGAATTTTGTAGTCCTCTACAAAGTTCTGGACCATCAGTCTCATTAGATTCCACTAGAGGAGTTTCTGGTTTAACTTTTATCTTAATTGGTTTCCCAAGCTTTGATTTATCTTCCATTCTTGCAATTTCAAGCGCCTTTGCACACACAGGAAAACCTTGATCATCCCAGGACTCCAAAATTATGCCAGAGCCCAAGCAGGTTCTTCCCTGATAGAAGGCTGCAAACTGCCCAGCTGCCAGGCCCTGATCATCTTCAGATAAGTGGACAACTGCAATGTCTTCACTACCATCTTGACCAAGTTCCATTTCTAAACTGCAGTTGTAAAATCCAGGGCCATGTCTGACCTGAAAAAATTACCGAAACATGAGCTTCGAGTTTCTAGGATTATAGACTTGGGATGGGACTCAACATGGGAATTTCAAACGACATAACCGGATTCATAGCATGCCTATTAGTACATGATGGGCATTCTTTAGAGGACTAGTATTCACTAAGTAAATTATGCATAATGTCTGCTTGGGCCAACTTCTGTCAGGGCTGTGGTGCAGAAATAAGGTTGTGGTATTTTCAGAACTTAATCATGAAAAGTCACTGGAATAGGAATTGGACACTTCTACCTTGCACTGGAGCTGACATAACTGATTTGGAGGCAACCCACTAAGCCATTTTATGGAGCCAACACGAAATATGCGTCTTCTTTTGTCAAATGAGAAGTAATTTCTTGACACAAACACTACATTGTTTTTAATGTCCTTCTCAACAACATACCTGCATGAGATACACAAGATTGGCCATATTGAATAAATTCATAACAAGTGTTTGGCAATAGACAATGTATAAAGTATCATAAGTTCATAACAAGTATTTGACAATAGCCAGTTTTCAGACCATCAAATTATACAGAAACATATCTTGCCGGAGCAAAAAAAGCTATGGTTAATGGGAAAAAAATGTCATAGCAGCCACTCTGCTTCTTTAACATATACAACACTTCAATATTGATTGATATGCTAGTACAACTAAACAGAACATAAAAAAGAATTTAAGAGACAATACCATAAACAAATGCTGGCATTTTTTTTATTCTTTGATAAGAGACTTCATTAAAAACACGAACACTGGGTTCTTCTGCCCAAGTACACAAAAAGTGTACAAGAGAAGAGCACATCAGAGAAAACAAAACATAACTAAGAAGCATATAGAACCGTTGAAGCTGTAAAGGAGATGGTGGTGAATTTTAGCAATTCAAAAAAAGGAGTGAAGAAAAGGATGCTAGGTTTAAATGATGAGAGCATACCAGGGTCCTCCAGGGAGACGTAGACCTTGGCGTTGACCAATTGTGTAGAACCAAAAACCTCGATGTTTTCCAAGGAAATCTCCTGTCTCAGCTTCCAATATTACACCTTCCCTCTCCCCAATATGTCTACCAACAAATTCACTGAACTTTATCTGTAGCCCCAAAAAAAGGGAGACAAAACGTTTCAAGATGAATCCATTCACAACTCACAACCTTGTGCTAAAACCAATCATAAGAAACCAAAATGACGATTTTTAAATAGCCAATAAAAATAAATCCATGACCCACATGATAAAGATAATGATTAAATGTTATTTTGTAGCTTAGAAAAAAGATATTATTCTGACTCTTTCCTATTAGCCTTCACCAGCAAAGTACAAGGTTTAAGGCAAGCAAAACCTAACAGCAGATGATTGAGACTTGAGGGCAATCTGCTTAACTTTCCTATATAATTCAAGTTAAAAAGTAAAGGCAATTACACATGGTAGCACCAGGAGATAATTTCTTGGACAGGAATAAATACTGAAAATAAATAAATTGTGTCCAAAAAACTACTTAATAGACAGACCTTCCCAAGGAAGCATATTCCTTGTGAATCCCTTCTATCTTTGTTAGGTAAATCAAATCTTGTAGCAAGTTTGCGAACTTCTTCCTGCAGGTAATTGGGCAAAGATAAAAAGAGAAGGGAATCAGAATAGAAAAAAACAAACGCAAGTGCTCTACAAAGAGACAATTAAAGCCACACAAAATGACCAAGGATTAGTATAAACTGCTTTGGCAAATGAGGAATTAGTGGAAAAAGAGATTGTATTAACCATATGAGGATTTACGGCAACTAAAATTTTCAGAAGTTCACGATTATGGATGTTTCAGTTCCCATTAACAATGTGAAATACTATGAATAAAGGCAAAATATTCATGGCAGCATCTCTGTAATTAATTTGCTTTGTAATCATATCACCACTTTGAGTGAGAAAATCCCTGTTTGATAATACGTATACAATATCAAGCATCTTTTCGCAACTAAAATCTATGAGTCCCATCCAAAGTTTTCAAACGCTCAAAGATATTCAGCAGTTGCTGTTCTAAAATTGGATAATGTGAAACAGAATGTAAATAGATAAACACAAACTTTTCAAGTAAAGCTCTGCCTTGCAGTAAAACTAGTCCCAGCTAACCTTTGAGATATAACCAAGTGGGAATATTAGTTGCTTGAGCTGAGCCTGCGAGAGATGCGAAAGGAAGTATGTTTGATCCTTGACCTAAAAATTCAAAGTTAGAATGCGTTAAAACCAGACAATATGCTGGAGAATTTTTCATCCAAATATATATATATATATATATATATATATACACACACACACATGAGAGGTATAGGGTTGATTAGGGTATGTGTTACAAAATGCAACAATGATAGAAAAAAACATGATAATTGAGTGTTAAATCTTGGATAGAATGGATAGATTATTTAGATCCAGCTGCTCTGTTAGCTCCAGGACTAGTATCCCTCCTGATATTATAAATGAAGATGATCACACTGTTGAAGAAACTGATCTCCCTGATTTCCATATATATATATATATATATATATATATATGCTGGAGAATTTTTTTAAAAAAAGGTGCTCCTTTTCAAACTGAGATCTGTGTAAAAATTGCAAAAGAAAACCAATTAAATCAGTCCTGTGTTTCTTTCCTCATATAAGAATTAAATGAACCACAACCAACCGCTTGCAAACTCACAATTCCATGACTGCAAACATTCTCATCTTAAAGTAACATTAAAACAATTTAAAACCTCCTAGACATGTATAATGATCATAAAAATTGCATAAATTCTAAAAACAAGCATGAGTAGCCATCTAAAGCATCTACTCAGTTAGGAAAAAGAGAAAGCATTATAAATAAAGCTCATATTTAACAAGATAAAATTCTTCGGACACATCAGCAATATAAGAACAGCAATAAAGCCAAAAAGGACAGGGAATAATAGAACTCAGTTATATCTCATGAAGGTACCATGTCTTTTGAAAGTTCTAAAACAGAAGGGTTATCCATCTGATCTGTAGAGGAGTGAATGATTTTTGCATAATGTCCAGAAGCAACATAGTCAAAATTCATACTGCTGATGGCATCCATGAATGCACCTGGAATATGACATACCCTTAAGAGACAATAGAATAGTATACGTAACCTTGCAGTGGTAAAAGGTATATTTTTTAATTAAGTTGACAGCATACCAAACTTTATTCTTGTATTGCAAAGAACATCTGGGTTAGGAGTACGGCCACATCGATACTCCTCAATAATGTAAGACACCTGAAATAATGGCCATTAATTCTCAACGCTTAAATAGCCAAACTAACCCTTTCAGGACTTCCTCTGGTTACTAGACAGGAATGCAAGCAATGATGAAGACTGACCAACAATATTATGATTTAAGTTGAACTCACAGACACGATAGAACATCAAGCAAGTGTAAGTTTAACAAATATTGTTAGCAAGCATTAGAAATACAGCAGAAGGTATAGTGCAAAGTGAGCGCTAATTAAACATTATCCAAAGAAGATACACTCAGAGAGGCAATGCCTACCACATTCTTCCAATATTCATCTGTCAAATGCACAACTTCCAAGGGGACATCAACCTGAAGAAAAAGATCAATTGAATGTCAGTTGTAAGACCTCTCTTCTGCATAAAGCACACAATAAAATCAAAGGCTGTATCTATGAAACACAGGCAAAAGCCTTTCATTGAAATCATGCAGGTGGCTATTCACCAAAACAAGTGTAATAGCTGGATTAGCAAATGTGACTACAGAAATTTAAGAAATTAAATGAACTTCAAGGGGTATCAATTTACGACTAAGTCCAAAGGAAGGAAGGGGGGGAAAAGCCATGGGCCGCAAATTATAGAATTGTGACAAGATGTATATCATTAGATGCCCAGTGTGCTCAAGCTCAAATGGCACCTCCTCCCCTTGTAAAAGCAAAATCGATGTAAGGTTCTGGGTTCATGACCCACTAGGTGTGTGTGTGTATAAATACTGCTCAACAACAACCATGCCTTAGTCCCGAAATTTAACAATTGGCTATGGATCCTCAATGGACTAATTAGGTCCAGTGCACGTGTAATTACCAATGGAATGGCATTTCCTGTGACTTTCAATTGAGATGTCCAGGGTTCCAACCTCCCCTCTCCCACATAAAAAATATTAAAAGAAAAATGTAATTCATCATACTGAATCTTTATTGGACAACAGAAAGATTAAAAATTTATATTACTTCCTAGCATATTCTATGCAGACAACAGAAAGAGTAAAACTTTATCTTACTTCCTAACACATTCTATGCATGCCATGTACATCTTTAATATTAAGTCTAACTTTCAACAAAAAAAAAAATTAGAAAAGTGAGAAGTAAAGTTAATTACTTGATTACAAACAGCTTTAGCATACTTCAAATCTTCTTCCCATGGGCACTCTGACCAGAAGTTCTCAAAGTCTTCCTACACCAAAACCACACATCAGTATAGTACCACAATTCAAATTTTGAGTGATGGGTCTTTCTCCATTTTCACAACCAACATGATCACATATGTATAAATGGGCATACTTGGAACCAGATTTTGAGGTAGAAAGCGGTGCAGGAATGGCCAGCGGCGTGGAGGAGGCGAAGAGCGACGCTGCTGTCGACGCCGCCGCTGACAAGGACGGCGACTCTGAGGGGCTTGGTGTTGGGCATGGAGCAAGAGAGATGATGATGATCGTCGACATCGAAGCTGTTTGCAAAGCGTAGTGGCACTTGGGCCACCGAAGTAGAGAAAGAAGAAGATATAAAGAGGGGTCTAGAGGAGCTGAATTGAAGGAAGGGTTTTAGATTGATTTGAGTTTGGCGTTGGAGAGAGCGGCTTTGGAACGGGAGGTGAAAGAGAGTGAGCGAGGAGGACATGGACATGGAGATTGGCCTCAGTCTCAGCAGCATTGCTTTGTTGATGTGCTACACAATGTCTACCGATAAGCCTTGTCACACGCACACACAAGTTTTGGTGTACCTTTTGGGCGAAAATAGCAATTTAAGCATAAGATTCTAACTATATAGTTAGTTGTTAAGGTTTACAAAGTATATTCTATTCTAGCATCTCGAGTTTAAGAGTCTCGATTTTGGGCCTAAAAATCGAGTATTTGATGCTTGATTTTTATAGTGTGATCCATCTAATGTGGCATTTTCATCCAGGTGGAGTCTACTTGGAAATCGAGTCTTAAAGACTCGATTTACAAGCTAAAAGAACAATTTGTCTAAGTCTTCTACAACAAATCCCAGTAGAATCTACCACCAAAAAAAAAAAACCAAGAGCTGGGCGGGGGCGGCCTGGGTCGCGCCCAGGCCGCGCCCCCGCGCCCAGGTCGCGCGACCTGGGTCACGGCCTGGGTCACGCGACCCTGGCCGCGCCCAGATCACGCAACCTGGGTCGCAGCTTGGGTAGCGCAGCCAGGTCGCGTGACTGGGTCGGCTGACCCAGGCCAGGTCGCCTCCTCATTTTCCCAGGGCTGGGTCAACCGACCCAGTCGCGCGACCCAGGCCGCGACCCAAGTCGCGCAATCTGGGCGATGCCAGGGTCGCGCGACCCAGGTCTTGCGATCTGGGCACGGGGGCACGGCCTGGGCACGGGGGCGCGGCCTGGGCGCGACCCAGGCCACCCCCGCCCCGCTTGTATAGCTGGTCGTCTTTTTCTTCTTCTCCATCAGTGTTTCTTTTCTTGTAATAAACTTAGACAAATTGTTTTTTTGGCTTGTAAATCGAGTCTTTAAGACTCGATTTCCAAGTAGACTCCACGTGGATGAAAATGCCACATCAGATAGATCACACTATAAAAATCGAGTATCAAATACTCGATTTTTAGGCCCAAAATCGAGCCTCTTAGACTCGAGATGCTAATATAGAATATAGTTTGTAAACCTTAACAACTAACTATATAGTTAGAATCTTATGCTTAAATTGCTATTTTCGCCCCTTTTTTGCGTGTGCGTGTTTTTTTTTTTTTGCCGGGGGGGGGGAGGGGGAATGCGGGGGTTTTTTTTTTTTGAAAAATATCTATAAAAGTCAAATAATTTTATTAGTTAACACAGTTTTGAAACTATTTGGAGATCTAACAATTCGACTTCAAAAGGACTCAATTTTGGAATGCAAATCGAGTACACTAAACTTGATTTCAACATCGTGCTGCAGTTGATGTGGAAATCTGTCCACGTAAGCATGAAAATCGAGTCTGTAATACTCGATTTCATTACCCAGAAAATCGAGTCTGTAACACTCGATTTCGTTACCCAGTAATACTGATGAACGAAGCACCAAAGAACGAAGCAATCCAGGTGGCGAATGCTTCAGGCAATGACGGTGAAGGCTGAACATGTCGGACTTAATGTGGGTGTGGTTCTCACCGCCACTCCGGTGATATTGCTACCACACTGTCAAGGCCGACGAGCTAAGTCACAATGTCAACGAACCTCTTGTGGAGCTCGGCAGTCCATCGCAGTCGGGCCTTTGGATCCAAAGTGAAAACCAAGCAAGCATCACCTGGTAGGTTCATCGAGGAGAAGCAATCCAGGCTGTGAGTCTAACTAAACCCAAGCGGCGAAAGCTTTAAGCAAGGGAAATCCGATTTGATTAGGTATTTATTTTGGGTTTTGTATTTGGTTTTGTTCATGGGTTTTTGGGGCTTGAAAGAACAAGGAAGTTTTTCTGCTGATGTTGAAGTAGATGAACAACGAAATCGAGTCCTACTAACTCGATTTCTATTGACAGAACTCGAGTCCATTTGACTTGAGTTCGATGCCTACGTGGACCAAGTATCCACATCAATTGCAAATAATGTTGAAATTGAGTTAGTGTAGCTGATTTAGCATTTCAAAATCGAATTCTTTGATCTCGAGTTGTTAGATACCCATATAGTTTCAAAATTGTGCTAACGAACAATTTTATTTTGGTTTTTATAGTTATTTTCAAAAAAAAAAAAAAAAAATCCCTAAACGTGTACCTTTGTGTTCAAACTTTGAACAACAACTCATTTATTAAATGAAATAGAGGTAAAAGTAATAAAACTAAAATAAATAAATCAAAACTTGTATAATTGAATAGACTTTAGGTAAAAATTAGATGATATCATTTATAATTTAACTCATTATAAATTTTTATTTAGTAAAATGAAAAAAATTACTTCTATATATTTCAAAGTTTAAAAAAAAAAATCAATTGTGCCAATAATATTTATGACAACTAGAGGTGGAATCCCCTTCCCAGTTTAAATTTATAATTTCTCATATGAGTTCCTCGAAATTAAAAAAAAAAAAAAAAAATCGGCCTTTGTATATTTGTTCATAGTTGATTTCAAGCTTGAAAATAGGAGGGTTGCGAAAGGTTAACAATTAAACTAAAATTTAGTCACTCTATTCTAAATAGATTCAATACAAGTTGAAAAGACAAGAGAGTCATTTGAGATTTTTTATTTTTATTTTTTTATTTTATTTTTTTTAAATTACAATGTTCATAGAAATAAAACGAAGTACAACTAAGACAATTTACCTACAGGTGGAGGCAAGAGCTCCTAGTAGATTGTCTTTATTGAAGCAAAACGATTTTTGGTGTTAAGGGAAAACTTTGTAGCTACATGAGCAGCCATATTGCAATCCCTTTTAACCCATCTAAACAAACAACCTAAGAAACTAGACTTAAGGCTTAAAATAATGCTAATAATTAATGTTAACAATGGACAAGTCGGGAATAACATTCTCTAAAGAAAGAGAATCAAAACAGTTTTTGGCATCTCCCTCGATGATGATGTGGTTCCAATCTTCTTCATGTGCAAGTTGGGCAGCCCAGAGAATGGCAGAAGCTTCGGCTACAATTGGAGACCTGAGGGTATGGATTTTGGACCAAATTTTGATGATGTCCCCCATACTATCTCTAGCCACTACAACTAAAGCAAAAGATGAATTAGAGATAGCTGCATCAATATTCAGCTTGATCCAAAGATGGGGTGGAGCTTCCCATTTGGCTAGGGGAGGAGCTAAGTTGGGAGAGGCATCTTCCTTTGTGAACAAGGCTAAATATTCATCAACTTATGTCTTACCCGCTTAAATGATTCTTCTATGTTGATTATTGCACAATGGTTCAACACTTGGTTCTTTAGGTACCAAATCTCATCAATTACGAAGGCCATATTAAGCGGAATAAGCCACTGATCTTCTGCTGGGCAATAGGCCTTTTTTTTTGGGGGGGGTTTGGTTAGGATGATTTTAATGATGTCCTCACAGTCCATGATTTGACACTCTTCCAATTTGAAGCCCCAACAGCTTGAGTACCATATTGCTCATGCTACAGGGCTTTGAAGAATATATGTTGGCTTGTTTCATTTTCTTGTCTACATAAAACGCAGATGGGATCGGATGAAACACTTCTTCTGCTCAGGTTATCCTTCTTATGCTCAGTCATGCCCATCCTTGTATTTCAATCTTAGAATTTTCAAACATATACTATCAAAGCTTGGATGCAATCATCCAGGCCAATTTTGCAAGTGGAGCTTTGTTAGTGCTCTTGGTTGTTTTGAATCCAAGCCCACCCTTCCTTCTCGGTGTGCATAGTTCTTTCCAAGCTTGGAGATGGTTTGGTCATGTTTGGAGAATTATGATTAATACACTATTAGGAGAAATTAGTTGATGCAAATTGAGGGAATTAAAAAAAGGTAGAGAAAGTCCAAAAATAATATTAATAGAAATAAAAAAAAATAAAAAGATTTATCAATTACAGAAGTAACATAATATATGAGCTTTTTGTTTGATAGATATTATAGGATTTCAATTTTGAAAAAATAGAATGAAGGAACATAACACATAAGTGCTTGTATGATAGAAAAATGACAACATTTTAGATAATCAAGCCCAAGATTTACTCACATAATGTTATGCAAAGTTGTGAATAGCTTATTTAGCTGAAATAAAAAAATTTTTTGCTAAAGATACTGTAAATAAAGTTAAAAAGTAGCTAAAACAATACAGTGAGACTCATGAATAGTACAAAAAAATAATGTTATGCAAAGTTGTGTACAACTTATTTAGCTGAAATAAATTTTTTTTTTGCTGAAAATACTGTAAATAAAGTTAAAAAGTAACTGAAATAATACTGTGAGACTCATGAATAGTACAAAAAAAATAAGTTGAATAGTAACAAAAATAAGCTGAATGGTAGCAAAAATAAATTAAATAGTAAAAAAAAACTAATTTTTTAAGTCAATGCCAAACACAATCTAAGCATGTAAATTTATACTCACAGTATTCATTTTGCATTTAATTTTTTATTTTTCTTTATGTATCTCAATGAAGAAAGAAGAGAGTAGATGATAATAAATTATGTATGAAAAAAGATAAACAATTAAAAAAATAAAAAAATTGACATTTTAATTAAAAATAGTGTAAAATAAATAATTCAATGTGAAATTTTTTTTTTAATAAAAAAATGAGAATAACTTAGGTCAGCCATTAAACTTAAATTTAATACACCTATTACACACAATTAAAACCACATTTGGGGGTGTTTGGCGGTTGTTTTCAAACAACCATTTTCAGTTTTTAAACAACATTTCACGTATTTTTATACACTTTTTTACTTACATGTATTCCCACAAATTTTTTCAAACAACAATTTTCAGTTTTTAAACACATGTCCCAAATGAGCCCAAAACTAATTTTTTTTTTTTTTCCATTTAGCGTTAATTTTCTAAGAATATTGTTAGTTATCTTGTTGCAAAAGAAAAAGGAAAACTAGCATCTAGAGTTTTTAAAACTTGAGTTCAATGGTAGAGCTCAAGTTTTTAAAACTTGAGACTCAAGCGGCAGAAGCTGAGATGGAAAAAATTCCACGTAGAACTCGAGTTTCTAAAACTTGAGTTCCACAATTTTTCCCTTTCACATACAACTCGAGTTTTAGATACTCGAGTTCTACCATTTTTTCCTTTCAAATCATCATTCGTCTTCTTCCACTTAATACTTCCTCTTCCTCACATTCTTCTCAGTCAGACTTCGTGCAGATCTGAATCGTCCAATTGGAGCTCTAGCGTCGTCCAATCTGTTCTTCGTCGTCAGATCGTTCCTCCTTTGTCGTCAAATCGTTCTTCCTGTCGTCAAATCGTTCTAGGTTTCTTCTTCTTTTCTTCGTCATCTTCGTTCCTGGGTTTCTTCTTTTCTTCTACATTCCGTTCTTCCTGGGGTTGGGCTTCATCTTCTTCTGGGTTCAGGCTTCATCTTCAACTGGGTTTCTCTCTTCTTCATGTTCTACTGAGTATCTCTCTTTTTCAACGATTTGGAACTCGAGTCTGGAAAACTTGACTTTGATTTGCTAGAACTCAAGTCTTGTACAAAACGAGTATTTGAGACTTGAGTTCTAAGATGGAACTCGAATTTCTAAAACTTAAGATGCTATTTTGTTAATTATTTTCAGATGCGTGTTAACTTACTATTACCCTCCCTCTCTCTCGCGCTGCTATTCTGAAAATTGCCTCGCCCAAAACCTCTCTCTTTCCTGTTCTTTCTCTTCAACTTTACGAGGGAATGTGCAGACTAACCATGTGAGGGGCTTCTATATAGTAAGTTAGGTAATGTTTGAAAGAAAAATGGAAAATAGCATCTTGAGTTTTAAAAACTCGAGATCCACATTTAAACTCGAGTCTCCAAGACTCGCTTTGCACTGATGAGTTGGACAGAAATGGCAAGAAATGCCACATAGATCTCGAGTCTCTCAGACTCGAGTTCTACCAAAGAGAGAAACCCAGAACGCGAGGAAGAACAGAGGAACGCGAGGAAGAACAGAGGAAGAACCCAGAACACGAGGAAGACGAAGGACGATCTGAAACGGAAACGAATGACGATCTGAAACGGAAGAACAGAGGAAGAACCCACGCGAGGAAGACGAAGAAATAAATGGTGGAACTCGATGATCTGAAACGGAAATGAAGGACGATCTGAAACGGAAGAACAGAGGAAGAACCCACGCGAGGAAGATGAAGAAATAAATGGTGGAACTCAAGTTTCTAAAACTCGAGTTTCACGTGAAAGCAGTAAATTTTCTAAAACTTCACTTGGAGGTTTTTCTATGTCAGCTTCTACCGCTTGGGTCTCGAGATTAAAAAACTCGAGTTCTAAATTAAACTCGAGTTTTTAAAACTAGAGATGCTAGTTTCCTACGTTATTTTGAAACGCGATAACTTACTAAATTTTTTTATATTTAATGTTATTTGAAAATAAAATTGTCAACTTCGCCTTCACCAAATTTCAAAATCTCTCTTCCACCGTACCTTTCTGTCAGACACCCATGGTTGAATCTCCATGCCACCGAGTCCCACACCACCACCACCGGCGGTGCTTGCCGTTGTGGCCTTCTCCCATCTTAAGGTTCTCTCTGATTTCTCGTTCTCTCTAGCCCAAATCTGGCTATGGCAGAGCTTACGCTTGCACCAACTCCACCATCGCTGGCGGTGCTTCTCACCTGCTTCACCACCACTCGTGACAATATTACAACAATTCATTGCTTGGGTTTGGCTTTCATTTTAATTTTTAATGTTAATTTTGGAGTGCACAGAAGATGTTTGTGAAAATTTCTGTTAGAAACTTTGAAGCTATTATAAAAATAGGCTATAAAAATAGGAGTGGGGTGGTTTGCTAATTTATTGTTGTTTTAGTATGCGGGGTTTCCCCCTCTGTATGGGTTCCTTCAGTGATTTATCACAAGCTCATTGATTTTTGTTTGTGTTTTTCATGTCATTCTAAATCTGATGGGAAATTAATATATAGATATTTTCTTATGTGAATTGTATATGATTCTCTTTATAATTGCTGAAATTTATGAATTATTTATCTTAGATACTATCTTAAATTCCTTAATGTTAAATACATGTGAAAGTTGCTTGGGTTTTAGTTTTTTTCCAACTTTCAAACGTTGGTGCTTGTGAAAGTTGAGATTTTGTGTGCTGGGGTATGAAATTCTTGTGGGTATTTTCCTCTTAACAGTCAACACTATAAATTGTGAAAACTTGTTCTTTACATTATAAAGTCTTAAACATTAGTTACATGCCTCATATGTTGTACATGCATTTTAATGATATAGTGGCTTGTTGATGTTATACTTATATTTGTGATAAGTTATTGATATTATGCTTTTGTCTTCTTAAAAGATTTTGTTTTGGGAAAGAGAGAGTGATTTGTAGTTTTGATATTAAACTAGATGGTGTGATGCAAACCTCGGGTGTGGGTTTATATTTGTATTGATATGAATGAAATTGAATTTATTTCACTACTTTGTTGCAGGTTAAAACTTAAAAGTTGAACTATCAAGATGATGCACTGAAGAACTTCAAGAAGATTGACCAAGTACCAAGTTGCTAGGTGCCACCTACTCATCTCCTTATATAGCCAACAAAGCATTATATGGTTATATGTGTATATACACATAAATCAGACAGTATTCCTTTATATGACCTGTATGTATGTTAGATTGATACCAATAAGGCACAAAACATACCATGCTAGTAAAACCTCTCATACCCACCTTGACCTCTAAACAACTATACCAAATCCATGCACAAATCCTCAAAAATTCAAAACCCCATTTGTTAAATGCTTTGCTGGGAGTTCTCACAAACTCCCCCACCCCACAAAATGCCCTTGTCCTCTACAACCAAATGCTCCGCCACCCAACTTCCCACAATCATTACACATTCACCCATGCACTCAAGGCATCCACCTTATTGCATGCACACCAAAAGGGCCTTGAAATCCATGCACACGTCATAAAATCTGGTTACTTTTCTGATGTCTTCATCCAGAACTCCTTGCTTCATTTCTACGTTGTTGCAAATGATATCATATCTGCCTGCCGGATTTTTGATTCTATATCTTTCCCGGATGTTGTTTCATGGACTTCGATCATTTCAGGGCTATCTAAGTGTGGTTTTGAGGAGGAAGCTATTGTTAAGTTTTGTTCCATGAATGTAAAGCCTAATTCTACTACTCTTGTTAGTGTTTTGTCTGCTTGTTCTAGCCTAAGAGCTCTCAAGCTTGGCAAAGCCATTCATGGATATAGTTTGAGGAATTTGGATGAAATTAATATTATTTTGGATAATGTAATACTTGATTTTTATGTGAGATGTGGGTCTTTGGTAAGTGCGAAGTACTTGTTTGTGAATATGCCTAAGAGAGATGTGGTTTCTTGGACTACAATGGTGGGTGGTTATGCACAAAGAGGATTTAGTGAAGAGGCAGTGAGGGTTTTCCAGGAAATGGTGGAAGGAGGAGAAGCTCAGCCTAATGAGGCCACTATTGTCAATGTATTGTCAGTATGTTCTTCGATTGGTGCATTGAGTTTGGGTCAATGGGTGCACTCCTACATTGAAATGCGAAGTGATCTTCCAGTGGAGGGTAATGTGGGAAATGCCTTGATCAACATGTATGTTAAATGTGGGACTGCAGGTATGGCAATTCACATTTTTAACAAGCTTCTGCACAAGGATATCATATCATGGAGTACCATTATTAGTGGCATGGCCATGAATGGCCATGGCATGCATGCATTGCAACTCTTCTCGCTCATGCTAGTTCATGGGGTTCCTCCAGATGATGTAACTTTCATTGGCTTACTATCAGCTTGCAGCCATGCAGGCCTTGTAGATAAAGGCTTGATGATCTTTGAAGCAATGAAAAATGTATATGGTATTGTGCCACAAGTACAGCATTATGCTTGCATGGTAGATATGTATGGACGTGCTGGGCTCTTGGAGGAAGCAGAGGATTTTATTAGGCAGATGCCTGTGGATGCTGATGGACCAATTTGGGGAGCTTTGCTTAACGCTTGCAGAGTTCATTGGGATGAGAAGATGTTTGAACGGATCAGACAATGTCTTCTTGATACAAGAGGTGTGAGTATCGGGACTTTTGCTTTATTGTCAAACTCATTTGCTAGTTCTGATAGATGGGAAGATGCTAATAAGGTCCGTGATGAAATGAGATCCATGGGGTTGAAGAAGATGGCAGGGTGTAGCTGGATAGAGGTTGATCCCTCCACTCATACCCTGGATAAATCAGATGCTTGCTTCGCATATGCAGGATAATAATCTGCCGTTATTGATCACCCGTAAGAAGATGTTAGTTGAACTGATCCGATTTTTTTGAGCATTTGGATATTTGTCCATTGCATCCTTGTATCATAAGAGGAAGAGGCAACATTTCTGTATCCATGTAAGTGTGGAAGTTGTTTGCTGTTTCTATCTGTTGTACGCCTGTTCAGGAGTTTATATTTTGTTTAAATTGTTTGATTCTCAGATATAAGACTTTGTGTAAATTTATCTTAAATACTTTCTAATAATGCAGGTATGCTGTTGGATGGAGGGTCCTCCAACCTTGAATGCGTAGTTTTGATTGGAACTAGATGACCCCTGATCCCGGGTATGTTTCATGGTTAGTATGATGAATTCATCTGCTGATTTTTACATGAAGTAATTATTGATCCAGAATAACTTGAAATTACAGTAACTTATTGAATGCCTTCTCTTTCATTTAGATTTTTGGGTTTTATACAGTGTAAGATAGTCACAAACCAATCTAGATTAGATGTTGCAACCTAGGAAGAATATGTTGGTATGTATTGTTTGCATGGTACAAATTCTGTGAAGCCTATTCTTTTCTAGCTCTTCCCCTCAAATTTTACTTTTGGTGACACAGTGATAGAACATTCCAATTAGAACAATTGGCTCTGTCATTACTGTACAAGCATATCTTAGAAAAAATTGATGACTTTTGATTGATGAATCTTCTTTGTTGATGGACGTAACAAATAATAAATTTTCTTTTTTTGCATTCTAGACTTGAACTTTGCTATGTAAGTCTTTTCACTTGGGAATGTAATGATTTTGCAGCTCCTGGGAAGTTCATTCTAACACACCCCGACATCAAGATTTATATATTATTGAGTATCAGATGTATCATGTGACTCATGCTGTTCTGCATAAATGCTACTGTGGAATCTGCATATCACATCAAGGTGTATATTGCTCTTCGAAAATAATTGTATTAAAGTGATTCTCCTGGTAATAACTAGTAACTTGCATGATAAACAGCCTCTTCAGGCAGCCTGCCATGCGTGTGCATTTCAATAACCTGATGCCATTTAATATTGCTTTATATGTTTTTGCTATCTATCTCTATATTACTTACAATATTCTGATCCTAAAATTGCATGTGTTCTTTTCTAAAATGGAGGACAATTAGAAAAGGATGGGTTTTATGGTGGAGCACTTTGAGAGAAATGGTAGTGGTAGAGAGTGAGAAAAGAGATTGTGCACTGCACTGCATGATAGTGCTCCAATATTTACGATGACTGTAAAAGGATTAGGAATTAAATTTTAATTTCAGAAGCTGAGAGCTTGATGTTGTTGATGAGAAAAAGAACTAAAATTTTGATGCTTGTATCCAGCCTTTCTCCCTTTTGGGGTGGTTCTATTTGAGTCCCCAAATTCAATCAATTTAAAATTTAGCATCTATTGCTTAATTTTGAATTTTGAGAAATACCTTAACAGTTTGGTCAATTAATTCTGATTTCTGATTATTAAGTGTATACTATGTGGAATGCTGGCACTGATTCTTAGAATTTTCTTACTTGAATTTTATTGGAAATTTGGTTGTTGATGCTTTTGGAATGGTTTTTGATTTAGGTTATTTTTGGATAGATGCTTAAGCCATCTTAAGGAAGTTTATTGTCGATAAAGACTTTAAGTTGGTTCAGGAAGCAGTTGGCAAAGACAAGGTCCTAGTTGGCAGTTCATCAAAAAAAAGAAAAGGTACTTGTGGTATTGCTTGTTTGGTTGCGAAGAAAATGAAAGAATGTGAAAGAAAAATGGAGTTTTTATGGGAGGGGATTTTGGCAAGAGGAATGGATGGGGTGATTTAAGGTGTCCAACCTCTTGTTTCGGCCATGGGCAAACCCATTCATGACCACTCACCACTAACCTACGAAGAATCGAAAGGAAAAACAAATTAAATGAATCTTATAATATTTATTTTATTAAACTCTACTCTAAAATGAATTATTTCATATTCATAAAAAAAAATTATTTCATTAAAATGAACTAACGTAGCAAGAAGAGAATAGAAAAACAAATTAAATGAATCTTATAATAATTTTTATTAAGCTTTACTCTAAAATGCATTATTTCATATTCATAAAAAATAAAAATATTTCATTAAAATGAATAATGTGTTCAGTAGGACATAACATTTTTTTTTTTGTCTAACTCATTCTTTGGTTATTTGACTTATTTCCCAAAGTTAGGAGGGAATTTTTTTTATATAAATAAATCAATAAGAGGGATCTTTGACTGTTAGTAAGTTATAATTAAAAATTTAAAAGAATAAGGGTTAGTTGATGGTGAATTTATGACCTAATTTTCAACGTGTATTTTTGGATTTTCATCATTTGTATTATTTAAATGAATTCGGTCTAATAACAAAAAAAAAATAATAATAATAATAATAATAAAATATAAAAGCCAGTGTTTCCCCCACGTGGGTTGATGTGGTTGACAGTTAAATTCCAAGTTGTCAACTCATGCCCTATGGTTATAGATTTTAGAGTCAGAATAACAGACTCTTTGTCATTCACAAGAGTATCGTTGTGACAGATACAATTTTGTGCCCGGGCAAGAGGTGTTGTGATCAGTAAAAATGTATTAACTGCGCTGTAACGATGAGTTATGATTGAGAAAAATGTTTTTAGCTAAAACCATAACTGTATCACACCTTATTTTTGCAATCACATATGTGGTGCGATGCAGTTTAAAGTTTAGTTAAAACCATAACCACACCGCATATACAGTGCGGTCACATATATGGTGCGGTATATAAGATGTGGTTTAAACAAATTGATATATTTTTACTTTGTTTTTGGTCCAAGTCTTAAATTATTGAGCTAGTTTTTCTTTATTTTGGGCTGACTTTTCTAATTAACACTTATTAGGATTATCAAACTTTTTTTTAAAAACTAGAGTTATTAAATTATTAATAATACATTTAATATTAAAAATATTTAAATAATTTATATAGACATTAAAATTGTATGCACCACAATTATTTATGCCATTTTGTGAGCAGTTTTTGTGCGATTTTTGCAATTTGTATGTTTTATGCGGTTTGGTGAACACTCTTAATTACTGTTCACAAAAAACAAAATTTAAATACAATACTTTATGTAATGTTTTTTAAATTCCCCCTTAAGATTTGGTTATATAACTATTTAATTAAAAAATTTACTTCTATCTTATGAAAATAAATCCACGTAATATAATCTTAAAAATATACTCTTAAAAAGAGAGTATAAGAAGTAGCATTTAAGTACACATTCTGACATAAAAATAAATAAATAAAAGACAAAGACAGCTTTGTCCGTCATCAGACACACAACAACAACAACAACAACTTCGCTGGACAAAACTCCTCCTTACGTTCCTAAGTTTACGAACTGGTTCTACACGCTCCTTCACGTGCAATTTCTATGGCCCTCAGAGCAATAGCTTCACACTCTCTCTTGAGGTCAATCCCGTCATTTCACAAATTCTCTCTGCACCAAAACTGGGCCTCAAAATCTCTGATATACAGATTCACATTGCAGAACTCTCGCCTTGCCGTCTTGGCCATCCCTTTCCAATTTTGCCTTTTGGTCTTTTTTTCGGCCCTTCGTGACTCGGATTAGTCTTGGTCACCTACCCACCACCAAAATGTCCAAAACCCATCACCCTCCACTCACACCACGCCACGTCATCACCTCCAATCCCTTTCATTGCTCCACGTCCCCTAAAAGTCTCACTACTAAACAACACTTTGAAGTAGATAGTAGAGCAATATAGTTCATAGTAGCTACCCACTAAAAACCTGCCAGCTGTAACACAGCTCACTTCACTTAAGTGAGAGATTGGAAAGTGATTATAAGCTAGTTTTGTGTGAACTTTATTTCGAATAATTTTTAACTTTTAGCCTCTTTAATCGAAGATAAGCAAAAATGAGTTGTGATAATTATATATTGGGTACGATATAAACAAAACACGATTTCAACTAAAGTGGGTAAAAAGTGCCGAAGCACAATAGTCAGCATATTTACCAAAATTAACACATGGTATAAGAAACACAACTAAAACTAGCCTCACTACACTTTGCACGTGTGATGAGGTTTTTTATTTTGGTTTAGTATTATAATTTTTTATTCATTTTTTTTTTCATGTACTGAGTTTGCCGAATGCTTAAAGATTTTTCTATTCAATATAAAAGAAGCAAAAATAAATAAATAAATAAAATAGAGTGTATTAGTTTAAATTTAAAAAAAAAATGATAAGAGATGGGAAGATTGTAAACTGTTGTGAACTTGAGTTTAGTAAGAATTTTTTAAATTGTAAACTTTTATTTTACGAATTTGTTCACCAGAATTAAAAACCTGTAAGTGAGAAAGAAGAGAATATTTTGGGATATCTAAAACTTACAATCCGCAACTTAAATGGAAGCCTAAATATAGGGGGATATTGGGTGTTTGCCATTATTTTGCAAAAATAATGGCAATATGTCCCTGTTTTGAAATTTTTTAGGTTTGTGTCTTTGTTTTTAAAACTCAATTTTAATAAAATCGAGTTCAGTATAAAACTTAATATATTCAAAATCGAGTTATACGTAAATTTTTTTAATTGAAACTTGGCTTTAGTAAAGTCAAGTTTCACTTAAATTTTTTAAAAAGAATTAAGTGCTAAAATATGCATAAAACTCGACATTGCGAATGTCGAGTTCTATTTGTAAAATCGAGTGCTAAAATAAGGACACAGACTTAAATAGTTTCAAAACAAATACATTATGCTAAATTTTTTACAAAATAAGGGCAAAAGCCTAATATCACCCTAAATATAGATATAGAACCATAAAAGTATAGATTTTGAAGGGAAAAATTAACGATACATTTTTTAGAGGAGTAATGCTATAATTACAAACTATTTTACAATATTTTTACAATTTGCTGATATGGCTAACTGTAGGGGCACAAATCAAACAAATCCGAGTTTGGACAGTGGACCAGCTCAATGAGCACTCAACAATGAATTTGTAGAGAGTGGGTGTTTAATATAGGTTTTTGAGATGATAGATAATACAAAAGTTTGATTCGGCTTTTTTATTCATGCACTACACTAGTATGAGTATGTAACATGGAGTTGAATACATTGATACTGAGAACGATAGTTTTTTGTTTCTCTTACAAATTCTTTCTCCTCTATTTCTCCCCCCTTCTTCAATTATCTTCCTTTTCCTTTTATAGGCCTCACCTCTTTTTCCCAGGTGCAATCCAGGTGTTTCCTTTTTAGATACTTGTCTCATCCCCCCTTTTTGCTCAGGTCTCTGGTGGTGAAGATAAGGTTGAAACCTAACGTTCAGGCGTCACTTCTTCATTAATGTAGCCAGAGAAGCAGGTGTAGAGCATTAAATGCGGTGATGGCAGCTTTTCCTTTGGCCACAGTCAATTCTTTCCCTTTATTCTTTATTCTCATTTTCTTAACTCCAGCATCAAAAAGAAAAAACCTTCATCATGGGTGTTATCCAACTATAAGAACATTCACATAGTCCTCGGCGACGCCTTGCCGAGGACTGGATTGTCCTCGGACGTTATGTTTCTTGGTGTCTGGACATGCATGATACTTCTTTTTCTCACGTGATCTTGTAGGTCGGACTGATTATGTCCTCGGACCATCTCAAGATGTAGTGTTGGGCTTCTTTTATTGTGAGGGCCTTTGGGCCGGCCAGATATGCGATTTGGGCCCATGGGTACCACAATAGCCCCTCGAAATCCTTATTTCTATTCTATTGGAGAGGGATGAGGGTTTCGATATACGCGCACGCAAGGCGATACGCTTCTGACGCTTCGATCTCCTGGACGCGCTTCAATTAAATATTGGCGGCGCTATGTTCCTTGTTTCCAACCGCATGATGCTCATCTAACGGATAGGCGCCTTTTGAGGAGGCAGGCGGGAGACTTCCCGCTTTACGTTTTTCCATGAAATAAATATCGCCACTTTAAAGATCTTCTGTTCATTTCAGACTTCGCGCATTGAACCTAACCTTTTCTGTAACCTGCACGCGTCTTCATACCCCTCATCTCTAAGCCGAGGTGACGTAATTGTTTAAAAGTAAGTTCTTCAACCTTCTGCTTTCATTATTGTTTTTTACTCTTTCGATTGTCCCCTTTCTTTGGTCCTCGGCTGTTTAAATCTTCCCATTTCGTTATAGTGTTTACTCCCTAGTTTTAGGAAATGGGTAGGTTCGCATCCCTGGTGGATACCCCTGAAAAAATAGAAGCCTTTAAAGCCAAATACGAGATCCCACCCGGAGTGTCCGTTAGGTATTGTGGAACGGGGGAGTGGCTCACTAAGAGAGAGACCGGTGAGGTGGTGATTCCTATGATAGCGTTTATAGAGGGAGGGATGAGAATCCCTATGATGCCTATTACCATGAACTATCTTAGAACTGCTAGGTTGTCCCCTACACAGTGCGCTCCCAATATGTTTAGGATCTTGGGTGCGGTAGACGTTCTGAACGAAAGGTTAGGGTTAGGTCTCACTCACCATGAAGTGAATTGGGTATATACCCTTCACCATTTGAAAGGGCATACCTACTATCTGAAATCTAGGCACCCAGAAGTCAGATTGATCCAATGCCTTCCCCACTCCAACAAGGGTTTGGACAAGGACTTCCTTATATTGTCCGGGGAGTGGCATGACAGTCTCCACTGTCCGACGACGGAAGGGGAGCCTGGTGAGTCCTCGCGTAGCGTCATACTTGATCAATGATAAATGCAGTGTTTCTTTTGTTGATGGTGTTTTTCCTTAATTTGTTTGTACTAACCCGTTTTTTGGACGTATGCGCAGATCGTCGTGCGCTTGCACCCCGTGCCAATCTCGTCAACTTTGATCGTCTCGACAAGATCTTGAAGGCTGAAGTGTTTGTGCACTCAGACGGTCAACTTCGTGCCGCCCACCGCATCCTCGGATACACACCCATATCCTACGCCTTTCAAGAAACCAAGTGTGTCATCAAGGAGAAAGATCCGAGGCTTCCGAGGATAAGTGTAGCAGTCGAGGGCTTTCTGTTACCGCCTGGCGCTCCAGTTCCTCAAGGCGTTCTGATTACTGAGCCTGTCAGAGTTGTTCCGAGAGCTTCTGATTTGGCTACGCCCTCGGCCCGACCTGGATTTGGCGAAGGTTCTACCTCTCAGCTACTCTCCGAGGTAGAAGAGGAAGGAGTAGAAGAAGAAGAAAACGAGAAAGTAGTTGAGCTCTCGGATTCCGAGGAAGAGTTCGAAGCTTTAGATCCGCTTTTTCCGCCTAGGCATCCCTCTCCCGTTGCCAGATCTCCTTCTTTTACATCCTCGGACGACGACGACCAACCTTTGATGAGGATGGGAATCCATCGTAGACCCAAGCCCAGCTTGAAGGATGTGCTAGAAGGGCAAACTGGAGCACAAGGTCCTTCAAAAGTGCCTCCGGAGAAGGCCAAGGATAAGGGTGTCGACAAGCTTCCGCCCGTGAGGGTTATTCTACCGCCTTCCCCTAGAACTCAACATCCAGATCCGGCTGACCATAAAAGGAAAAGAGACCAGCAAAAGGGAAAAGAGATAGCCGAGGGGGGGAAGGACGTCCCTGGTAGGGAGATGGAGCAAGAGAGGGGAGGTAAACATGCTCGTCATGTCCACCCGAGGACGGAGAGACGAAATGACCCTCCTGTAGCCTTCCATGCGCCTATTTGGGCCCCTCAGATGCAAGTAGATGATCAGGCGATCACCGCCGATGCATCCATCAGGGGATCCGACGAGGGCACAGCTGCCTGCATCGCCGATGCTTTGGAGCAGGCACTGCTATTGCCTGAGGACATGGGAGAGTTGCGTAGAATGAGAGATCATAATGTCTTCATGACTCTCAAAAAGGAGCTAGCCATGGTAAGGATTCAAATTGGCCAATCCTCGGCACTTATGTTTTTCTTTATGCTTCTTCTTTCTCTACCCTCTCTTCTTTTTTTGTTTTTTTATGTAGTGTGTACTTTACTAACAATGCTTGTACGTAGGCTGTCCAATCTGCCCATAGGGCAGAGGAGATCGCTGCCAGCTCCTACAGAGCACTAAGGGATGAAGTGGTTAAGTTGGACCACACTAAAAAGATAATGGAGCTTAAAGAGAAGAGGCTCCAAGAGGTGACCGCCAGCCTGGCCAAGGCGGCAAGTGAGCGGTCAGGTCTGGAGGCCGAACTAAGGAGTACCACCCGACAGGCCGAGGATCAGAGGCTAGAACTCAAACGAGCTAATGAAGACCTCGCCTCGGCCAGATCACTGGCAGAAGGCCTCGCCAAGGACCTTACAGCATCTGAGGAGGCAAAGGAGGAAGCACTCAAGGCCACGGAAGAGGCTCTTGCCAAGGCACAGGCAGCCGAGGCAATGGTTGACGAGGCTGAGCAGAGCGGGTATGACATGGGCGTGGCCGAAACCACAGAAACATTCAAAGCCCAAGTGCCGGAGGTCTGTAGGGACTACTGCCTCCAGGTGTGGAAGGAAGCTCTTTCCCAAGCCGGGGTTGATGCTTCCTCTCCTCTATGGAAGGAGGAGAACGCCTACATTCCTCCTGCAATTCGCGTGGCTGCCTCTAGCTCAGCCAAGGATGATTCCCACCCTTCCTCGGCTGGGATTCAAGTAGACGAGGATGCTGCCGAAGATACTGCTCCTCCTGCCCCCAAGGAGGCCGCCCCCAACCTTGAGATTGGTGGGACTGTAGAGCCCAAAGAGAAGGCTGGCGAGTCCTCGGCCTTGGTGGTTTCTCCTGCTGACCCAAAAGACCAGACCCAACCCGGACCATAATCACCCGTGGCTTGGCTGCTTGCTCTTCTTCTCTTTTCTCCTTCGTTGCTTTTGGCCTTGTATTTTTATTTCTTAGTCCCAATTTTTACTTTATTTCCCTTGTACTTTGACAGTTCAGTTATAAATGTATTGATAAATCTTTCAGTTAATGAAAAGGGGTTCCCAATTTACATTGCTGTTTTATATTACGTTTGGTGTTGATATCTTGTTTCCTTGCTATGCATGTAATATTGCTATACTATCGGCTTATCTCTATAGCATGTACTTATACCTCTTTGCCCTTAAGCAAGGAAATTTTAGCCAACTTACATATGTGCAAATGCTTTAAGTAATGACTGCTACCCTTTGCTTATGCTTAAGGATAAGCGACACACTAACAAAGGAAATACACTAACGGGGAATCTGTGTGCTTGGAACTTGCTTAAAAGTTACTTCCATGATAACATATTGAAAAGAGAACTTAACAATGTATTTTGCATTTGGACTAACAGTACTTTAAGCTTTGGGCTTAGTACTTAACATCAGTTTAAGACCCGTTCGCTTAATGACTCCACTGCTGTTTCCTTATCAAGGGGAAAGATCCGAGGTAACCTTATTTCTCTATTCTAAATTAAGATAGAGGATCTGTTGATCCGACATAACCTCAATAAGAATTGAAGTAAGGTAGAGGATACGAGGACCCGACATAACCTTGATTAAACTTGGACTAAGGTAGAGGATCCGAGGATCCGGCGTAACCTTAGTTTTATTGTTTTTAAATTAAGATAGAGGATCTGATGACCCGGCGTAACCTTAATTAAATTTGGACTAGGGTAGAGGATCCGAGGATCCGACGTAACCTTAGTTTTCTTGTTTTTAAATTAAGATAGAGGATCTGATGACCCGGCGTAACCTTAATTAAATTTGGACTAAGGTAGAGGATCCGAGGACCCGGCGTAACCTTAGTTTTCTTGTTTTTAAATTAAGATAGAGGATCTGATGACCCGGCGTAACCTTAATTAAATTTGGACTAGGGTAGAGGATCCGAGGACCCGACGTAACCTTAGTTTTCTTGTTTTTAAATTAAGATAGAGGATCTGATGACCCGGCGTAACCTTAATTAAATTTGGACTAAGGTAGAGGATCCGAGGACCCGACGTAACCTTAGTTTTCTTGTTTTTAAATTAAGATAGAGGATCTGATGACCCGGCGTAACCTTAATTAAATTTGGACTAGGGTAGAGGATCCGAGGACCCGACGTAACCTTAGTTTTCTTGTTTTTAAATTAAGATAGAGGATCTGATGACCCGGCGTAACCTTAATTAAATTTGGACTAAGGTAGAGGATCCGAGGACCCGACGTAACCTTAGTTTTCTTGTTTTTAAATTAAGATAGAGGATCTGATGACCCGGCGTAACCTTAATTAAATTTGGACTAGGGTAGAGGATCCGAGGACCCGACGTAACCTTAGTTTTCTTGTTTTTAAATTAAGGTAGAGGATCTGATGACCCGGCGTAACCTTAATTAAATTTGGACTAAGGTAGAGGATCCGAGGACCCGGCGTAACCTTAGGCACGACAGAAATAATGGCGCAAAAATGATAAGAGTAGAATGACAAAAGTACTTTTCCTTAATAATAATATCGTCTCAAATTACTTACATTCCAGGGATGGGGTACAGCTTTTTCATCTAAGTCGGTCAAGTAGTAAGCTCCTATTCCAGCTATTGCCGTGATGCGATACGGTCCTTCCCAATTAGGTCCAAGCTTTCCCCATGCTGGATTTTTGGTGTTCCCCACTACTTTCCTCAGCACCAAGTCCCCGAGAAGAAGAGGTCTCGAATTTACACTGGAATCATATCCCTGCCTCAGTTTTTGTTGGTAGTAGGCTAAGTGAATCATGGCAACCTCCCTCCTTTCTTCAATTAGGTCGAGGCCTTTTTCTAGCAGTCTGTCATTGCTTTCCGGAGTGAATGAGCTTGTCCTCATCGTTGGAAAACCAGTCTCTAAGGGAATAACAGCCTCGGCGCCATAAGTCATCGAGAATGGCGTCTCTCCCGTTGATCGGCGGGGTGTGGTCCGGTACGTCCACAGAACGTGGGGCAGCTCCTCCACCCACCTCCAACCTCTTCTTCAGTCCATTCACTATAACTTTGTTAATAGCTTCGGCCTGCCCATTCCCTTGCGGATAAGCCGGAGTGGAGTATCTATTGATTATGCCGAGGCCACAACAATATCGTCTGAACGCTTTGCTGTCAAACTGCAAACCATTATCGGAGATGAGGGTATGAGGGATACCGAATCGAGTGACGATATTCTTTCATACAAATTTCTTCACATCAACATCCCTGATATTTGCTAGGGGCTCGGCCTCTACCCACTTAGTAAAATAATCAGTACCGACAACCAAATATCTTCGGTTCCCAGGCGCCTTTGGGAAAGGACCCACAATGTCTAGACCCCATTGTGCAAAAGGCCAGGGACTCGTCAGAGGATTAAGCACACCCCCGGGCTGGTGGATGTTTGGTGCGAATCTTTGACATTGGTCGCACTTCTGCACATAACTTTGAGCTTCTCGCTGCATGTTCGGCCACCAATACCCCTGTGTTAGGGCCCTGTGAGCCAAAGATCTTCCTCCTGTATGGCTTCCACAGATTCCTTCATGTAACTCTTCCAAAAGTAGCTCTGTCGCTTCAGGGTGCAGGCATAACAGGTACGGGCCGGAGAAAGATCGTCTATAGAGCTTATGATCCCCGGCCAACCAAAATCGGGAGGCCTTTCTTCGTATCTTGTTCGCTTCGACTTTATCCTCGGGTATGACATCATCTTTTAAGAAGGACATAATGGGGTCCATCCAGCTAGGCCCCACTCTAATCTGGTGCACACGGATAACACTTCCCATTATTTTCGAGGGTTTAGGTAAGTCTTCAACCAAGACAATCCGAGGTAGTCCCTGTGCTGATGATGTGGCAAGAGTTGCTAGGGAATCAGCATGCGTGTTGCCGCTTCTAAGGACATGGGACAAAGTAAAGGATTCGAACTTGCGTTGTGTAGTTTTGACTTGATTCAAATAGTCCTGCATCCTCGGATCTCTGGCCTCTACCTTTCCATCTACTTGACCCACAACTAGCTGAGAGTCTGAGAACATTTGCACGATCTTTCCCCCCAACTTGTGGACCATGTCCATTCCTTTCAGCAAGGCTTCATACTCGGCCTCATTGTTAGTAGCCGAGAATCCCAGTCTTAAGGACTTTTCCAGTGTGAGACCTTCTGGGGTCGTAATTACCACCCCCACTCCGGATCCTCTTTGATTAGCAGCCCCATCAACATAAACAGTCCACACCGCGAGACCTTTACACGCAACCATGCCAACTGATTTTTCATCAATGTCCTTGTTGATTACACTATCTTCTATTATGGGTTCAGCAAATTCCGCAATGAGATCAGCCAACACCTGACCCTTTATTGCTGTGCGGGGCATGTACTTAATATCAAAAGAACCCAAGATGGTTCCCCATTTTGCAATCCTGCTGGTATAATCCGCACTCCGGAGTATAGCCCTTAGTGGAAGCTGAGTCAAAATAACCACCGTATGGGACTGGAAGTAATGGGGGAGCTTACGTGTACCATGCACCACGGCAAGGATAGCCTTCTCTAATGGTGGGTAACGTATCTCGGCTTCATGCAGGGACTTGCTCACATAGTAAACTGGCCTTTGTATGTCCCCGTCAACCCTTATTAGCACCAGACTAACGGCGTGGGTTGCCACCGCGATATATACGAATAGGACCTCGTCGGCCTCGGGCCGAGACATGATAGGAGGGTGGGCAAGATATTCTTTAAGCTGCTGGAAGGCAACAACACACTCTTCTGTCCATTCAAACCCCTTCCATTTGTTTAACAGTTGGAAGAACGGCCTACACCGATCAGCAGATCTTGAGATAAATCGGTTGAGAGCAGCTGTCATTCCAGTTAACCTCTGCACTTCCTTCGGATTCCGAGGCGGCTGTAAGTTGTTGATGGCCTTGACCTGAGCGGGGTTGACCTCAATCCCTCTATGCGTCACCATGTAACCCAAAAATTTGCCAGACCCTACACCAAAGGAACATTTGGATGCGTTGAGGCGTAACTTGTGCTTTCTCAGCGTTTGAAAGGTGTCATCGAGGTCGGGTATGTGAGCCGAGATAGTCTTACTTTTAACTACCATGTCATCTACGTACACCTCAATCGTTTTTCCCAGTTGTGGTTCGAACATTCGCGTCATCATTCTTTGATAGGTAGCCCCAGCATTTTTCAAGCCAAAGGGCATCACCTTATAGTGGTAGTTCCCTATGGGTGTGACAAAGGCTGTCTTTTCCTGGTCTGCTGGAGCTAAGGGTATTTGATGATAACCTTGGAAAGCATCCAGAAAGCTCATCCGAGGATGCCCTACAATAGCGTCCACCAACTGATCTATGCGAGGCATTGGGAATGAATCTTTTGGGCAAGCCTTATTCAAGTCTGTAAAGTCCACGCATACCCTCCATTTTCCATTCTTCTTTTTACCACTACCGTATGGGCTAACCACTCTGGATAAAACACTTCCTTAATGGCCCCTGCTTTCTTGAGTTTTGCTACTTCTTCTTTAACGGCCTCGGCGTGCTCTCTAGATGAACGCCGAGGTGGTTGCCTTCGTGGCACAGCGTCCGGGTTAACATTGAGGTGGTGACAAATAAACTCCGAATTCACTCCTGGTGCTTCATAAGCATCCCACGCAAACACATCGATGTTTCGCCTCAAAAATGTGACCAGATCCTCTTTCTCTCGTGGGGGTAATTGACTTCCTATTTGGAAAAATCTCTCTGCATCATCTGCGATAACCACTTTCTCCAAATCCTCACAGCCTGGTCCTTCAGTCTCGGCTTCACTTGGCTCGGCCGGGGATATTAATTGCTACAAGTCCTTCTCGGTTGGGGTTTGTGACTCTTGCCTCGCCTGATGTGTAATAGCTGCTGTTATACATTGTCTCGCCATGGACTGGCTACCCAGTATTTCCTCAACCCCATCCTCATATGGGAATTTTAACTTGACGTGCAGAGTTGATGACACGGCACCTAAGGCATGCAGCCATGGTCTGGCCATTATGGCTGTGTAAGGGGAATAAGCATCTACTACGATGAAATCCACGTCCACTACCACTGGTCCTGACTGTACGGGTAATCTAATTAGTCCCTTTGGAATAACAGCCTTCCCTTCAAAGCTTATTAACGGGGAGTCATAAGCCATGAGATCTTCGAACCTCAAATTGAGACCCTTAAACAGATCTGGGTACATGATGTCAGCCCCACTCCCTTGGTCAACCATTACTCTCTTCACATCGTAACCCCCTATCCTCAACGTAATGACCAGCGCATCGTCATGCGGTTGAATAGTGCCAATCTTGTCCTCGTCAGAAAATCCCAGTATAGGCAGAGGATTCCTCTTGATCCTCTTTGACTCGGAATTGAGGTCTTCGGCGGTGGGACGTAGTACTGACATTATTCTGGTAGGGCAAGACCCCGTCCGACCTGGCGCCGCAAAGATGACATTGATTGTGCCCAACGGAGGTCTTACATTGTTACTGCCTTGGTTCATGGAGCCAGATTGGGTACCTGGTTCATCAGGTCGATTCACGAATTGTCTTAATTTCCCTTCTTTGACCAGCTGATCCAAGTAATTCCACAAGTTCTTGCAGTTCTCTGTGGTGTGGCCTTTATCCTGATGGTAATTACAGTAGAGGTTCTGGTTACGCTTTGTAGGGTCTCCGATCATCTTACTGGGCCATCTAAAATAAGGTTCTCGGCAGATCCTTTCCAACACCTGCTGTACCGGCTCACGAAATACGGCATTCACTGTCCGGGGCGGGGCCGACCTAGTCTGGCTAGTGAAATCTCTCCTCGGCCACTTGCTACCGTGTCTCTCCGTCTTGAAATCCCTACTCTCCTGGGGGATACTTTTTATCTTTCCTTTACTCTGCTGTTGATCCTCCTCAACCCTCTTATACTCATCGATACGGTCCATGAGCCGACGAACAGTTTTTACCGGCTTCTTGGTCAAAGACTTCCTTAAATCATGCTCAACTGGGAGACCAACCTTAAAGGTGTTGACCGCCACCTCATCGAAATCACCATCTATTTCGTTAAACGCTTCCCAGTATCTGTCCGAGTAGGTTTTCAACGTCTCGCGCTCTCCCATGGACATGGACAATAACGAGTCTAGAGGCCGAGGTACTCTACTGCACGTAACAAAGCGGGACCCGAATGCCATCGTAAGTTCCATGTACGAATCAATGGAGTTCACCTTTAAGCCGTTGAACCATCTCATTGCAACGGGCCCTAGACTTGAGGGAAAGACTTTACACATCAAGGTCTCGTTCTGAGAATAAACCGCCATGCGCTGATTGAAATGGCTTACGTGCTCCACCGGGTCTGTTTTGCCATTATAAATGGTGAAGTTTGGCTGCGTGAACCGACGGGATAGTTTTCCCCTTTCAATACGATGTGTGAAGGGTGATTTGGAGAGCTGGAGCAATGCCTTTCCCATGGCATCGCTACCCGAGCCCCTGTGACTCGTCCCTCTACTTCCTCTGTTGCGAACACTTTCTTCTTGGTACGAGAAAGTTTCTGTGGGGGGAGTTCTTGACCTCGGCCTATAGCCACTGTCCTGAGAATCATCTGATGAAGGGCCAGATATGGAGGGAGTCCTTTTCCGCTCTGCTCGACGCAGCTTCCTCTTCAGTTGGTCAATTTCTCTCTGCATGGCCCTGGTGTTATTTTCCCCAGAGTCCCTGCTTCTACCCCGTGAGCGGTTATCAGCTGTTCGCCCCGAGTGTACACTGCCCTCTCGATCTTCCATTTGCTCTACCTGTTGTAGTGGATCTTCGTGCTGAGATCCTAGCGACTCTGCATAGGCTGGATTCAAATCTGTCATCACGTTATCTGTCACCTAAACGCAAGATTCCCACAGACGGCGCCAATTGTAGGGGCACAAATCAAACTAATCCGAGTTTGGACAGTGGACCAGCTCAATGAGCACTCAACAATGAATTTGTAGAGAGTGAGTGTTTAATCTAGGTTTTTGAGATGATAGATAATACAAAAGTTTAATTCGACTTTTTTATTCATGCACTACACTAGTATGAGTATGTAACATGGAGTTGAATACATTGATACTGAGAACGATAGTTTTTTGTTTCTCTTACAAATTCTTTCTCCTCTATTTCTCCCCCCTTCTTCAATTATCTTCCTTTTCCTTTTATAGGCCTCACCTCTTTTTCCCAGGTGCAATCCAAGTGTTTCCTTTTTAGATACTTGTCCCATCCCCCCTTTTTGCTCAGGTCTCTGGTGGTGAAGATAAGGTTGAAACCTAACGTTCAGGCGTCACTTCTTCATTAATGCAGCTAGAGAAGCAGGTGTAGAGCATTAAATGCGGTGATGGCAGCTTTTCCTTTGGCCACAGTCAATTCTTTCCCTTTATTCTTTATTCTCATTTTCTTAACTCCAGCATCAAAAAGAAAAAACCTTCATCATGGGTGTTATCCAACTATAAGAACATTCACATAGTCCTCGGCGACGCCTTGCCGAGGACTGGATTGTCCTCGGACGTTATGTTTCTTGGTGTCTGGACATGCATGATACTTCTTTTTCTCACGTGATCTTGTAGGTCGGACTGATTATGTCCTCAGACCATCTCAAGATGTAGTGTTGGGCTTCTTTTATTGTGAGGGCCTTTGGGCCGGCCAGATATGCGATTTGGGCCCATGGGTACCACACTAACCTTTTATTGGTTTTCATCTGGGCCCATCATTAATATCACTTTTTCATTTACTAATAATCACTCATCACATCAACAGTTTGTAAAATGATTTGTATTTTTAACATTATTTTTTTTTAGATAACTATTTTAAGAAAGTTTTTTATATAAAAAGAAATTAATATTTTTACGGCTTATACTATTCTTTTATAAAATTAATATTTGAAACTTCCTAAAATAATTTATTAACTAGACTTCAGCTGAGTAGGCACTAGAGAGTGACAGTGTGAATGTGAAAAAAAAAATTGAAAGCACGACTTCAACTTGACACAACTTGCGCAGCAATAATTAAGAAGTCCAAAAAAAAAAATCCACCCTGGCCGGTTAGCAACAGAGAATCTCACAAACTCCTCTGGTGGACATTTCAACTTCTCCCACAACGACGTCATTCACTCACGAAGAACAAACCTTCAACACCCTCCGATCCCCCCATCTAACGGTCCTCGTTTCCTTCCTCCCCACTTAAAAAGTTAAAACCACGCACACACATAGTGCTAGAGAGAGAAAAAAAAAAAACATGGCGTCGATGGCGCTCACTTCTTCACTAACCTTACCACCTCGCTCTTTCCCTTCCCTCCGTTCCCGCAACCCCTCCAAATCCGCTCATTTCCTTCCCTCCTTAAGAATTCCAAATCCCATTTCCATTTCCCATTCCCAATTCACTAACAAATCCTTTCCCATTTCACTATCCCCGTTACCAAACAAGTCTAGTAATTATAACAACAAAAAATTATTCACCGTTAAAGCCGCAGCCAGTGGCGCTGCCACGTCAGCCAATCCGCCGGCGCCGTGGCAAGGGGCGGCGATTAAGCCGCTGCTGGCGTCGATCGCCACCGGAATTATCCTCTGGTTCCTTCCGGTGCCGGCGGGAGTCACGCGCAACGCGTGGCAGCTGCTCGCGATCTTCCTCGCCACCATCGTCGGGATCATCACCCAGCCTCTGCCTCTCGGCGCCGTCGCGCTGCTCGGCCTAGGCGCCTCCGTGCTCACCAAGACGCTGACGTTCGCCGCCGCGTTCTCCGCCTTCGGAGACCCGATCCCGTGGCTCATCGCGCTCGCTTTCTTCTTCGCCCGCGGGTTCATCAAGACCGGGCTCGGGAACCGAATCGCTTACCAGTTCGTCTCCTTGTTCGGAAGCTCGTCGTTGGGGCTAGGTTACAGCCTGGTTTTCAGCGAAGCGCTGTTGGCTCCGGCGATCCCGTCGGTTTCCGCGAGAGCCGGGGGGATCTTTCTCCCGCTCGTGAAGTCGCTCTGCGTCGCTTGCGGCAGCAACGTCGGCGACGGGACCGAGGAGCGGCTCGGATCGTGGCTGATGCTCACGTGCTTTCAGACGTCGGTGATTTCGTCTGCGATGTTCTTGACGGCGATGGCGGCGAATCCATTGAGCGCGAATCTGACGTTCAACACGATCAAGCAGACTATCGGGTGGACCGATTGGGCCAAGGCGGCGATCGTGCCTGGTTTGGTGTCGTTGATCGTGGTTCCGTTTCTTCTGTACTTGATTTACCCGCCGACGGTGAAGACTAGCCCCGATGCGCCGAAATTGGCGAAAGAGAAGTTGGAGAAGATGGGACCAATGACAAAGAATGAGATTATTATGGGTGGAACTCTGCTTCTTACGGTACATTTCTCTCTCTCTCTCTCTGATAATCTTATCTATTGGAATTGGATTTTAGGTTATTGATGCTATATATAGTGATTTTGAGCTACTCTTGCTATTCGTGCTTTTGTGCGACTATTGTATCTTAAGTAGAGATTTCTTGCTCAATTGGTTGAGGATAATGTGACAGTAGTGTCAATAATGTGCTAGTGTAGTGTCTTGGTCTTATGGGCACATAGCAGAGGGTGGTTTGTCTTCTTTCTTGCTGATTGTTGTGGGGAAATTTTTTGAGTAGATAGATGCAAAAGTAGCCGAATTTGGAGATTTTTGACAGTTTCGCTGCAGAGGTTATTTTGGATGATTGAGTGTATGTTTTTTTTTCAAGAATTTGTATTGTTATGTTTACTGAATCATGTGTCCATATGCATATGCTGAAGTTTCGATTTTTATAAGATAAGGTGGTCAGAAAAGTCTGACATTGGTACTTACATATCGGAATACCAAATTAGTGTAGTTTTTAGTGTTATGTAAATACCTTTAGAAGTTCACCGATGTTGGGGGGAGGGGGGGGGGGGGGGTGGTGTACGTGTTTATCCCTGCATGCTACTTGCCCTTCTTACAAGGTTGCTATCTGTCATTGATTTCTACCCAAGAGTGTTGGGCAAACACCAGTGGTGATAAATTTCTGCCACTTGGGTTGTTGTAAAGCACACTTCTTGATTGGTATGCATATCTTTGTGTGTGTGTCTCCTGCATGTTGCGTATGTGTCATTCTGCAACCAAGTGTCTTTAACTCAATTGTATTTGCATTCCAGAACTGGACTTTCCAAATTCTATAAGCACCAAGAATATTAATGTTTCTTTGACTGATTTAGTATGTAGTATGCTAATTACTTGACCTTGTATATGCTGGTCTTTAGTATCTGTTATTCACCAAATTAATTATCAACCCAAAGACGTATTAGGCCAATGGCTTTTGGGCCAACTAGAAGTCATTCACTAAATTTATTATGAACTGAAGTGGTATTCTGTTGTTCACCTTGCATTGGTTTGGGGTGGTGGACAAGTATGGGGGTTCAGATCCCCAAGTCTTTACCCATGCAAAAAAAGAAGAAGTCGTACTATGTTCTTTCCTTATTAATGCAATTTGACAAATATGTCATTGACTTCATTCCCCTATGATGCATTTAGACAAATGAATCACCAAGTTCATACTGGTTTCGATATGTATGCAGTGTTATAAACATTTATTTAATTTCTGTATGTGTTCTTTATTGTAATGCCACTCTCTGTTCTTTACTACTTCAGGTGGGCCTCTGGATTTTTGGGGGGATGCTGAATGTGGACGCTGTCACTGCTGCCATTCTTGGATTATCTGTCCTCCTGGTGACCGGGGTTGTGACATGGAAGGAGTGCTTGGCTGAATCAGTTGCCTGGGATACCCTCACATGGTTTGCTGCACTCATTGCAATGGCTGGATATCTCAACAAATATGGTCTCATCTCCTGGTTCAGCCAAACTGTAGTCAAGGTTTGTCTTCTTTCCTCTTACTGATATCTCATTGCTTGTCCCTTTTCTCAATCATGTGTAGATGGTTTGCTCACATCAAAGTGCTTAAACTGTGGGTTTTGGTTGTTGGGTGCCATGACTGAGACATATATATATATATATATATATTGCCATTACTTCTTAAAATGCCTGAGACATATATCTCAGAAACATTCATCTTCCCTTTCCTTTTCCTATGAATAATGGTAAATACATTATTTGATTTTGAATCCTCTAAATGATACAATAAAAGTTTCAACATTGTGTTTAATGATTTACATGATTTCATTTATTCATAGGTGCAGTCTTGCTGTTAGCCACTGATAGACTAAACAGTCTAGCAAGATGCCTTGAACACTTATTTTTTTCATAATAGTATCTTGAATTGTTTATTCTTATACCATATGGTGTTTCCTAAAATTTTATTTTACTTATATTTTGTCTGGGAAAATGATGCTTAGAGAGTTGCATTGTAATTAATCTAAATTCATCATCAATAATCTCTTTGATAAGTAAGATGTCAGAATGGGGGGGCAAAACAACATTGTATCAATAATCTTTTAGATATGTGTGTGTGTGTGTGTGTGTGTAACTTAGAAATGGAGAGCAAATTGAAGCATTACCTTAAATCTATGCACTGACCACAAACGCGCGCGCACGCGCGCTCACACACACGTATATGTGTATATATATGTGTATGTGTGTGTGTATATATATATATATATATGTAGTTTATTTATTTTCCCAAAGCACTGTATTATGCTCTAATTTCCTTTGTCAGTACCTTATAGCTTTGGTCAGAGATTTAAGTTGCCTTTGCATTAGTGACAAATTATTTTTACTCTCAGTCTCTGAGGCTTTGATGCAGATGTTGTTTCTAATCGTTATATGATTATTCACTAACACTATGTTAAACTATTTTTACAGTTTGTTGGTGGATTGGGTCTTTCGTGGCAGCTATCTTTTGGCATTCTAGTTCTCCTCTATTTCTACTCTCACTATTTCTTTGCAAGTGGAGCTGCTCATATTGGTGCCATGTTCACAGCCTTCTTGTCTGTTGCCAGTGCTCTAGGCACCCCACCATACTTCGGAGCCATTGTGCTTTCCTTCCTTTCAAACATCATGGGTGGCCTCACCCACTATGGCATTGGGTCAGCTCCTGTTTTCTATGGTGCCAACTACGTCCCTCTTAGTAAATGGTGGGGCTATGGATTCCTCATATCTATTGTCAACATTATTATCTGGCTTGGAGTTGGAGGAGTTTGGTGGAAGTTCCTTGGCTTGTGGTAAAGCAGTTGGTCATTAGAATTTGACGACCCAAAGTTTAGTAATTTCTGATTTTTTTTCATTCCCAGGTGCGATTTTCATTACATGTTTACTATTGAGGCAGGATGTTAATTTTTGAGGCAGGATGTTAATTTATTTCGATTCTGTCTTAGAAAGAATCTTTGGTGGCTTCAGTGGATAGACCTTCGGAGGGGAAATTGGTATACAGATAAGGTCTATATAGAGCAGACCATTCGAATTTGTATCTGAAATTTTGACATGGCAGGAGTGATAACTGCCTGAAATTTATAACACAGTGATTACTTGGATCCTTGAATGATTCTCTTTCTCCTTGCTACACATTTTGTTTGTTTGTTTTATCTATTTATTGTTATATGGAGGAAAGGAAAGGTGAATCATCGACAATCTGTTTTGGAGTGCTGTTCCATCAATTAAGTAAATATTGGAAGGTTCATACAGTGTAAGGAGATTATGATGGATTTTTTAACATAGAGAAGCAAAAGCTGTGATCCATCTGCTTCTTTTGATAATGAAAAAAACCAATTGAACGAGCTTGTGTTCCATTAGTAGCATGACCATTCATTTAACATATTATATATGAAAAAAGAATTACCAAATATGATGTCCTTCAACATGAGCATTAAAATGAAAATTTTCTTACCAAGGTCAAACTCTGGACGAATATGATTGCCTTTTCAGGATTGAAGGGGTTCTCCTGCAAAATCAAACTGGATCTAGTTGTTATGGAAATGGAATTTGATTTAAAGTCCATTGTGTCTCTGAACCTTAACATATGCCAGTTTAGGGTTTAAGAACTTCTTTTTCTGGCGGTTAACCAAGTGATGCGAAATTGTTTTTTAACGCATGCATACAATTAGACGAGTTAATTTACTCCGCTTTAAGATTATGAAATTGTCTACATATTGAAATACAGTGATATATTGAACGTAAATAATGTAGTAACACATAATATGATGACTTATCAAGGGATATTGTGAATCGGATACTCGCATCAATACTCAATATGTTCTCTCTCTTTTTGTCAAATTAAGCTCCAATAGTTAACTGTGACTTGGGCTTAGAATCAGCTTGCATTCATATTAGTTCGACTCGAAAGCTTTCTAGGTGCAAAGTATAAAGCTTGCCAAACGATAATTCTTTGTGTGGGATCCACCACTTTTATTTTTTTAATTAAAAAAAAAAGAAAAAAAGAAAAAGAAAAACTAGCTACGAAACAGAAAATAAAGGGAAAGAAAATTTGGAATCAAAATGTGAAAAAGTGACTAGAAATTTATTTGATAATCAAATGTGAGTAGAAATTGAAAGCAATAATTGTCATTGCTCTTCCTAAGACAAAAAGAAAATTAGTGTTAAAAAGCTAGTCGTATTGTTGAAGATGTTAGTTGGCACCTAACTTGGAAATGACCGTTAAAGCTCTGACTGTATTGTTGAAGCTTTAAGACGTCAGTTGGAAACTAGCTTAGAAAACGAGTCTATTGCTTGGAATTTGGAACGTATGAATAGCCCATGGTCTTATACATTCTACTTCTTTCCTATTGTATATTTGTATTGGTCAATATGACCGTATATACTAATCCATGTATGATGTATGATGTATCTATAATATTTTATTTCTATTGTCCATTATAACACCATGGACACCTATGTAATACTTTATTCCTTAGTTCATGTTTTCTTGAAGAAGAAGAAGAAGAAGAAGAAGAGGGCCTCATCTGCTGGTTTTATGATGAAGAAACAGATACTGTCTTTCCATTTCTGGGGACAAGAGCCCAAGAAAGAGGATAGAGACTGTTTTGAAACCAAATAAAATAGAGTATTACTAACAACTGCAGGTCTTTTAGTAGCGATGGTGTTCTCATCAGGAAACCCATGACGTCCCTTGTGCAGGACTGGCACAATAGTTTGCTGGGGAGGGTCAATTGTTGTCCAATGTTGAGTCATGACATTATAGTATGGAATGTAGCACAAGAATCAAAACCGTCATATTTTTCAGCTACAAGAATTTGTTTCTTATCATGGAGAAGTGCGGAAATCATAATATTATGCAGGCGAAATTCAGATCAAGGATTGAGCAAGAATTCCCAAGTTCCTTAGGCGGGGGTCAAAAACCTCTTTCCTGATCCAGGACCTACTAACTAAAACACTACAGAGATAACAAAGTAAAAGAGAGGAAATCATTATCAATTAATTTTGTTTTTTAAAAATGAGTGGACAGAGAACGGAGAAGGAAAGCAGTGCGTTTCAAAAAAAGCAAAAGACAACTATCACATTGAACAAACACAATCAATCAGACTATCCATTTGTAAGTGATCTTGTGGCTCAAAAAAGTCTATAGAATAGAGATCCAAGGAGAAAAACAACCCCCAAAAATAAAACTTTTATGTAACAAACAACAATATTTTTCCCCTCGCATAAACTTTGATTCCTTCAGTAAGTAGTAAAAACAACTAAAGTAAGAACTGTATTATTCATCAAAAGTTAAGTTTGAGATGCACAAGACCCATCACCGAGTGCCAAAATGCATAGAGATGATCAGATTTAAGTAAATGAACAAGATCGATTGATATGAAACAATGGATCAAATGATTATATAGGCGAATCTGCAGTTTCTTTTATTTGATGAGTAATATAACAAAAAGGTGCCAAAAATGTTGCAGCCTAAGGCATGGAGAGTATAAAAAAGTCATCCCTCAGGAAATGAAAAGAAAATCCTAAAATCTAAAGCATCAATAACATAGGAAAGATCCCAAATCTGCAAATGCAGGATGAAACAAGACCCCATAAAAGAAAGCCCTAAATAATTCTAACCCCTACCAAATATTTCTTCTAGCCTTAAATACTATGATATTCCTCTTTTGACCAGATGGTCTATTTTCATTTTTTTTTATCTAACAAGTAATTAGATGCTCCAAATCAAGCACAATGGTACAGTTCTGCAACAGACTAGCTCTCTTCCACAACTTGATTTCCAATTAAATAAGCCAGTAGATTATACTGCATAAAGAAAGAATTGCTCCAATCCTCTTCTAATAATACATTGAGTAGCTGAGAAATCACCTGGAGTTTGGCAACATTGTTTACGCGGTTGCAACAAAATATTTCAGAAGTACGTGCAGCAAGAGAAGTGAAGGTCTGAACTTGATAAAAAGAGAATGACTAAAATTGCTTCAAACCATGGTGTTATATGCATGAGTATAATTTGTTCAGTTTATTCTCCATTCCAAATTTTGAATCTACATGGTTTGATGCATGAAAGAAAAGGGAAGGGAAAGGGAAAGATGCTTGAGTGAGAAGAGTTCAAATTGGCATTCAACAGGAATACGGTTTAATTTCAATCTAATTTGAACATGGATTATATAAGGTTTGTTCAAATGCACAATCTCCATGTTGAAAAGCCAATAAATTACAATTGTATATAATATAGAGACAAAAACAACCGAACTCTAAATCCTGGAAAGCTTAATGCCAGAATGCCTTTCAAACCTCCTCTGAGCCATTATCCTTATGCAGTTATAGTCGCTAAGACCCAAAATGTGGAAATTCCATCCAAAATTTAATGATCCAGTTACTCCAACATCATTGGACAAGGCTCAGGGAAAAAAAATATGGAAAGGCAATCCCAAAGCAGGTCTTGCTTTTCTGAGGTAGGGTAGGAAGGAAATTACATGACAATTGTGAGTAAAAAAAACGAGCAGATCATTTTCAAATAGGCAATGTGCTATCAATACATATGTTTGGCAAAATGCTAGGTTTTATGCCAAGGGTAAAGACAAATGGGAAGGTTGTACTTGTAGGTCCCCATGATCTTCCACTACCAAGTGCCAAGACAGCCTTAGCTACTATGCACTTTGTCAAGGCAATAAATCAGACACGCAAAAATAACTAAACAAGCAGGGAGGTTCTGGAATTCAACCTGATGAGCTCAAGAAAAAGTCATGCGTGCTTGAACAATTTCATGCTGATCCAATGGAAATATACAGCAGCCACAAGGACAGGAAGAGTCAGGGGCACTAAGAAGCAGTAATACCTAACACAAAACATATGAATTTTTTTTCAAAATAATGAATTTTAGGATTCATTGCAGAACAAAATGCTGAACAAGCCCATTATATTTGATAGCCTTTACAAAAGTAAAATTCAATTGAACATAAAAACAACCAAATATCAATGACACCCAGAAAGCCATTGGGAAAGCTAACGCAGCAAGCATTGGAAAAATTGAAGTTTGAGTGTTGATTGCTTGTCCAAATCAAGGAAGCACTGGAAAAATTGAAACTTGAGCGTTGCTTGTCCAAATCAAGGAATCTCATGCAAATTGAAGATAACAAGTAATAAGGAGACCTGGGTGTAATAGCTTGAAACAAAAGAATGAGAATGAGAGTGAGTGTGAGTGTGGGTGAAGGGAATTACCAGTCGTTTTGAATGGAGGAAATTACAGCGTTACGTGATGGAGGGAGGAGCTTGGATATAACGGCGGCGAAGAGAAACCCCACGAAGAAGACTGAACCGATTGTGACAAAGAAACAGCCCCACAATTGTGAAGAGGACCTTGAAGAAGAAGAAGAAGGAGGAGGAGGAGGAGGAGATCTCATCTTATTGACGATGGAGCTTGGAATCTGCTATTTTCAGAGGCTACACACATAGATGGAGTTCGGTTGGGTCCATCAACTGAGTCCAGCCCACCATTTGTTAAAACATCTATCAGATTTTGAAATTAGAATACAATTTTGCAATTACGTGCGTAAATTTACGTAGGTATCGCGTTATAATTATCTACTAAAATTTGTGTTATATATTCACTTAAGGTTTTTTAATTTTTTTTCAAGTGAATAAATAATAGTAAAATACTAAGAATTTAATATTAATAAATTGTAAAATTTATAAAAAAAAAAAAAATCACATATGCTCAATAAAAATCACCACATAACAAAGATCACCACACATTCTTTCTTATTAAAAATTAGGGAAAAAAATCATAAGTAATATTAAATTTAAGTAAGAATTTTAATATGTGACTAATTATGTTTACTTTTTTAAAAAATTAATTTGAATAATTATTTATATTTTTATGATAAAAATTGTGTTTAACTTTAAATGTATCCATACGTATACATGTGTTACTTGCTTTTTTTTTTTGACTGATTATTTATATTTTTGTAATAAAAATTGTGTTTAATTTTAAATGCTTCCATACGAAAACATGGATTACATGCTAGTTAGGGCCGGTCCTAGGCCTAGGCCACCACCTAGGGCCCTACTAGAGAAAGACCCCATATTTTTGGGCAAAATTTGATATATTTAAAAAAAAAAAAATTAGAGATATAGGAAAAAAAAATTAGTTTTATAATTTTCTTTCTACTTTTAAGAAGTTTCAAAGTATTGAGTAATACTAGAGATAATACAACTTTAGATATATGAGTCTTACAAATAGAGTAATGCTATAGTTTTACAAACTGTTTTACAATATTTTTACAAACTGTTGTTATGGCCAACTTCTTACTTGTTCTTATCTGAGCCAACTGATAATATCAATTTTTTATTTATCTATAATCATTCACTACATCATCAGTTTGTAAAAGTTTTTGTATCTTTAGTATTTTCCCTTATAAATATATATATCACTAATCACAATAAATAATTCAGATAAGAAAATGCTAGAAGTATTATTAGTTTTACTTGAAAAGTTTACAAATTGATGTGACAATTGATATGATATGTGGACGCCAAGAACATATTAAATGCATTTTTGAAATTTTTTTGTGTAATGATACATCTTTGTAAGTCTCATGTGATAAAATATATAATATCCCTAACATCATTCATTCAAATATTTGTTTATTATCTTCTTGAAGTGTTACTAATCGCATTCATTTTTACATCGTTTGAAAGTTTTTTTTTTTTTTTGGTAAAATTTGTTATAATTTTAGCATTCTTCCAAAAAAGAAAAACATTGTTACAAAATAAAAGGAATAGATTTTTGTTATAAAGAAATTATGATATTAAATACTAGTTAAATATTATTTAAGTGATAACAAAAAGACCCAATTTAAATATATCACCTTATGCCTCCAAATTTGTTGGGCCGCCCCTAATGCTAGTTACACAATAAGAGATAATGCTACCCAATTCTTCCATGTCTCCGATTTTTTTTTTATATCACCGAACTAATGGATGGTATGCATGATCCAATTTGAGCCACCTAAATGATGCAAAACTTTGTTAAATTAAAGTGATATCAAACAAGTAATAGATGTATATCTCCACCTATCAAGGACTAGAACTTCTCAAAACTAATCACTTAAATGGAGGAGGGTTTAAAATGAGAAGTTTGCACCCCAAAATGAAAACAAACATCAGTCCCACACCGCTCAAGTACAAGAAAAAACTATACTTTATAATAGGCATAAATTATTTCCTAATCGCCGAGCTCAGTTCCGTGAGCTTGTAACCTGAGGGGGGGCATTAAAATGGTGGAACTGTGGTACAATTCAACTGGTCGGGTGCAAGGTGGCTACTAATCGGCCTGCCCATTCCAAGCCGAGGGTTGAGCCATGTGACTTGGGCGAAGGCTCTGGGTCGCATGGTTTCTAGAGTGGAGGAAACTGCGTGAGGCTGGTTTCACAGAGCAGCGACTACCTCCCGCCCCTGGCAGTGGAAGGAATACGGGTCGATGCTTACCTGTGCCCATCAAGGCCCGTTGAGTTCATCCTAAAGGAACCACCACTTTTTGTTTTTTTTTTTGGTTCTGGGTTTTGCTGTCTTCATTTCTTATTTGATCTGGGTTTTGCTGTGAATATTCTTCAATTAATTCTTTTGTTTGCTGTCTAGACTCTCATTTCTTATTTGATCTGGGTTTTGGTTTTTTTTTTTTTGTTCTGGGTTTTGCTGTCTTCATTTCTTATTTGATCTGGGTTTTGCTGTGAATATTCTTCAATTAATTCTTTTGTTTGCTGTCTAGACTCTCATTTCTTATTTGATCTGGGTTTTGCTGTGTGAATGTTCAATTCTTTTGTCATATTATCTGGGTTTCTGTGAAAATTTAAGATGCCTCCATTTAAGTGTTATATTATCTGGGTTTCTGTGAAAAGTGTAAAAATGCTTAGAACTGAGGAATGTGTATTGGGATTATGGACCATTAAGACAAATTTATCTTTCAAAACAAACAAACAAAAACACAATTCCAATCTAGTTTATATATATATAATAAAGGTGCTTTGCATGGTGGATTGGGAGTATATAAAGATTAGTCACAATGCCTTATGATTATTTGCTAATTTTATTTCAAATTTTAATCAATTAATTACTGTAAGTATATAAAGATTAGTCAATATGATAAAGATAAACTTTGCATGAAGTGTTGTGGATTTTTTTATAAATAATTAGCCACATCACACGCACTATGCACGTGTGATGAGTTTTTTTTTTTTTTTGGTCTAGTGTCATAATTTTCCTTTAAAAAAAAAATTTAGTCATAATGCCTTATGATTAATTGCTAATCTTAGTTCAAATTTTAATCAATTAATTACTGTAAGTATATAAAGATTAGTCAATATGATAAAGATAAACTTTGCATGAAGTGTTGTGGATTCTTTTATAAATAATTAGCCTCATCACACGCGCATTGCACGTGTGATGAGTTTTTTTTTTTGGTCTAGTGTCATAATTTTCCTTTTAAAAAAAAAATTTAGTCATAATGCCTTATGATTAATTGCTAATCTTAGTTCAAATTTTAATCAATTAATTACTGTTAGTATATAAAGATTAGTCAATATGATAAAGTAATATTGGGATTATGGATAAGTTAGACAAATTTCTCTTTCAAAGCAAACGAAAACACAATTCCAATCTAGTTTATATAAATAATAAAGGTACTATGCATGGTGGATTGGGAGTATATAAAGGTTAGTCACAATGCCTTATGATTAATTGCTAATTTTAGTTCAAATTTTAATCAATTAATTATTGTAAGTATATAAAGATTAGTCAATATGATAAAGATAAACTTTGCGTGAAGTGTTGTGGATTCTTTTATAAATAATTAGCCTTATCACACGCGCTTTGCACGTGTGATGAGTTTTTTTTTTTTTTGGTCTAGTGTCATAATTTTCCTTTTAAAAAAAAAATTTAGTCATAATGCCTTATGATTAATTGCTAATCTTAGTTCAAATTTTCATCAATTAATTACTGTAAGTATATAAAGATTAGTCAATATGATAAAGATAAACTTTGCATGAAGTGTTGTGGATTCTTTTATAAATAATTAACCTCATCACACGCACTTTGCACGTGTGATGAGTTTTTTTTTTTTTTTTTTTGGTCTAGTGTCATAATTTTCCTTTTAAAAAAAAAATTTAGTCATAATGCCTTATGATTAATTGCTAATCTTAGTTCAAATTTTAATCAATTAATTACTGTTAGTATATAAAGATTAGTCAATATGATAAAGTAGTATTGGGATTATGGATAAGTAAGACAAATTTCTCTTTCAAAGCAAACGAAAACACAATTCCAATCTAGTTTATATAAATAATAAAGGTACTATGCATGGTGGATTGGGAGTATATAAAGGTTAGTCACAATGCCTTATGATTAATTGCTAATTTTAGTTCAAATTTTAATCAATTAATTACTGTAAGTATATAAAGATTATTCAATATGATAAAGATAAACTTTGCGTGAAGTGTTGTGGATTCTTTTATAAATAATTAGCCTCATCACACGCGCTTTGCACGTGTGATGAGTTTTTTTTTTTTGGTCTAGTGTCATAATTTTCCTTTTAAAAAAAAAATTTAGTCATAATGCCTTATGATTAATTGCTAATCTTAGTTCAAATTTTAATCAATTAATTATTGTAAGTATATAAAGATTAGTCAATATGATAAAGATAAACTTTGCATGAAGTGTTGTGGATTCTTTTATAAATAATTAGCCTCATCACACGCACTTTGCACGTGTGATGAGTTTTTTTTTTTTTTTTGGTCTAGTGTCATAATTTTCCTTTTAAAAAAAAAATTTAGTCATAATGCCTTATGATTAATTGCTAATCTTAGTTCAAATTTTAATCAATTAATTACTGTTAGTATATAAAGATTAGTCAATATGATAAAGTAGTATTGGGATTATGGATAAGTAAGGCAAATTTCTCTTTCAAAGCAAACGAAAACACAATTCCAATCTAGTTTATATAAATAATAAAGGTACTATGCATGGTGGATTGGGAGTATATAAAGGTTAGTCACAATGCCTTATGATTAATTGCTAATTTTAGTTCAAATTTTAATCAATTAATTACTGTAAGTATATAAAGATTATTCAATATGATAAAGATAAACTTTGCGTGAAGTGTTGTGGATTCTTTTATAAATAATTAGCCTCATCACACGCGCTTTGCACGTGTGATGAGTTTTTTTTTTTTTTTTTGGTCTAGTGTCATAATTTTCCTTTAAAAAAAAATTTGGGCAAGTTTGTTTTGAAAAGTGTCCTATTTTGTAGGCATTTTTAAGCAGAGTTAGAGATATATTTCTATTTTCTACTTATTTGTCTTCAAGTTTTTTCCCTATTAAAGTTTTTTTTTTTTTTTTTTTGGTCTAGTGTCATAATTTTCCTTTAAAAAAAAATTTGGGCAAGTTTGTTTTGAAAAGTGTCCTATTTTGTAGGCATTTTTAAGCAGAGTTAGAGATATATTTCTATTTTCTACTTATTTGTCTTCAAGTTTTTTCCCTATTAAATGTAAGATTTATGAGTATTTTTAAATCACATAAGAGTCTAGTTCATAGAGAAGAATTCTCTTATAAATAATATAGATATAGATAAAAGTACTGCCTATGGTGGACTGAGAGTATATAAAGATTAGTCATTATACTTTATGATTAATTGCTAATTTTAGTTCAAATTTTAATCAATTAATTACTGTAAATATATAAAGATTAGTCAATATAAGTCTAAGTGCTAGTTCAACATCAACTACTTTTGCTATGGGTTGTGCTAAGCTATTGATTATCATTCACTATGTCGCTATCGAAACCAAACTAAAGGTCATATATTGAAAATTCTCAAATCTTTAGTGCGGCGGTGTTGCTCTATTCACACTAGACTTGATGATGTAGGCATGAATCATGCTTATTTTTTAGCTTAGACATATAACAGTAGTGTGATTAATTACTTTTGTATTGTGGGATATTATAATTTCTTTTTTTTTTATTTGATTATTTGGTAATAAAAATCATATTCACAAACTTTTTACATAATTCAAAAAGCAAAAAACTATACTTATTAGATGACACGATTAACTGTCTAATTCAAAATACGAACCAAAACCTTTAAAAAGTGGGATTGACTTGGTAAAGTTGTTTTTATTGGAGTGTGGTGATTTTAAGGTTGAAGAAAGCTAGCTTGGATCTTTTTTCTCTCTAGGTTTCGGCGAAGCTTAAGGGTGAACCTTCTTTGCCTTTGTGCAATTTCTTTCTTTGCTCTGTCGATGGAAACTAGAGACTTAGCACGAATGGACACAATCACAACCAAATGTGCGAATCTCAAACTCTCGGAGAAGGAAAGAAGCGAAGTTGATCTAGCCCTTCCAGGGGAAGACCAAGGCTTGGTGCTAGCTGGGAAGTTTTGCACCAAGCGGAGAGTGAACTTAGAAACCATAGGACGTTTATTACGGTCAGTGTGGAGAACCAAGAAACACTTTGAGGGAAGCGATATGGGAGAGAATAGAGTTTTATTTTCGTTTCAGGCAAAGGAAGATTTGGATAGGGTTCTTTTGCAAGGGCCATGGTCCTTTGATAAGTACATTATCCTGTTGCATAAGCTAGAGGTGGGCGAGTTAGTCTCATCTCTATCTTTTCATGAAGCTACCTTCTAGGTTCAGATTCATGGCTTACCAACTTTGAGCCAAACAAGAGAAGCGGGATTAAGTATTGGAGGAATTTTGGGCAAGGTCTAAAAGGTGGATGTAGGGGATAAAGGCTTGACTCTGGGATGTTATATGCGGATAAGAGTAACAATGGACATCTCGCAACCATTAATCCGGGGAAGGATGGTGTGCATGGGAGGCTTAGATTCACGGTGGGTTGAGTTCAAGTATGAACGCCTACCTAGGAGGACTGCATAGATTGGATTCGCAGGGCAATTTTGATAAACTCAAAGGACAAGCAATATGGCCCTTGGCTGCGTGCGACCCTAGATCGATTACAGAAATCACACATGGTGATAATAAGGGAGAGGGCAAAGACCTGGACAGATGGGGGCGGTGTTAACGGAAAGCGAGAGGCAGCCCGGTAAGCAAACGACAGCCTCCGTTTTGTGCTATCAGTTGTAGGGAGTCATGGAGACTAATGAGGATGGGGCTGACGTGGAAAGTATGATACTAGAAGGCGAGAAAATCAAGGAAAAGCTAATAGGGGAGAAAGGAAAACCAGATTTCGAGGAGTAATAGAGAGCTTGATGCCGAGCTTGCAAGTAAAGCTGACACGGGATGTAACGTGGAAAAGGTTTCCAAGGCGCAAATTTAAAAAATAAGTGTAGAATATTAAGAATATAATATTAATGAATGTGAAAATTTAAAAAAATAAATTCAATCACATATGCTCAATAAAAATCACTACATAATAAAGATCATTGCACATTCTTTCTTATTAAAAATTAGGAAAAAAAAATTATAAGTAATATTAAATTTAAGTAAGAATTTTAATATGTGACTAATTATGTTTACTTTTTCAAAAAATTAATTTGAATAATTATTTATATTTTTATGATTAAAAATTGTGTTTAACTTTAAATGTATCCATACGCATGGATGTGTTACTTGTTTTTTTTTTTTTTTTTCTGATTATTTATATTTTTGTAATAAAAATTGTGTTTAATTTTAAATGTTTCCATACGTTTACATGGATTACATGCTAGTTAGAACCGGTCCTAGGCCTAGGCCACCACCTAGGGCCCCTACTAGAGAAAGACCCCAAAATTTTAGGCAAAATTCGATATATTTAAAAAAAAATTTAGAGAGATAGTAATATAAAAATTAGTTTTATAATTTTCTTCTACTTTTAAGAAATTTCAAAGTATTGAGTAATGCTAGAGGTAATACAACTTTAGATATATGAGTCTTACAAATAGAGTAATGCTATAGTTTTATAAACTATTTTACAATATTTTTACAAACTGTTGTTATGGTCAACTTCTTACTTGTTCTTATCTGAGCCCACCGATAATATCAGATTTTTATTTATCTATAATCATTCACCACATCATCAGTTTGTAAAAGTTTTTGTAAAAGAATTTGTATTTCTAGCATTTTCCCTTATAAATATATGTGCCACTAATTGCAAGAAATAATTTAGATAAGAAAATGCTAGAAGTATTATTAGTTTTACTTGAAAAGTTTACAAATTGATATAATAATTAATATGATATGTGGACGTCAATAACCTATTAAATGCATTTTTGAAATTTTTTTTTGTGATTAATGATACATCTTTGTAAGTCTCATGTTATAAAATTTATAATATCCCTAACATCATTCATTTAAATACTTGTTTATTATCTTCTTGAAATGTTACTAATCGCATTCATTTCTACGTCGTTTGAAAGTTTTTTTTTTTTTTTTGGGTAAAATTTGTTATAATTTCAGCATTTTTTCAAAAAAAAAAACATTATTACAAAATAAAAGGAATAGATTTTTGTTATAAAGAAATTATGATATTAAATACTAGTTAAATATTATTTAAGTGATAACAAAAATGCCCAATTTAAATATATCGCCTTAAGCTTCCAAATTTGTTGAGCCGCCGCTAATGCCGGTTACACAATAAGAGATAATGCTACAAACTCCCAATTCTTCCATGTCTCCGATTTTTGTTTTTTTTTATCACTGAACTAATGGATGGTATGCATGATCCAATTTGAGCCACCTAAATGATGCAAAACTTTGTTAAATTAAAGTGATATCAAACAAGTAATTGATGTATATCTCCACCTATCAAAACTAATCACTTAAATGGAGGAGGGTATAAAATGACAAGTTTGCACCCCAAAATGAAAACAAACATCAGTCCCACACCGCTCAAGTACAAGAAAAAACTATACTTTATAGTAGGCATAAATCATTTCCTAACTGCCGAGCTCAGTCACGTGGGCTTGTAACCTGTGTGGGGGCATTAAAGTGGTGGAACAATGGTACAACCCAACCAGTCGGGTGCAAGGTGGCAACGAATTGGCCTGCCCATTTCAAGCCAAGGGTTGAGCCATGCGACTTGGGCGAAGGCCCTGAGTTTCATGGTTTCTAGAGTGGAGGGAACTGCGTGAGGCTGGTTTCACAGAGCAGCGAGTACCTCCCGCCCCTGGCAGTGGAAGGATTACGGGTCGATGCTTACCTGTGCCCATCAAGACCCGTTGAGTTCATCCTAAATGAACCACCACTTTTTGTTTTTGTTCTGGGTTTTGCTGTCTAGATCATTTCTTATTTGATCTGGGTTTTGCTGTGAATATTCTTCAATTAATTCTTTTGTTTGCTGTCTAGACTCTCATTTCTTATTTGATCTGGGTTTTGCTGTGTGAACATTCAATTCTTTTGTTATATTATCTGGGTTTCTGTGAAAATTTAAGATGCCTCCATTTGAGTGTTATATTATCTGGGATTCTGTGAAAAGTGTAAAATGCTTAAAACTGAGGCATGTGTATTGGGATTATGGACCATTAAGACAAATTTATCTTTCAAAACAAACAAACAAAAACACAATTCGAATCTAGTTTATATAAATAAAAAAGGTGCTGTGCATGGTGGATTGGGAGTATATAAAGATTAGTCATAATGCCTTATGATTAATTGCTAATTTTAGTTCAAATGTTAATCAATTAATTACTGTAAGTATATAAAGATTAGTCAATATGATAAAGTAATATTGGGATTATGGATAATTAAGACAAATTTCTCTTTCAAAGCAAACAAAAACACAATTCCAATCTAGTTTATATAAATAATAAAGGTACTATGCATGGTGGATTGGGAGTATATAAAGATTAGTCACAATGCCTTATGATTAATTGCTAATTTTAGTTCAAATTTTAATCAATTTATTACTGTAAGTATATAAAGATTAGTCAATATGATAAAGATAAACTTTGCGTGAATTGTTGTGGATTCTTTTATAAATAATTAGCCTCATCACACGCGCTTTGCATGTGTGATAAGTTTTTTTTTTTTTTTTTTTTGGTCTAGTGTCATAATTTTCCTTCTAAAAAAAAATTGGGTAAGTTTGTTTTAAAAAGTGTCATATTTTGTAAGCATTTTTAAGTAGAGTTAGAGATATATTTCTATTTTCTATTGATTTGTCTTCAAGTTTTTTTCCTATTAAATGTAAGATTTATGAGTATTTTTAAATCACATAAAAGTCTAGTTCAAAGAGAAAAATTCTCTTATAAATAATATAGATATAGATAAAAGTACTGCCTGTGGTGGACTGAGAGTATATAAAGATCAGTGTCATTATGCTTTATGATTAATTGCTAATTTTAGTTCAAATTTTAATCAATTAATTACTGTAAGTATATAAAGATTAGTCAATATGATAAAGATAAACTTTGCGTGAAGTGTTGTGGATTCTTTTATAAATAATTAGCCTCATCACACGCGCTTTGCACGTGTGATGAGTTTTTTTTTTTTTTTTGGTTTAGTGTCATAATTTTCCTTTTAAAAAAAATTTGGGTAAGTTTGTTTAAAAAAGTGTCCTATTTTGTAAGCATTTTTAAGTAAAGTTAGAGATATATTTCTATTTTCTATTGATTTGTCTTCAAGTTTTTTCTCTATTAAATGTAAGATTTATGAGTATTGTTAAATCACATAAAAGTCTAGCTCAAAGAGAAGAATTCTCTTATAAATAATATAGATATAGATAAAAGTATTGCCTGTGGTGGACTGAGAGTATATAAAGATCAGTCATTATGCTTTATGATTAATTGCTAATTTTAGTTCAAATTTTAATCAATTAATTACTGTAAATATATAAAGATTAGTCAATATAAGTTTAAGTGCTATGTTCAACATCAACTACTTTTGCCATACGGGTTGTGCTAAGCTATTGATTATCATTCACTATGTCGCTATCGAAACCAAACTAAAGGTCATAAGTTTGAGTGCATCTCTTTTCTCTCTAATAAAAAAAAGTTGAATAAAGTTTCTTTCTAAATTAGTTTAGAAAGAAAATTTTCAAATTCCTCATATATTTTTTTATTAGATGTGAATTTTTAAGATTGAATCGTTGAATTTCATGTTTTTAACATATATGTCAAATTTTATTTAAATCGAATATTATTTACTATTCAATTAATAATATTATTTTTTTATATATAATTTTAGACTACAAAAACTTGAAATTTAAAAAATTTGATTGATGATATAGCTATTGATCTTTTTGAAATTTTACAAGCATGAAAGATATAATAAAAACATACAATCTCGGTTAAATTTTCAAAAATCATAACTAAAAAAAAAAAATATAAGAGGAGTTTGAAGAATTTTTCTCCAAACTAGTTTGAAGAGAAATATTTTCCAATAAAGTTTTTTTTAGAGAAAATAAAACAAGATTTAATGTTAAGAGCCTTTGAATGACAAAATCAACTATTGTTTTTATGCTACGCAATTTAATTTGCATAATCTAGGAGAACGCTCGACAACAATTGGCATAATCAAAATTTTTTTTTTGAGAAATGATAGGGTTATTTTGGTAAGTCCAAAGCTGAGGAACCAAGAGCTGACGACCCTGGGGCTGACGACCTTATGGGCCGTGGAGTCTGAGGCTGACGACCTTATGGGCTGTCGAGTCTGAAGTTGACGACCTTCAGTAAACAAACCAACGATTCCACACGACACCAAGCTGACGGTATAAGGCTGACGAGGTTAGACATAGTCCCATCCACGACTTTGCTTGATTAACACGCATACAGCCATGATTCTTGAACAACAGGCCTAGTTAAAGAGACTCCTAGGAGGACAAGGATTCTAAGAGATGCGTAAAATCCAAGTATTACTGACCTAAAAGGAAAAGAACTCCTTGACCAAGGCATGGATTTCGACCCAGCACTGCTATAAATACCCCAAAGACCCTCTCAAGGCGAGGTACGTGCAATTAACTCAACTCTAGCACTTTAGTGTTGAAGATAAAGATTTCTAACTTGACCTTCGGAGGGTCTTTGGCTGGCACCACACCAGCGCCATTTCTTAGGTCTTCACTCTCTTTGTTGCGCAGATACGTCATCAGGAGCACGTGCGGACCGTGTGGCTTACTGAAGATCTTTAGCATCATCAAGAAACAATTGGCATAATCAATTGATTATGAATGAATCGAGCTTTTGATTTTATGTTCAGTTGCCTATAGTATTCTATAGATGTTAAGAACATTTTTTTACCATCAAAGTGATGTAAGGTTCCATTGAAATTAATTTAAAGCCATCTAATAAATTTAGAGATTATTTAATATACAATTGAACATAGATCAAATTTCACCACCTTATGATCATTGTTCTTGACAAAAATTGGATTCAGCATTGTTGATCTAGCCATATCATTGCTAGGTTATTGTATAGTATGTTTTGCGAAAAATGGTGCAAAGTATTAATCTTGCCAAATTAAAGGTGAATTTTTGTGTAGGGTCCACCACTTAAAAAAATAAACAAAAAATCTTGAAGAAGAAGAAGATGAAAGACTACCAAACAGCTTCTATTATTTTCATTGAAAAATAAGTGAAAGAAAAGTTTGAAACCAAAATGTGACTTAGAGTCCGTTTGGTTGGGATGATGGAAAAGTAAGAAAATAGAAAATAGAGGGAGGATGAAAAAGTAGGAGGATAAAAAGTTTTTAGTTTTCCTCATTTGTGTTTGGTTGAGATGGTGGAAAAGTGGAGGGATATAAAACTTTTTGGTTTGGTTGAAAATAAGGTTTGTATAAATTTACCATCATGTCCCTCTTAAATAAAACAAAAAGTAATACTTTACACTTTTAAAAAAAATTCTGTATAGACATTTCCAAAAATAATATAAAAAAATCATCTAAAAGTGTTTTCTTAAAAAAATAATTAAAAAAAATTAAAAAAAAAAAAAGGAAAAGAAGAAAAACCCACCACATGACAAAACCAAAAAAGGAAAAAAAAAAAAAAAAAAAAAAAAAAAGGAAGAGCAAGCCAACGTTAAAGGAAACTGGAAAAGTCAAAAAAAGAAAAAAAGCAAGCCAACATTACAAGGAAACTGGAAAAGTGAAAAAAAAAAAAAAAAAAAAAAAAAGAGCCAAAAATGTTAATTAAAGGTGGGGCAGTTTTGTTCAAATATTTTTCTCATTTTTCACTCTAATTTTTTTTTCAATTCGGAGAGATTGTATTTTGAAAGGGGAGGAGAGAAAACTGATGGGTCTCACCACTTTTCTCTCCCCCCCTCTCAACCAAATAATAAAAAATGTCATTTCTACAATATTTTTTTTTCTATTTTTCATCATTCTTATTTTCACCGCAACTAAATAATACCCTTAAAAAATGGACTGCCATACTGGCCATTGCTCTTTCAACTACCTTGGAAGATGATTGTAAGTTGTAACTGTATTGCTTGGAAATGTCCAATAAAGCTCTGACCGTATAGTAGACGGTGGAAGTGGAAGCTTTAAGACGTTTAGTTGGCATCTAGCTTGGAAAATTTCGTCCAATTACGTTAAAAATTTTATGTTAAGTATGCAATTAACTAATTAAAAAAATTCACATAAAAAACCTATTCAATATTTTTATTAATTTTTATATTTTTTTCATGTGAGAAAATTAATTTTTTTAATGGCAAATTTTTAATGAAATTAGATGGAATGCCTAAATTGAATAAATTTGAAAATTAGATGATTCAATTGAATGAAAATAAAGTTAAAGAATTGAAACGAATTTTAGTCAAACTTAGAAGGTATAATTTGCATTTTAGCATTTTTTTTTTCATTAATAGAAAAAATTTAGTTATAATTAATTTAAGTGTTGTAATTGTATCTTATTTCAACCCACAAAAAAGAGAGAGTTGTATTTTATGATTTTTAACTAAATATAATTACAGGGTTATTCCTTTTGAAGATAATTAGATTCAACTAGGATTCCTTGGTGGACCTTGCAAAAACTTAAAGGAATAATTCAATACTTTTGCAATCAGTATAGGAACAATTCATATTATCATAGCAACAACAATAAAGTCTTAATCTCAAATTTTGAGATCAGTGGCGGCTCCAAGATTTTCTTTTAAGGGGGGGTCAATAGTGTCTTGAGCTAGAATTTTGTTGTGGGGGAGTAAAAAATAAAATGATTAATTTTTCTTTTTGTATATACAATTGTCATATTACATACAATAATCTAACATAGTATTCTAAATAGTATACAATGCAACTATATTGTAAAATAGTCTAAAAAAGTTATTAATAGTTTAAAAATCTGTAAGAAAACAACAATAGAATGCATGTAAATAAATATAAATAAATAACTGATCATAATATTTGTCAAATTAATAATAATTTATTATAATTGTAGGGACACAAAAAGTGCTGGACCTCAGTTATACCTTCGGAACCAGTCCAAAGGGCCCAAAACAATAAATTTATAGAGAGCGGGCTTCGAATCTAGGTCTTGGGACACCGGATAACATGAAAATAAGCTAGATCATAAAACACATGCACAACAATAGTACGTAGGTAAATTCTCTTGTATATTAATGCCGAGGATAGTCTTTCATTCTCTTTTACAGTTTTCTCTCGTGTGTTCTCTCCCCCTCTCTCTTTCTTCTTCCCTCACCTTTTATAGGCCTTCCTTCCTCTCTCTCTTTTCTCCACGTGTAGATCAAATGCTTCCCCTAGATACTTGTCCCATCACCCTTTTCTACCAAAGTCTTTGGCGGTAGGTATAAGGCTGAACTCCAATACTCAGGCGTCACTTCCCCATTAATGCGGCCAGAGAGGTAGGTACAGAGTCTTCAATGCGGTGGTGGCAGCTTTATCCTTGATATTTCCAGTCACTTCTCTTTGTCTCCTACCCTTGTTTTCCTAACCTTTGCGCTCAAGGTCTTTAGTATTGATCCCCTTGAACTGTCAGATCCCTCTCCTCGTCCTCGGCTACATATGGCCTCGGACTTTGCCATCCTCGGACGTCATGCCTCTGGATGTTCTATTTAGATATGGCCTCTTTCTTTTGTCACGTTACTTCACAAGCGGACCTTCTCATGTCCCCGGACTACCCATACCATTAGGTTGAGCTTTCAACTCCATAAGAGCTCTTGGGCCGGCCCAATACATTTCTTGGGCCCATTAGCCCTACAATAATCATATGTAATGTCAATTAAATAAAAATATATGATAAAGAAGAATAGCAACACACCTAAGAGTAGGTCTGAGAGTAAATGTTAAACTAAGGAAATAAATAGTAACTTATATAAGATTTTGGTTTAGAAACGTATGGATTTTTAACCACACATGTGGTCATTCTCTTGAAATTAGAGCAAACACTAAAAGACTTTTTGGACTCAAAAAACTGTAGAACACTTATCAAACTACTTGATTAGATAGAAAGAAAATATAGAAGGAAGAAAGAGAGAACGAGAAAAGAATCATAGATGTAAATATAGATCAGTTGGTAGTACAAGTGGTGTAATTTTTTGTTGATGAAGAAGAAAAGTGTAGGAAAAAAACAATTTCAATTTACCATCAATTGTAAAATAAGCCAGAATCCAGAGAGAAGCTTTAATTTTTTTTTAATAAATGAGCAATTTTAAGAGTACAAAACATTTACGCAATAAAATCTAGATGGCAAGTTATTAAAGGTATGTAAAACAATGATGTTAGTTATGGGTTTAGATAAAAAGTCAATATATTACAATTTCTCACTTAACCTTTATTGTAAAAATATTGTGAAAATAACACTAATATGATCATTGTGGGGACGGAAACGTCAAGATGCCTGTGTGGGCCTTGGGCCTGGTCCGAGGACACCGGTTCGCCTAAGATGCCACGATGAGGGATGAGATCATCAAAACGTGGGGGCCCAGAGGCCCGCCGATTGGCTCATGGCCCACTTGGGAGAGTCTAAGGAGAATATGACCTCGAACAATGGAAGCTAGGACCAAGAAGCGCAACGTTACGCCTAGGTGGGAGCTCTTGAAGCTCAACGGGCCGTATTGGGGCTCCGAGGAGGAGGACAAGATGGGAGTGCTCTGCATAAAGCTGGTACCACCGAATTAATTACCCCACACCTACCCGCCTGGCCGCATTAATGGGGAAGTGACCCCCGACGGGACGGTGGACAGCCTTATGGCCACAATGAGAGATTTCCAAGGGGCCAATGGATGGAAAGGGGATTTGTATTTATGGCTTCGTGAACCGGGACAAAGAAGGAGGATCCGGATTTTCCTACAAAGAAGATCTTCCACTCTTCTAGATAGCGGAAGGGAAGGACAAAAGCCCCTTGGCCCACGTCCGAGGAAAGGAAAGATCATTCCGCCAGTCCGTTGCACACCGATAGTGAACCTAGCCCAAACGCCATTGCTCGCTACCGCCCCAGAAAGCCCAGGCTTCAAGCCCACTCTTTACAAATTCTATTGTGTAGGCCATTTGCGCCGGTCCGGTCACTCACTTGGGCCTTAGGCTTAATTTGTGTCCTTACAATTGGCACCGTCTATGGGAAGCCTTGACTAAAAGGGCCGAAAGTATCATGGAAGGTTCAGGTTCACGTCGTGCAAAATCCATGGGGTCCTAGCGCGAGGACCACTTTTCGCGGTTAGAGCGGGAAAGAGACCGCGAAGTCAGTGTACGCACGGAATGTACACGCGGGAGGAGTCGTGCATGGGATGGAAGTAGAGCCTCTCACGAAAAAAGCGTTAAGACCCTTGCAAAGGGAGATTGATCATCTGAGGAGAAAGCTGTGCCGGGGGAAGCGAAGGCGCACACCTTCTCCTTCGGACTAGTCCTTAGTGGATGCTAGCGGTAGCATCAACAGTTCCAGGTCGAGGACCTCCCCTAGCGAGTCCTCTTCTCAGGAGGATGAACACCGTCGCGACCCCAAGGATAAAAGAACCCCCTCAGGGGCTTGGCCAACAACACCTTGAGTAAGGTGCTCCTCTAGATTTTCGAGTCACCCTTTACTCGGAGGATTGAGAAGGGAAAGCTTCCGAGGCGATTCACCCAACCGACCTTCACCATTTACAATGGGAGAATGGACCCAGTAGAGCATGTGAGCCATTTCAGCCAGAGGATGGCGGTGTACTCAAAGAATGAGACCTTGATGTGCAAGGTTTTCCCCTCCAGCCTGGGACACGTTGTGATGAGGTGGTTCAATGGCCTGAAGGCGGGCTCTGTCGATTCCTTCACGGAGCTCACCAGGGCATTCGGCTCGTGGTTCATCACATGCAGCAGGGTCCCTCGGCCTCTAGATTCACTGTTGTCCATGGCCATGAGAGAAGGAGAGACCCTTAGGGCATATACCGACAGATATTGGGAGATGTACAACGAGATCGATGGGGACTTCGACGAAGTCAGCACCTTCAAGGTCGGCCTTCCAAATGAGCATGACCTGAGGAAGTCACTGACCAGGAGGCTTGTTAAGAGCGTGCGTCGGCTCATGGACCGCATTGACGAGTACACGCGGGTGAAGGAGGATCAATTACAAGTGAAGGCCAGGGTGAAAGTTATCCCTCAGGAGAGGAGGGATTTCAGGTCCGACAGATACGGCAACAGTAGGCTGAGGAGAGAATTCATCGGGCAATCTCATCCGACGACAACGCAGGTGGTCGGCGTCTTGTTCCGCGAACCCATACAGCGGGTGTTTGAGAAAATCCGTCACGAGCCTTACTTCAGGTGGCCCAATAAAATGATAGGTGATCCCGCAAAGTGTAACCAGAACCTCCACTGCCAGTACCATCAAGAGAATGGCCACACGACAGAGAACTGTAAGAGCTTATGGTACTGCCTAGAACAGCTGATGAAGGAGGGAAAGTTGAGACAGTTCGTGCACCAACATGAAGGGTAAAGAGAGCACCCTGGGCTGACAAGCTAGGGCCATCATGCCCCGAGTCCCCCTCTGGGAACCATCAATGTCATTCTTGCCGCTCCTGGGAGGATCGGCTCGCGCCCTTCTAGGGTGATGTCTGTGGTTCGAGCCCATGCTGGGGGCTCTGGCTCCGAGCCGAAGAAGATTAAGGGCAATGGGTTGCCCATTTTGGCCTTCTCGGACGCGGACAAGAAAGGGACCATCCAACCCCACGATGACGCCCTAGTCATAACGCTGAGAATTGGAAGTTACGATGTAAAGAGGGTGATGGTGGACCAAAGAAATGGCGTAGACATCATGTACCCCGATCTGTTTAAAGGTTTGAACTTGAGAGAAGAGGACCTCTCAGCCTATGACTCACCGCTAATAAGCTTTGAAGGGAAGGCAGTCGTCCCGAGGGGACAGATTAGGCTGCTTGTGCAATCAGGACCAGCGGTGATTAAGGTGGATTTTGTCGTGGTCGACGCCTACTCTCCTTACACGGCCATTATGAGAAGACCCTGGCTGCATGCCCTGAGGGCTGTATTCTCCACTCTCCACGCCAAGGTGAAGTTCCCTTTCAACGGCCAGGTCGAGGAGATCCTCGGGAGTCAGTCCGCAGCAAGACAGTGCCTGACAGCCGCAATTCTGCGCAGGCTGAACCCCGAACCCTCGGCTTCAGCTGTCCTGACCCCATAGCAATTAGCCTCTTCTGCCACAACTGGAGTAACAGTGGCAGAAAAGCCCGCGTGTGAGGGGTTGGACAGGGTTCTCGTAAACAACGACCCAGAGAGGTTCTTCCAGATAGGGGCTCAACTGCTGATTGAAGAAAGGGAAGAGTTGGTCGCGTTCTTGAGGGGGAACCTTGACGTGTTCGCATGGGACGAGCATGAGATGCTTAGAATCGACTCAAACTTCATATGCCACCATTTGAACGTCAGCCCGGTCGCAGTACCGAAGAAGCAACCCCCTTGGCGCTCTTCCACGGAGCATTCTGAGGCCGTTAAGGAGGAAGTCATCAAACTTAAAAGAGCTGGGGGCTATCAAAGAAGTGTTCTATCCCGCATGGTTGGCGCACACAGTTGTGGTGAAGAAGAAAAGTGGGAAGTGGAGGGTATGCGTAGACTTCACGGACCTGAACAAAGCCTGTCCTAAGGACCCTTTTTCGATGCCTCGCATAGATCAATTGGTAGACGCGACGGTCGGCCACCCTCGCATGAGTTTCCTGGACGCCTTTCAAGGTACCAACAGATACCTTTGGCTTTGGAAGACCAGGAGAAAACCGCTTTCGTTACCCCCACCGGTAACTACCATTACAAGCTGATGCCCTTCGGCTTGAAAAATGCAGGGGTTACCTATCAGAGGATGATGACTCGGATGTTTATGGCGCAATTAGGAAAGACCGTCGAGGTATACGTAGATGATATGGTTGTGAAGAGCAAGGCCATATCGGAGCATGTGGCTGACCTGGACAGCATATTCCAGACATTGCGAGAGCATAAGTTGCGTTTAAACGCCTCCAAATGCTCATTCGGTGTAGGGTCTGGTAAATTCCTAGGCTATATGCTTACTCATGAATATGTGATGAATAACAAGAACATATGAGGTATTGAGGCCAAACCCGCAACACAAAAAAACAGAAATTATACCACCACAATCTGTCTCAAGAAACCTGACAACCACCTCTTGGAATGAAGGAAATGGGGGTTTATATAGTAGTGGTGGAGGAAATATGAATGGAACTCGAATCATAAAAGACCTCATTTTAGCCTTAGGGAAAATTTGGTGCATTAAATGGAAAGATTGGTGGGAGTAAGGAGCAAGACAAAATTCGGTTTTCCCGTAGCTGCTGTAACAGCTTATAGAGCCAACTTTGAAAAATCATATCTGACTCAATTCTGATCGGAATTGTCTCGTTCTTATGCTCAAATTGAAGCCCCGGATGTGTAGTTTCTGGAAAAAGTAACCTTATTCACAGATTCAAAATATTCTGAGAGATATCAATGAAATTATAAGCAGAGGTCATTTTTTAGAAAAATGGTTTCAGCACAATTAACATTAATAGGTCCCAAATTAGTTTCCAATTAACATTAATAGGCTCCAATCACTCCTATTTCAGATCTAATTAGTTCCAAATTTACCCTAATTAAAAGATAATTGCACAAATTACTCATTGAATAATTAATGTTTAACTATCTAATTAATTAGGTGTATGCAACTTTACCATAAAATGTAGTCCTAACCAATCAAATTATGACACATCATTAATTTCAAATTAATTATAATTATAACCAATTAGAATCAATTGTTCATAATCACATAAGGTCGGACTCAATTTGTGGTAGTGCATCTCAGCCATTACAAATTGATTTGATGATAACTTTCAATCTGATGGTCCGATTAGGGCTTATAACCAATCAATTTGATCGTTACAACATCAAGATCATTTTAGTGAAATGAGATTAAGGATCTAATGACCAAAATTAAGATGCATATTTCCAAGGTGAAATTACCCTTTTACCCTCCAAGTGAGGTTAAATGCGGGTTGCAAAATAAGGTGTCAACACCATATCGGAGCATGTGGCCGACCTGGACAGTACATTCCAGACGTTCATTTCTCCAAATGCTCCTAGGGCTGGTAAATTCCTAGGCTATATGCCGAGGCCAAACCCGAACAGATCACCACAATCTGTAACCTGCAACCACCTCAGAACTCGAAGGAGGTCCAGAGGCTGGCCGAGATGACCGTTGCCCTCAGTAGGTTCATTTCCCGATCTGCGGACAGGTGTTGACCCTTCTTCCAACTGCTAAACAAATGGAAGGGATTCGAATGGACCGAGGAGTGCTCCTTGGCCTTCCGGCAGCTAAAGGAATACCTCTCTCGGCCACCCATCATGTCCCGCCTTGATCCAGATGAAGTGCTGTTTACATACCTAGCTGTGGCTGCCCATGCCGTTAGCCTGGTTCTAATACGGGATGGCAACGGTATACAAAGACTGGTCTATTACGTGAGCAAGTCTCTGCAGGGGGCCGAGATCCGGTATTTACTGTTGGAAAAGGCGATTCTGGCCACAGTGCATGCTACGCGCCGGCTCCCGCACTATTTTCAAACTCATACGGTCGTCGTGCTAACCCAACTCCCACTTAAGTCCGTGCTGCGGAGTGCTAACTACTCCAGCAGGATCGCCAAATGGGGAACTTTCTTGGGATCCTTTGACATCAAGTACTTGCCGCGTACATCTGTGAAGGGGCAAGTCCTGGTCGACCTGGTGGCGGAGTTCACTGAGCCTTCCCTGGAGGAAAACCTGGGGGGATGTAGCTTGGGTGGAAAACAGGTTGGCATAGTCTTGTGTGAGGAGCCTCCGATATGGGAGGTTTATGTAGATGGAGCCTCCAACCAGAGAGGTTCAACCGCTGGAATAGTTTTGATATCTTCGGATGGCGTCGTCATAGAAAAGTCTCTGAGGATAGCGTTTCCGGCTACCAACAACGAGGCCGAGTATAAAGCTTTGCTGGCGAGAATGGACATGGTTCGAAAAATGGGGGGAAATGCGGTGCGAGTGTTCTCAAACTCGCAGCTGGTGGTCGGCCAGGTGGAAGGGAAGCTGGAAGCCAGGGAACCAAGAATGCGAGAGTATTTAGCCCGCGCCAAGCACTTGCAGGCCAAATTCGAATCCTTCGCACTATCGCATATCTCCAGAAGCGGAAACACCCACGCTGATTTGCTGGCCACGCTTGCAACCTCCTCGGCCCAGGGCCTTCCTCGGGTCATCCTTGTTGAGGACCTGTTTAGGCCAGCTGGTCCAGTTTGTCAGGCCATCGAGGTCCAACAGGTCAGAACAGAACCCAGTTGGATGGACCCCATAGTGTCTTTCCTTAAACACGACACTCTGCCGGAGGAGAAGTCTGAGGCCGACAAGATCCGTAGGAAGGCTCCTCGGTTCTGGCTATCCGAGGACGAAAAGCTCTATAAACGCTCATTTTCGGGGCCCTACCTACTGTGTGTGCACCCGAAAGGGATGAAGCAGCTCTTGGAGGAGTTACATGAGGGAATTTGTGGTAGCCACACGGGCGGAAGGTCACTAGCTCACAGGGCCTTCACGCAGGGGTACTGGTGGCCGAACATGCAGAGAGAGGCGCAGGAGTACGCGAGGAAGTGCGATCAATGTCAGAGGTTCGCTCTCAACATTCACCAGCCTGGTGGCATTCTTAATCCATTGGTTAGCCCTTGGCCGTTTGCGCAGTGCGGCTTGGACATAGTGGGACCGTTTCCGTGGGCAGCAGGCAACAAGCGATGGCTGCTCGTCGAGACAGACTATTTTATTAAATGGGTAGAGGCCGAGCCACTCTCGAACATTCGGGACGTGGATGCGAAGAGATTCGTCTGGGAGAACATCATCACTAGATTTAGGATCCCATGTACTCTCATCTCGGATAATAGTTTGTAGTTCGACAGCAAAGGCTTTAGGAAGTATTGTGGAGACTTCGGCATCACAAACAAGTACTCCACCCCAGCCTACCCGCAGGGGAACGGCCAGGCTAAAGCAGTCAATAAGTCAATAGTTAATGGACTCAAGAAAAGACTAGATGATGCGAAGGGCAGATGGGTGGATGAGGTACCACACGTGTTATGGACTTACCAGACTACGCCATGAAGGTCCACAGGGGAGACTCCTTTTGCGATGGCGTATGGCGCCGAGGCTGTGATTCCTGTAGAGATGGGGTTCCTGACGATGAGGGCGCAGTCTTTCACCCCAGACACTAATGACGACATGCTGCTGAAGGGGCTGGACTTGGTAGAAGAAAGGCGGGAAAACGCTATAGTCCGGCTAGCTGGCTACTAGCAGAAGCTTAAGCAAGGTACGACTCTCGTGTACGATCCAGGCCTCTCTCTCCAGGAGACCTAGTCTTGTAAAAAGTAGTCAAAACTACTAAGGACCCATCGTGGGGAAAATTAGGACCAAACTGGGAGGGCCTTTACCGTATAACCTTGGTAGCTGGCATAGGGTCATATTATCTCGCCGACTTAGAAGACAAATCTGTAAAACGACCCTGGAATGTAAACAACCTCCGAAGATATTACTATTAATGAAAGGCGTGCACGCCAAGCATTTGAATATCACTGCATCATGCCGATGGTCAATTTGTTAATCTTTATCGCCGAAATATGTATATGTTAATGCCAACCTTGGTTAGGCCAGGTCCTCGGACCTTCTGCCTTGGGAAAATTTAACATACCATTTATTTTTCGTTATGTGTTAATGTCAACCTTGGTTACGCCAGGTCCTCGGACCTTCTGCCTTGGGAAAATTTAACATACGATTTATTTTTCGTTATCTGTTAATATCAACCTTGGTTACACCAAGTCCTCGGACTTTCTGCCTTGGGAAAATTTAACATGCGATTTATTTGTCAACCTTGGTTACGCCAAGTCCTCGGACTTTCTGCCTTGGAAAAATTTAACATGCGATTTATTTTTCGTTATCTGTTAATGTCAACCTTGGTTACGTCAAGTCCTCGGACCTTCTGCCTTGGGAAAATTTAACATACGATTTATTTTTCGTTATCTGTTAATGTCAACCTAACCTTGGTTACGCCAAGTTCTCGGACTTTCTGCCTTGGGAAAATTTAACATACAATTCATTTTTCGTTATGTGTTAATGACAACCTCGGTTACGCCAGGTCTTCGGACCTTCTGCCTTGGAAAAATTTAACATACAGTTTATTTTTAGTTAAGTGCGCTAAGGCCGACCTAGGCTATGCCAAGTCCCCGAAACCCCTGCCTTGGAAGAATTTAACACGCGATTCTTTTGTTCACTTTTATCTTTTATTTTTTATTTTTTTTTCTAAGTGTTAACGAAAGCCTAAGTTATGCCTGAATCTTAGACCTCCTGCTTTGGAAAGACTGACGTGCCAGTACCATTTTTAACTAAGTCCAAGTACTTGGGCTAAATCTTTTGCATGTTGTTAAACAGGAGAAAACCTAGCGTAAATTCTCACGTACAAAGTAACCACTAACAAGGAAACCAGAAATCAAAGTAGTTCATGATCATCATAAAATAGTTACAAGTAAAATACTAAAGTCTTCACATCAAAATTGAAACAAGAATGTACTTTAAGTAAAGACAAAAACAAAAGAGCCTTTTGAGAAAAAGGGGAGGAATCTGGCAGCTCAAGCCTTGGCCATTGGTGGGAGATCCTCCTTAAGCACTTCGCCATCCAGGTTGACTTTATCCTCTGCTCCTCTTGCCTCTAATTCGGAGGGCTGGGGTACCATCACCTCGAGGGTCAGTCTGCCGTCAACAGGCCCTGCCTCCAGTAGGGTCAGGGGCTACTTCCCATTGTCCTTCGCCCCAAGAGGAGGATCACCTTGGCCGTCTTGCTTGTTTTGGCCCTTGTCGGCTTGCTCTTCCAGAGGAACGTCTTGGCCGGGATCCGAAGAGGCTGAAGGAAGAACGGGGGCCACGAAGGAAGTGGGGGTGGCCGCAGTAGGAGGAGCATCGAACTCGCGGATATCTAGGGGATACCACACGTTCTCAACCCTCCTCCACTCAAATGAGGAGGGGGCACCCTCCACGTCGAGGGCTTCCGACCAGACCTGTCGGCAGTATTCCCTGCACAGGTCCGCCAGCTCCTTAACTAGGCGGGTCTCTGTCTCCTCGACCTCCCTTTGGAAGGAAGCGGCCGCAGCCTCCTTAGTAGTGCGAGCCTCTTCCTTCGCCTTCGCCTTCGCCAATTCTTCCTTCAGAATGGCGTTGTATTGCTTCGCCATGGCGAGGTCCTCTTTGTAGCCTCGTAGCTCCTTCCGCTGAGCCTCGGCCTAAGCGGTGGCATTTTTGAGGCCGGCCTCGGCGCTCCTCTTCGCCTGCTCCTTTGCCGTTAATTTCTTGGCGAGCTTCACATTCTCGGCCTTGGCAAGGCAGAGGGCTTTCTCCGTCTCTACTCAGACATTGAGCTCAGCGGAGGCCTTCTTCCGGGCGTCATCTACCCACTTCTCGGCTATAGCGACCTCTTGGATAGCCTGCATGCACGTAAAAAGCATAAGTAGAACAGTAAACGTGTTCAAGACTGGCACAAATAAACAAAGGCAGATCAGAAAGTACCAAGCCCAGATCCCTCTTTAGGGAGAGGAACAGTTGCTGCTGCTGCATTTGCTCGAGGGCCTCCATGTCCTTAGGGAGAAGCAAGGGCTTTTCCAGGGCCTCGGTGAGGTATAGGGAATGCCCTTTCTGGTACTCCCTTATGCTGGAGCGTTCAGGGATGGGGGTCCCGTCTAGCTCCAATGCCGGAGACCAAAAATACTGGGCTTGGCGCACCTCGGCCAACCCATGGCTCTCCTTACTCTCCACCGAGTGGGCCCGCGACCTACCTTTGGCGGCCTTCTGTTGTTGTTGTTGTTGTTGTTGTTGCTGTTGTTGTTGTTGTTAATGATGTTGCTGCTGCTTGAGCTTCTTTTGGTGAGCTTCCTCGGCTTCCTCGTTCTCTTTTTTCCTTTTTTTCTTGAGGTCAGCGGCGTGAACCTTGGGGTCGGCCGGAGGAGGAGGAGGAGGGGGATACTGAGGGGGAAGATGAGACACGGTGACACCCTTCTTGGCCACCTGCGCACCTCGCGCGCCCATGAGAGATCGTAGGCTGTTCATTTCTTCCTCCTCGGTGCTACTGTCCACCTTGGAGATTATCAGACCTTTTATCCCCGAGCACTGGGTGGCCTTGTCGTCCGAGACTTCGACAATATCGTCCTCACCCTCGGCAGCAGAGGTTGGTTGTCGAACCGAGATTGGGACCGCGCTTACCGAGGGGGAGTACAGTATAGCCGAAGGGTCGTCTGGCAGGTCGCGTAGGGCGAGGAAAGTGGGCTTCGCGACATCTATTCGCCTGTGCCTCTTGTCGCAGGCGATGATCGCGTCCTTACCCTCCTAAAAGACAGTGGACAGTGGTTCGTACCCCAAGATCAGGTGGGTAGCCCTCACTTGCAGATCCTCATGCACGAGCACCTCAGATCTCAGCACCCTGTTTAGATCTCGGACGTTAACTTCTTCGAGACGGGGAGATACGTGCTGCTTATTTGCGAAAAAGACATTCAAAGGATTGATCACGATTAGACTCGGGAACAAAAATGGGCAACAAGGACATCAAGCTACAAATTCCCAGAGACAAAGGTAATGGAACTAAAAAGTGTAAACCAGAAGCCCAAAACCCTAGGCAGCCACACCTGGTTTCCCTTCTCAGATGGGGCAATGGATTCCGTCGTACCATCTCCCGGAGGCGACGACGTAGTCATCCTTCATCCCCTTATTGGATTTGGGAAGACACGATATCAGCCTAACGGCGCTAGATCGGGACTTAAGATAGTACCCTACGGTCTTGAGCGAGTGGCATTTGTACATGTAGAGCACGTCACGCCATGTGAGGTTCAGACCCATCTGCTCATTTAGAGCGTCTACACTCCCCAGGATCCTAAACATGTTAGGCATGCATTGGTCGGGGCACAAATGGTGGTTGCGAAGGTACTCACTGGTGACACGACCAATGGGAAGGGTCATGCCACCCTCCAGGAAGGCGATGATGGGAATAACCACCTGCCCCTCCCCCCTGGAGTCAGCCACCGCCTCAGGCGGGCAATATTTTAGTTCCAATTTCGGGGGAATGCGGAACTTGGCTCGGAATCCCTCTATACCAGATTCAGAGTCCACCAGACACTTAAACCTACCCATGTGGCCCAGATTAAGGTATAGACCTAGAGAGGAAAGGGAAAAAATCAACAGCCGAGGAGAAAAAGGCTAAAGGAACGAGAACTTACGAAGAAAGAGGGACACGACTCTGAGAATGCTTCTGGAGAGAAAATGAAAGTACATGCTTCCAGGGGGGTAATTGCTTTTTGGGAGTGAAGGTTGGATGCGCGACTTTTCAAGCGTTTAGGGATTTTGAGAAGCAAAAATTTATGAGATCTGTCCCGCGCAAATTTTCGGGGAGAATCAGAGCCGCACGATCCGCATCTCACCGTAGAACGTGAGCGACCAGGAGTTGCTTAGAGCATTTAATGCTGGCGTCGTGCGTTACGAAGCGTCACGAGCTATCCAAGAAGGCGTGGGGGGAACTCCGCACATGCTAATGCTTGAAGGGTCACGTGAAAGTAACGCTCGCGAGTCAAAAACTCATTCCCCCTCTCGGATCGAGGTCAAATGAATTTTTGAGGGGCTATTGTGGGGACAGAAACGTCAAGATGCCTGTGTGGGCCTTGGGCCTGGTCCGAGGACACCGGTTCGCCCAAGATGCCACGATGAGGGATGAGATCATCAAAACGTGGGGGCCCAGAGGCCTGCCGATCAAGTCATGGCCCACTTGGGAGAGTCTGAGGAGAATATGACCTCGGACAATGGAAGCTAGGACCAAGAAGCGCAACGTTACGTCTAGGTGGGAGCTCTTGAAGCTCAATGGGCCATATTGGGGCTCCGAGGAGGAGGACAAGATGGGAGTGCTCTGCATAAAGCTGGTACCACTGCATTAATTACCCCACACCTACCCGCTTGGCCGCATTAATGGGGAAGTGACCCCCAACAGAACGGTGGACAGCCTTATGGCCACAATGGGAGATTTCCAAGGGGCCAATGGATGGAAAGGAGATATGCATTTATGGCTTCGTGAACATGGACAAAGAAGGGGGAGTATAAATAGAGCAGGGGATGCCACTGGAAGGGGGATCCGGATTTTTCTACAGAGAAGATCTTCCACTCTTCTAGATAGCGGAAGGGAAGGACAGAAGCCCCTCGGCTTGTGTCCGAGGAAAGGAAAGATCATTCCTCCAGTTCGTTGCACACCGATAGTGAACTTAGCCCAAACGTCATTGCTCGCTACCACCCCAGAAAGCCCAAGCTTCAAGCCTACTCTCTACAAATTCTATTGTGTAGGCCATTTGAGCCGGCCCGGTCACTCACTTGGGTCTTAGGCTTAATTTGTGTCCTTACAATCATATTTTAAGTTTATTTTAATTGGGTTTAAACAAAATTTAGGATTAGGGTGTTCAAAATTTTATTTTAAGCGTCAAAACAAAAAATAAAATAAAATTTATATATATATATATATATATTTTTTTTTTTGGGGCAAAGCCAAGGGGTTTGAACCCCCTGGGCCCCTGGGTGGCTGTAGAGCTGCCCCTGTTTGAGATCAACTATATATTCTCTACAAATTAATAAGGATTAGTCACACGATTTTTTTTTTTTCCTTTATTCTATTCTATCTTAAAGAAAATAAAGACTATTTTGTCAACAAACCTAGTAGACTAACATCTTCTTATATTTATATAGTCCATTGCGACACTGTGGACAACTATGTGCCACTTCCCTTTGGCTATATTTGAAAAGTATTCTTTTTGTAAGGAACCAAACGAGTGCAATAAAAAGTCTTCTTTCATATAGCCAAAATAGCGACTCTTTCTCTCTGTGCAACTAATTATTGAATTTAAGATACATAGAAACTGTGCATAATTTTGCCATTTTGTATTGATATATGTATATAGAACAAGAGCTAGTCTCTCTAATTTTAAAACTCCATTGGTCTTTTGGTTCTGCAGGTTCGACTTAAAAGTTAAAATCCTCTTATAAAGTGAGTTTACCACTTCAAAAGGTAGGCTATAACAGTAACTACATGAGGTTCTAGCAGACAAGAATTCCCAACATATTTAGGTACAAATTAATTAACACTAATCGAAGGATATAGTTCAGAATGTTATTTTATGTGAGAATAATGAGATAAATTAAGGGCATATTGAGTCAGGTGCTCCACTAGAAACTACTATAGAAACAAAAAAAAAAAAAGCCACCAATATGGAATTTTCAGCGCCCAGATTGTGACCTCTGTTGATGAGAACTGGGATCCACCAACTCTGTGAGAGTTACTATACACTCATAGACAACTATAAACCATGAATTTTCGAATCTGTCAATGCCACCTATTTTTATTAAAATTGATGTGATATTGTGATGTGTTATGTTTTAATTTTACGTGAAAAATGATGTTATTTCCATCATGTTTTATAGTGAAAGATTTAGACTACTCGTGTGGTAGTGGAATGTCACTTTTTTGAAGCTGAAGCTTTTAGAACGACTTTGATGGGAGAACAAAAATTATAGGAGAGGACAAAGTAGAAATTGGTGAGGTATATTAAACAAGGGGAATATCCTATTATGCTTTATTTTCTAGGTTTTGCAGTCATCTTTCTCTCTTTTGCTTCCTTTTTTTTTTTTTTTTTTTTTTCCTTTGATATCATGCTTGTATTTAATTTTGCTAATAATGTACTTAAAAGCTGATAATTGCTTATAGGCTAGCTCTTAAAGTTAGATATGTATGACTTACTCAAAAAGCTTCAGCTTCAAATTTTCTGTCTTCCTTCTCTTCCCACTTCCTTTAAGATATCATAAAAAAAAAAAAAAAAAAAGGTTAGATGTATATGTGAAATAATGTAAGATTAAAGCTTAAAACCAAGGAACCACTAATAATTTTTTTTTTTTTTAATACAAGATAGAATTTTTACTCTAGCATAACATAAGTGTATATGTGTGTGAAGCTCCCTCTTGGAGACTTAAACCCCGACCCTTATCCTCTACACCCTACAAGTATTTATATTTATAGAATGACTACCGGATCAAGAGTGCGCGGTGAACCACTAATAATTAATAAAGACAAAATGGTTTATAAGCTTCAAAACATGAAAAGCAACAGGTTATGCCTTTCTTGCACTTACTAACTATAGGGGTCTTTCACGTCAATGAAGAATTCATAATTTCATTTTTTTCTTTTTATTTTTTAATTAAAATTTTTTTGGGATAGGATTTACTTAAAATGTTGACAACACATGAACACAATTTCAGTTTTGGCCGGGTGTCCCCCCCCCCCCCCCCCATCTATAATTCTATATGTGGGGGCCTGAGTACCGAGGATCAAGAGTAAGGCGTAAAAGAAATCTTGTTCAGGATGGGGGCTGAGGACCCGAAGACTCAATGACGTAATGACGAAGTTGTATGAAGAGGGATGAGGGGCAACCGGTGACAGATGGCAAAAGTACTAAACATATCTAGTGTGAGAAGCATTGAATGCTTTGGACAGGGTTTCCTGGCCGCATTAAATAAGAGGCAGCAATTTTATCAGCTACATTAATGAGGAAGTGACCTGAACAGTGTAAATTACTGCTAGATAACTTCTTGCCGCCATCTCTTACAAGCAATGACACAAGTGTCACCAGAGGGAAGTGGTTAGGTGAAAGATGAAGGGTTGAGATGACAATAGCAAGAGGTATAAATAGGAAGGAAAGAGACAAGGATAGGGGTCAAAGACTGAAAGGTGTAAACTTCCATTTGGGGAGAACTTGTAATTGTAACATTTCTCATCATATTTATATACAAGAAGTCCTCGGGGCATTCACGTTCTTTGTTGTGTTGTTTCCTCTCTACAAATTCGTTGTTTTGGGCCATAGATTGTCGTGGGCCTTAGTTCATTTCTGATTGTTGGTCCTTACACTATACATGTCGCCTTTATATTCTGTTTTGTGTATAAAGCAATGTTTCATAATATCCTATGGTTTGGGTTCAAGTAATAATTCAATAATGGTAATGATACCTGTGGGAGGGTTTCTTGTCTCGGCCCCCAATTAGCAAGTATTGTCCTCTTTGGCTCCTGACCTCAAGGTTTTGCTCAGTCCCACATCGGGGAGAGACGCCTCTCACATGTGCCTTGGCTAAGGCTTATAAGGCACATGTGGGAGGCGTCTCTCCCCGATGTGGGACTGAGCAAAACCTTGAGGCTAGGAGCCAAAGAGGACAATACCTGCTAATTGGGGGCCGAGACAAGAAACCCTCCCACAATATCAATTATGGTATTCCAATCTTACTTTATGACTAATTCTTAGAAACTATATCAAAACAATAAATCTGCGTGTAGACATATTTCTTATCTTTTTTTAAAAAAATATAATTGTTAACGTCCTCTTGTGATTGGTGTATAACAAAAATAATGTCAATGATATTGGATCCAAGTAAAAGTAATGAATGTTACTCTAATCGCATCAATAATAGGAGAGAGAGAGAGAGAGAGAGAGAGAGGGTGGGCTTACTTTGTCATATTCACACATGAAAGGCTAAACAAACAAAGAATCATGTACAAATTTTTATAAGAATAATCTACCAAACTTTAAAAATGACAATATACAATAGAAAAATAATAAAAATCTAGACCTCATTGAGCTATTTCCAGTTAAGGCAGTAGATTTATTTCATTATATATATGGCTCTGCATGTCATATGTAAATGACACATTTTAATTAAACAAAGCAAAGACTGGACCCACAATTATTTACTCCATGCATGCATGGCATGGAGTAGACTATACTTTGAACATCAAAAGTCTATGATTATGAACAAAGATAGTATAAATAACATCACTTTCTTATGCTTTAGATTTTGCTCTTTATCAGTAACAAGCCATATCTTCTACTCTTTTTGGATTCACTCCATTATCTCTTTTTATTTGGGTAAATGATTCACGCCATTATCAGCAACAAGCTATTATTAAATTATTATGATTATATATATCATATCAAAGTCACTTCGTGAGAACTCTGTTACGTGCAAGTGATTTAAATTTTCAATTGAGAATATCTTTTCAGTCATCATTGTCTATGTGAAAGGGATAAGAATTTTAGCTTAATATATGCAAGGAAAAATACACCAGAAATTTGATCATTGTTAGTAATTACAAATCAGACAGTAAATTTCTGATCTATACTAGAAAAAGTTATGTAAATTTTTAGACTCCTTAACACAATATGTTTAACCTAATATTAAGCCAAGTTGATTAACAAGTTTGTTAATTAAAACTAGGTTAAACAAATATGTGTAAAACAAATATAATGCGGAAAGTAAAGAACACAAAAATCTGATAACTCAGGAAAACCAAACCAGTAAAAAACTTGGGAAAGATTTAACCTAGCTATTCTCAGGGTAAAATAGATCCACTATGAAATAATTGAAGTTTGTACAATAGAACTTAGACCACTAACATCCTATTGCAACCTCGAGTAGAAAACTTATTATCATGACCACGTGACAGTTTCGAGTCCACGATCTACTTCTTTCCTTTGATCCACTGTAACCACAAGTTCTCCTACTTGTGACTTTGAGACTCCATTCAAAGATTTCAGATCTTCTTTAAGTTCTTTATGCAGTAACTGAAACGATCACCAAGTTCTTGACATGAATCTTGATCCTGATACCCTAAGTGTGTATGAAAGTAAACACCTCTAGATCTCATAAGAGATTCAACACACAGCACATCAAAGACCTCTAAAACGTAGTTAGGGTTTTTCTTTTTATATGTGAAGTAAAACATAAAATCCTACACGTCAAACGGGCTTGGGCTAAATTTGAAATTCTGCAGAAAATTAATTCTGCTTGATTCTCGATCGATCGAACCTAATTTTCGATCAATTGAGCCTTGTAGAATTTTTCTAGTAATTTCTGCAATCACTTGATTCCAATTTTACAAATAAACATACTTTGAGCAAGTCTAAATCTAGACTCTATATTTTAATCATGGTTTGCCAACATATGACACATTGAAGTTCTAATATATTAGTCCCTAAGGTTTTAGAACCTAACAAGTTAGAAAAAGATTTCATTAGTGTTTTAACTTTTTTTTTTTTTTTTTAGAAACACATGCGCTCGCGCGCGCACACACACACACACATATATATAGGGGAAGAGGGATGAGATATGAGAATACACTTGCACGCCAACACCAAAACTGCATGCGGCAGTTAGTGTCGTAGAGCAAGTGATAAACCTCTTCTTAATATCATACTTTACCGATATGAGACGACTCAACAATACTGAGTATCTTTATTTTTGAGAAACACACACACATATATATATAGGAGAAGGGAGATGAGATAAGGGAATATATTTACACCCCAACACCAAAGCTGCATGCGGCAGTTAATATCGCGGAATAAGTGATAAACATTTTCTTAATATCATACCTTACTGATGTGAGATAACTTAACAACACTGAGTATTTTTTTTTTTTTTTTGAGAAATACACACACACACACATATATATATATATAAAAAGGGAGATGAGATAAGAAAATATACTCACACGCCAACATCAAAACTGCACGTGATAATTTTAAATAATAAAGAGCAACTATCATAATTTATATTATAAATTAAAAACCTATGAATAAATAAAAAAACAAACAAAAATCTGGTACACCTCTCGAAGAATTGCATAGTCAAATCCGTACTCAGGTAAAACAATTTCTTTCAACTTTTATTAATACGGTGGAAAACGGAAGTTCAGTCAAAGTTCTCCAAGTAAGGCAACCTTTTTTGTCCTTTTCAGTTTTCCTTCAAATAGTTTTAACTTTTTCATGCATGAATTTCCAACTCTCGTGCACTGGCGGTTTTACGCATATAGGTGTGTTTGGTAATCCGATTTTTGTTTCTTGTTTTTTTTCTAAACTTTGAAAATAGTATTTGAAACCAATTTTCAATACACAATTTCATCAGAATTTTCCAATTTGTGTTTGACGTACTCCTATTTTTGAAAACCAGTATCCAAGAAGATATCATAAAACCAACAAATGTGTTTTTGAAAATTAGTTTTGAAAAAAAGTTTACTTAGTTTGATTGAGACAACAACTTTTTGATTTATTTTTTACAAGATTGTCATTGGATTACCGGTTTCCACTCTTTTGTTTTGTAGAGTGAAAATTGGATTAAGTTTTCTAAGCATATATTTATCTCCATTTATCACAATAATTGTTTTTTTATTTAATAATTTTTTTAGAAAGTTTTTTATTGGATAATTACATAATTATCATGGAGAAAAATAATTTGAATCCTGTTTTTTTTTTTTAAACATCTAGGAATAGATTTTTTTTTTAGGATATGTAAGAATAGAATTTAAATCCTAAATGTCTCTATTTTTTTTTTATAGTGATGCTATAGACAGAGTAGCACATTTCTAGTTTCAAATAATATAAAGATGAATATTAGATAATCTAAATTGAATAAATTTATTTAAGGGGATAAAGAAGTTTGAAAAAAAAGGCAAGTGACTAGTTTTAGCATATCCATTTAATTGTATATAGTTCGTTTTATATAGTAGTAGAGAAAAAATGTAACATTGAATCATATTCAATTTATTTTTGTTACTATTCATGAGTCTCACTGCACTTTTTGGTACTATTCATGAATCTCATTATACTATTTCAACTAACTTTTACCTTTATTTATACTACTTTCTGCAAAAACTTTTTAGTCTCAGCAAAATAAGCGGATCCTAAACAGACCTTTATATTACTGAAACTAAAAACTTTTTACTAAAAATACTGTAGATAAAGGTAAAAGTTAGCTGAAATAGTACAGTAGGGCCTATGAATAATAGCAAAAATAAGTTAAATAGTAAAATAAGTTGGATTTTTAATTTGTAGCCAAACACTCAATAAATTGAAAAGATTGATAGCATTTTTTTTATATTATTATTATTTTTTTTTAAGAAAAAAACACGCACACAAATGAGAGAGAACAGGGTTTCAAGTTTCAACACCAAAGTATACCACAAACTCTACTCAACTTCATAGTAACTTTTAAGCAAGGGTGAAGACAAAAATGATAGTTGAAGATTAATGAAGTTGAGTCCTTTGTGTGTGTGTGTGTGTGTGTGTAGATAAGAATGAAATTGAGATATAAAATTCAAGGACAACTAACATAGTTTATCCTTGATTATACCATCCGTGATATTACCATATCAATTCAATTGTATATAGTTTATTTTATATTGTTTGGCATATATATATATGATCATTTATGGAATTCTTCTATAAAAAAAATCATATATGGAACAATTATTTTAAAGAGTATAAAATATATTAAAACCTTTTGATTATAGATCTCAATTTAAATATAAGTGTTGGTTCCAGTTAATTCAATTGGTAAATATTTTAATAGTTGAATAAGAAAACTGAGTTTAATCTCTGCCTACACCAAAACCTAATTGGTGTCTTGGTCAGAGTTATCATCAGGAGCGAACGTCATAAGTTGAAATTCTCTCTTAAAAAAAAAAAGAATTTAAATGTGAGCCTAACTGTTTCTTAAATTTCATTCTAACTATTTTTTTTATGTTATGCTATTTGTAAGGATTGATGGTGAACCTCAGCCCACCAAGAACAATGGATGATAGCCTAATAAGCCTAAAACAATATATTTATTAGAGAATGAGTTTTACAAGAAAAAATTTCAGCAGATTAATTATGGGCCATGGCAAATAGGATTCATGCCAATAAGACTAAAAACACATATTGAGAGAAATAACGCTCATTGGTCAACTCCGAGGATGAGATGTTCTTATATTAACTTAGGCTTATTTTAATACAGTGTGTTCCTCTTTTTTTCTTCCTTCTCAAATTACATGCCCATTTTTTACGGGGGCCTTTCTCTTATATAGTCCTTCAATCCTCCATCCCAGCCTTCCACCTGTTGATCTTGTAGCTAATCTCTTAGATGCTTGTCACATCAAAACCTCCTGAAATCTTTCTGAATAGCTATAAATTGAGATAGCACTGTTCAAGTGTCATTTCCTCATAAATGCGGACAGTTGTTTTGGTGCAGAATATTTAATATGGTGGTGGCAGCCTTCTCCCTTGATATTTTTTCCCTTGTTGTTGGCTTAGTTCTGTTACCTTCCCTGATGCTTATCCCTAGAAGAACAATTACCTTTCGTAAAGCATACCTGAGATGGCTGGGTTTCAACCTTCCACAATGCTTGCCCGAGGAGGCTCAGCTCCTTGGGAACTATCGCCAATCCGTTATTATCTTCCCTTATCCTCAGCCTATTGACCCCAAAACTTAACAAGCCTTTTGACCATCCTCGGACTTCTATATATCCTTAGGCACGGCCCATGGCCCAACACACTTACTCGGCTTGTTTATCCTCACATTATATGTTATTTTTAATAGATTAATATTTTGAAAATTTAATCTATATATATATATATATATATAAACTCATGTCAAATTTCATGTTAAGTGAATGATATTTATCTTTTATTTATTAACTCAGGTTGCATATATAATGATACTATTGACTTTTTTTTGGGGGGGGGGGGGTTGTGAGAAAAAATGATACTCTTGACTTGATCTTAAAAGGTTGAAGAAAATAAATTACACAATCAATAGTTTTATTTTTATTTTTAACATACACACATGAGTCATGACGCAACTAATAATCAAGTAATCAAATTGAACTTCTGGAAGTTGACAGAATAAAATATTGATTTAACCTATATTTTTTTATGTCCGTAAAATCTACATACATTTTTCATTTCCTGTTTGATTTTTTGATTATAACGATATTTGCTAACCATTTAAGATAGTAAGGCCTTGTTTGGATCATTTTTTTTGCTCACTCAATTTTCATCACTCATCACTCATCACTTAAAAGTACTATACCCATTTGGCACCATCACTCAATTACCATCACTCATATTTTTCACACTATTTGTGGGTCCCATGTTTGTCAATCTGTGCAGCGTTTTCTCTCTTTTTTTTTTTCTTTTTTTTTTTTTTTCAGTTAGTACCTAGATCACCCAAACCCAGAAAAAAAAACTGGCGTGAATACCGAACCCAGAAAAAAAAAAAAAAAAAATTGACATGAAGACCGAACCCAGAAAAAAAAAAAAAAAAAAGTCAGCTGGTCAAAATTTTCGGCTGTGGGTCCCTCATGTGTGTTTAATTACAAAAATGCCATTGAGTTATGAGTTATGAAAACTGAAAACAGCCAAAATATGTTTTCAGTTTCCATAACTCATAACTCAAAAATCAGAAAATTGAGTGATAGAAATAGAGTCATGGAAATTGAGTTATCTTGCTCCCAAACAAATTTCTTGCTATGAGTCCCACCATTTTTGAGTTATGAGTTATGGAAATAGAGTTATGAGTTATGGAAATAGGCCATCCAAACAGCCCCTAAACTTCCCTCATCTTCTAGTTTAAGTCACATTATGCTCATATTGATTTGGAAGATGAAATCCTAAATGTGGTCAAAAGATTTGTTACTCAATGATAATGTTTGATTCTTTCCATGGTAAAACCTAAGTTTAAACCCACAGTCACACCACTTGTTAAGGAAAAAAAAAAAAACAGAAAAAGAAAGAGGAAATGTGAAGCACCACTCATTTGACTAGAATATGACTCTTTGTTTCTAAATTATTTACATGATTATGCTCCATGACCAACCAGTCTTAATCTTTATCAAAACTCATACGGCATGCCAATTGCCATTTTATCTTGCACCTTTTTGTAATGTGAAACTGTAAATTTAATATGTGTTATTTACCATATGACAATGAAAATTCTCTGCATCTTTATCAATTACACCCCATTCTACGCCATAGAATTTTCGTTCCATGACCCATCAGACCTAGAAAGAAATATTGTTAAGTATAGTTTGGGTGAGATAAAATTATTTATAAAAATCTGTGATTTTCTTAATAATTGCATACATTAAAGTATCTTAAAGTTACAAGTTAAAGAAAGGAAAATTAAACAATTAATTTTATAATTTTAAACTAAATATTTATAAGATATATTTTTAAAAATTTATTTTTAAAAATATAATTAATGTTTTTAACTGTCTTTATATTTCTCATAAAAATAATTTCAAAATTTTTCTAAAATTATTTATTAACAATGACTTTTTCATTGTCCATTTTTGGAAGTCTATTTCAACTTAGAATGAATTTTTTATTTTTTTCCTCTGCCAATGAATGTGTACTGACGTTGTAATTTAATTTCCACTAACGTTGTACCAACTCACACGTCAACATTGAAGCTTGTGCGTCGTATGCAGTGGCACTGCTGATGCTTTCGATGCACAGTGGCAAATTGTGCTGCATCTGATGCTGCCACATATGTCCCTTTGCCTTCTCTGACAACTATAAACCATGAATTTTCGAATCTCTGCGTGTCACCTTTGTTTATTAAAATTGATGTGATGTGTTATGTTTTGATTTTACGTGAAAAAAATGATGTTATAACCAACCTTATTATTTACGATCTTAATAAATGGTGACATATATGTTATAGTGAAAGATTTAGACTACTCATATGTGGTAGTGGAATGTCACTTTTTTTTTTTTTTAATGATATCTTAAGGAAGTGGGTAGAGAAGGAAGATAGAAAATTTGAGGCTGAAGCTTTTAGAAAGACTTTGATGGGAGACCAAAAATTATAGAAGAGGACGAAGTAGAAATTGGTGAGGCATATTAAGGCTGGGTTTGGATACAACGATTTCACTTTGCGTTTTAAAGCCCCGCGTTTTTAGTTTTTTATTTTTTTTGGCTCAATCCGTATATTGTTGACTTTTCGGCAATGAACAGTGCATTGTTCACGAGCCCATAACTTTACTTTTCACTAATTTTTTCATTAAAAATGGGTCTTATGGTATTATTCACACATTTAAAAATTATTTTACTGCAGTGTTTTCAATTTTCAGCAATAAGTTCTATCCAAACGGACTCTAAATAAAGGGAATATCCTATTATGCTTCATTTTCTAGGTTTTACAGTCATCTTTCTCTCTTTTGCTTCCTTCTTTTTTTCTTTGATATCATGCTTGTATTTGGTTTAGCTAGTAATGTACTTGAAAGCTGATAATTGCTTATAGGCCCTTAAAGTTAGATATGTATGACTTACTCCAAAAAAAAAAAAAGTTAAGACTATGTGAAATAATGTAAGATTAAAGCTTAAAACCAAGGAACCACTAACAATTAATAAAGACCAAAGGGTTTATAAGCTTCAAAATGAGAAAAGCAACAAGTTTTGTCTTTCTTGCACTTAGTAGTTATAGGGTCTTTGACGTCAATGAAGAATTCATAATTTCATATTATCTTTTTTTTTTTTTTTTACTTAATTTTTATAGGATTTACTTAAAATGTTGACAACACATGAACGCAATTCAGTTGCAAGTACCCCCCCTATCTATACATGTCGCCTTTATATTCTGTTTTGTGTATATATTAATATATAAAGCAATGTTTCATAATATCCTATGGTTTGGGTTCAAAGTTATAATTCTATGGTTTGGGTTCAAAGTAATAATTCTATGGTAATGATATCAATTATGTTATTCCAATCTTGCTTTTGTACCTACTTTATGACTAATTCTTAGAAGCTATATCAAAACAATAAATCTGTGTGCACACATTTTTTTTTAATAATTGTTGACATTTTGTTGTGATTGATGTATAACAAAAATAATGCTAATGGTATTAGATTCAAGTAAAAGTAATTAATGTTACTCTAATTACATCAATAATAAGTTGTGAAATATTCAAGTAGAAACTTTCAATAAAAATAAAAGTATAATAATTTCAGTGGTATTGGATAGAAGTAAAAGTAATTAATGTTACTATCTAATCACAACAAATCACATCAACAATAAGTTGTGAACTATAGTATCCCCAACATTACTCCTGTAGAAATGTTCCATTGTTGTAATCTTTTTTATTTTTTTTATTTTATGATTTAATTCATTAATTTTTGTTGTTTTTTTAAATGTAAATTTCATATTTAGTCTTTGTTTTTAGATAAATAGTTGACGAAGAAGGTATTGTGGTTTGAAACACAAACACAAACATTAAACAATGCAGAGAGAGAGAGAGAGAGAGAGTTACTTTGTCATCAGTTCACACATGAAAGGCTAAAACAAACAAAGAAGCATCTACAGATTTTTATAAGAAAGATCGAACAGACTTTAAAAATGAAAATATACATTAATTAGAAACACCCCACTCTCCTCCCAAAAAAATAATAAATAAAAACCTAGACCTCATTGATCTATTTCCAGTTACGGCAGTAGATTTATTTCGTTATATATATGGCTGCATGTCATATGAAAATGACACATTTTAATTAAACAAAGCAAAGACTGGACCCAAAATTATTTACCCATGCATGCATGGTGCTCACTATACTTTCAACATCAAAAGTCTATGATTATGAACAAAGATATCGTGTGTGTGTGTGTGTGTGTATATATATATATAGTATAAATAACATCACTTTCTTATGCTTTAGATTTTGCTCATTTTTTTTTTTCGGTAAATGATTCATTCCATGATCAGTAACAAGCCATTATTCAATTATTATGATTATATTTATCATATCAAAGTCACTTCGGGAGAACTCTGTTATGTGCAAGTGATTTAAATTTTCAATTGAAAATATGTTTTCGCTCATCATTGTCTATGTGAAAGGGATAAGAATTTCAGCTTAATATATGCAAGGAAAATTACACCAGAAATTTGGTCATTGTTAGTAACAAATCAGACAGTGAATTTCTTATCTATGCTAGAAAAAGTTAGAAAAGACTTCGTTTTAACTTGATAATAAAGATTGATTATCATAATTTATATTATAAATTAAAAACTTTTGAATAAATAAAATAAAAAAAAAAACAAAAATCTGGCACACCTCTCAAAGAATTGCATAGTCAAATCCGTACTCAGGTAAAACAATTTCCTTCATATGGTGGAAAACGGGGAAGTACTACTAGTAATTGAGTCACAGTTCTCCAAGGCAGGCAACCTTTTTTTCCTTCTGAGTTTTTCTTCAAATAGTTATAACTTTTTTTTCTTTTGATAAAAGGATAATGCATTAAAGAAAACTAAGGTGGAGTTATAACTTTTTTATGCATGAATTTCCATTCCAACTCACGTGCACTGATTTTACGCATATAAAAAACAAAAAACGAAAACAAAACAGAAAAAAAAAAAAAAAAAGAGGAAATGTGAAGCACCACTCATTAGTGACTAGAATATGACTCTTTGTTTCTAAATTATTTATATGATTATGCTCCATGACCAACCAGTCTTAATCCTTATCAAAACTCATACGTCAAGCCATTGCCATTTTATCTTGCAGAGGTCTTTTTGTAATGTGAAATTGTAAATTTAATATGCGTTATTTAGTATTTACCATATGACAATGAAAATTCTCTGCATCTTTATCAATTACACCCCATTCTACGCCATTAAAATTTTTCGTTCCATGACCCATCAGACCTAGAAAAAATTATTAATAAAAATCTGTGATTTTCTTAATAATTGCATACATTAAAGTATCTTAAAGTTGCAAGTTAAAGAAAGGAAAATTAAACAATTAATTTTATAATTCTAAACTAAATATTTAATTATTAATTGTAATAGACGTTTTCTAAAAAGAAAATATTGTATTCGTATATTTTGTCGAGTATGTTATATTATATTTGTTGCAATTTATTTTATTTATATAAAAAAATCAAAACCATACAGTAATACACAAAATTAAGCTTGACTCTTTTTTTTTTCTTTCCTATTGTACATAGTATATGATATTGAACAAATAAAGTTTATCCATTTTAGAAAAATTTTCTGAAAATTATCAAAATTTTTTCAATTCTTTTCAAAAATATAAATATATATATATATATATATATATATAAAAAGAAGAAGTTAAGTTTACGCTTGGAATATTAAAAGGAAAGGTAGAATGTGCACATACCCGTACATCATAGACAAATATATATATATATATATATATACATACATATATTATCTCTTAAAAAATTGCATTTTAAATGGTCTGATGATAATGAATTAGTATTAGGAGTAGACGCCATAAATTGAAATTTTCTTTTAAAAATGGTTAGGGGAATAATCTGATTACAACTTTTCAATTAAAAAAAATCACAATTGTATTGAACAATTAAACTTGGAGTATCTGCTCTTCTAAGGAAAAAAACCCTTGGAGTACCTGTTTATATAATCCGTCTTGTTAACGATGGTCCTATACATGGTAAAAATTAATAAATGCTCAATTACAAGTTGTAAAATTATAATGTATATTTGAATAATGCTAGAGGATTCTCACAAAAAAAAAAAAAAGAGAATAATGCTAAAGATACGTACTATTTTATAAAAAAAATTTACAAACTGCTGATGTGATGAGTGATTATTGGTAAATGAAAAAGTAATATTAGTAGTGGGCCTAGATGAAAATCAATAAAAAGTTAGCCACATCAACATTTTGTAAAAGTATTGTAAAATAATTTGTGGTTATAGCAATGCTCATGTATATTTTTCAAAACACAAAATATACACACATAAATTTATTATGGTAATTATGTGCGCCTTTTTAAATATATTTGTACACTTTATTTTTGAAAAAATATATAAAAACATTAGTCATTAATATTTCTTTTATTGGTTTAAAATATATTTTTAGAAAATTTTTAAGAAAAAAAAATAATTAATGTTTTTTTGTTACTTTTTATATTTCTCATAAAAGTAATGTCAACACTTTCCTAAAATTATTTATTAACAATTGTTGTAAAATTTTTCTAAAAATTTCATTTATATTTGAGAAAAATTAACGAATACCTTAAGAGTATTGGTTTAAAATATATATATTTAAAAAAAAATATTTATTTTGTAATAATTATTTATATTTTTCTTCTAGCATCAAAATGTTTCTAAAATAGTTTATTAAAAAGGGTTGTGTTAACGAGCATCACAAGGTGCCTATTAACCACAATATTTTTTACTTTTTTTCTAACAAAACTTTTGTTTTTATTTTTGTAGTTTATGTCATTTTGTTCAGTTTTGTAGTTACTATTTAGTTTCTTTTTTAACTTTTTCTGACAATTTTTTTTATCTTTTTTATAATTAACAAACACCAAGCTGTACTTGTTAACAAATCACTATTGAAAATTATCTTTTATATTTCTTATAAAAATAGTATTACAAATTTCCTAAAATAACTTTATTGTCTATTTCTGATAGTCTGTTTCAACTTACAATGACTTTTTTGTTTTTTTCTCCGCCAATGAATGCGTGATTGCGTACTGACGTTATAATTTCAACAACGTTGTAACAACTCGCACACGTCAAGATTGGAGCTTGTGAGTGGAATTGGGGAGGCAAGGACACTTGGCAACATGCAGTGGCGCTTTAGGTGCACAGGGGCAACTCGTGCTGCATCTGATGCACCCACATATGTCCCTTTGCCTTCTCTAACAAAATTGCTAAGAACAAAGCATCTTTCTTGGCCCACAAATGTTAATGCTCAAAATTAATACACATACACATTGTGGCCAGAATCTATGCATATTGGTCTAGAATCTAGAGAGTTCTGACACACAAAACCTGGCCTCTTTCTCACTCTTTTGCACACGCTCACACACACACACACACACACACACACACAAGCCACATTGTTGTTGTTGTCGTCTTGTTACTCATGCACCCGTGTTTCCAATTTTGTTGAGATTTTTGTTTGTGCGAGAGTGAGGGACACTTCATTAGTTCTTTCGTGATCTGGGTAATTTTACTTTGTTGGGTCTTGTCTAGTTATAAATTTTTTGTTTTGTTTTGTTTTGTTTTGGTTTTAGTCTTAAATAAAAGGTTTTCTTGCTTTAAAGACTTGTGGGGATTCTTGGGAAAGTAAGAGACATGTTTGTGTGGTTTGAATTAGGAAGCTGTTGCCTTTATTGGGAGTTGAGTTTTCAAAGCTAAAGTGTGTAAATTTCTTGTGGCTTCCAGGCTGGGACAGTTAAAGGCACTTTCTTTTCTTCTGGATGATGGTTATGTGGTTTTGAAAACTGATACAAGTTTCTGAGTGGGAAACTTCCTCGGTTATTCTGTGCAAGTGAAAGGTATCTCTTTTTCTCTGGGACTCTGAATTTATAACCTTGACCAAAACGCAAGCAGAGTCAAATGAGTTTTCTATTTTGATGGGGTTTGAATTTCCAAATCTGATATCGTTTTTCTGGGGTAGCAGGTCAAGCTTGGAATTTCAAAAATTCAAAGTCGTCAATATGTTAAGGAACTAGATTTTTGATTGGTTCTTGGTATTCATTTTTTTCTTGTCATTGGTTTTGATTCTCCACTATATTTGGTTCTGCTTTGAGTTTTCTGGGGAACTTTCATAATGTGTGGGAGCTTTTAAACAAAGGTTATTGGTTTTTCAATATAATATTTTGAATTCAATAGCAATTTTATGAATTAGTACTGCGGAGCTAAATTTATTATTGTTATTAATTATAATTGTTCTTTCCTCCGTGGCAACATAGGCTTGTATAAGTCCGGTTACTCCTACGAACTTGGAAGCCAGCTATAAAGGCAATTTGGTGAACTGGCGTACTCAACTATGTCTGAAGAAGATTATCAATATCCATCCAAGGATAAGAGGAGAATTCCAATATGCGTTTTCTTTAATCACGCAAGGTATTACTTTTTTAATTTGCATTTACCCTTATGCACCTCCTAAAAAGGAGGTTATTGATTCTTTGGTTAGCTTCTGGTTTAAAAATTGGCAGGTTGACTATTATTTTTGTGCTATTTAAGCTAATCATCTGTATTTTTTCTCAAAATTATATTTTTGATACACATGTATAAAGAGATGAGGGATATTTTATGTTCTTTGAATTTACCCATTAAATAATTAACAAATTTGTAAGCTTTTTGTATTCTGTAAGTTGCACTAGTTTTGCTTTGTCATGCTCTTAGGCGTTTCCCTACAAATAATTTCATATGTTGTCTGGAAACTATTATATATATATATATATATATATATATATATATTATATTAAATGATTTCTCAATGAAGAGTAACAACTGAACAGAAATATGGTTCAATTACTTTTCTAAAGTGAACTCAATGTGACATGATTAATGATGCCCCACCACTGCAAGTAGGAGCTTACACTTTAGGATAAAGCAAGCTCTAATTGATGCTAAGCAATTTTTGTTTTGCTGGGTATTTGTTCATATGGGGAATAATGGGTTGACTTGTTTTTATAAAATATCATTTGGGTTTTTTTTTTTTTTTTCTCTTTGTATGTAAGATCTAATGATTGGTTCCTCTACTTTATGAGCAGACAAATTTTTAAACTGGACGAACTTGGTTCAGAAATAGCACAGATTGCTGTGCCAGCTGCACTGGCTATGGCAGCTGACCCTATTGCTTCTCTTATTGACACAGCTTTCATTGGCCAAATAGGTATATTCCATTCCTCTTTGCTGTTTTGCTTGGCTTATGAGGCATGGTCTTGAATGAGAAATCATCTTCCTTCACCATTCCATGCTTTCTATTCCAAGTATAAAATGAGGTTCACACTTGGGTTTATACATTGTTTACTCTGAAATTTTGGTTGGTCATATGTTTCTGCGGCTGCCCCTTATCTTTTATTTTATGTAATTTAATAATGTTAAGGACAGCCCAAGGTGTTACATGGCAGTAAGATTGCCCCATTAGTAGATGCTGTAACAGTTTGACAGAGCTGCTCATAAAATTTATTATTGATTCAGTAGATTCTCGTGTCAAAAGTGCCTTAGCTTTCTGATGTTTCTACATTCATTTGCTAAGATGACAGTAATAGACTATAAATGAATGATATTATCAAAAGATTAGGTTTTGTTGTCACAACCATGGACTTTTTTTAAGTTATACGCATGAACTAGAAAGTCAAATATGATTCTAGATGTAATCATACTTTTGTTTTGGATATAATGTTTGTTATTGCAGAAACTGATTAATGGAGTTGCCTTAATCCATACAGGTCCAGTGGAACTTGCAGCTGTAGGAGTTTCGATTGCTCTATTCAATCAAGTATCAAGGATTGCAATATTCCCACTTGTCAGTGTCACTACATCTTTTGTTGCAGAGGAAGATGCTATTGGAAGTGTGAGCCATAAAGCACGGGATTGTGAACACTTGGAAACAGGTTCAACTACGAATGGGGAAGACAAAGAGTTGATTCCAAAAAATGGTATACTCTCCTTTTTTCTCTTATTTCACACTTTAAGCATTTTTAATGATAAAACATTGACTTTTATCTTTTTAAATATCAGATACTTTTTACTGTTCATACACTACCTAAGTTGATGTAGTAAGTAATATTGGTCCCTTCAAATTTTCTCTATCAGGCACATGTGAGAATGCATACAAGTCACAATCAAATGGTGGGAGCTTTGAAATAGTTAAGATTGACAGTGAAAGAAGGCATATTCCGTCAGCCTCATCAGCATTAGTTATTGGCAGCATACTTGGCCTCATTCAAGCCATATTCCTCATATTTGGAGCAAAACCTTTATTAGGCTTCATGGGAGTTAATTCTGTAAGTTCTTTAATTTGAAGTAATAAGTAAATCCAGCACTAATTGTGCTCAATTTTTTTATTGTTTCTACTTAAATATATATATATATATATATGTATGTAATTTACTCTGTGTTTCCTCTAATTTCAAGTCCCTTGATTTATTACTATGTCAATGTTTTAACAGCATTGCGCTATCATTTATATATAGGATTCTCCAATGCTAACTCCTGCACAACAGTACTTGACATTGAGGTCACTTGGTGCTCCTGCGGTTCTTCTTTCATTGGCCATGCAAGGGGTGTTTCGTGGATTTAAGGACACAACAGCACCTTTATACGCCACTGGTATACCTTAGCAGATGGGAACAGTTCAACTTATGATTTATTTTCAGCTTATAATAAATACAAAACAATTTCTGCCATCACTCCATTTTGATTATTTTTTAATCTTATCAATTGCAGTGGCAGGAGATGTAACAAACATTATACTCGATCCACTATTTATGTTTGTTTTCCGTATGGGTATCAGTGGGGCAGCCATTGCACATGTTATATCTCAGTAAGTGTGATCTAATCTTCTCCACAGAGTATTTTGCATGTATTGTGACTGGGGACTTGCTTTTTATGGTTTTAACATGTTCATGGTTGGGACTAAGGCACGGTTATTGTTGTTGTTGTTGTATAGGTACCTAATTTCAGTTATACTCTTGTGGAAATTAACAAAAAAAGTTGATCTCTTACCTCCAAGTGTCAAGCATATGCAATTTGGTCGATTTCTTAAAAATGGTAAGGGTATAACTTTGATTAAATAAATGCTTTACCAAAAACTAATACATATTGTTTACAATCTAAATATCTTTTAACCTGAGTTTGCTCACTCTCATATCTGTACTTCTTGGCTAGAGAGCTTTGGACGTAACATGACAGGTGTTGTGGCGTATCCACTTAAATGTAGAAAAGTAACTTGTTAGATGGAGCAGTATCTGTAGGAAATAAAGTAATATTGATTTCATTGGGATAAGGATGGCAAAAATGTCCTGACCTCTCAACCCTCCCTCCCCCACTCTATCAAGGATTTCTCTGCCCTGAAGAGAGGATGGGTTTTGACCGCCCCGTCCCTTGGGTTTGGTTTAATATATGTATAAATTATTTATATATTTATTCATATGCTATTTACTTATAGCTTATCTGGCACAGTGTCATTCCGCCATCTCCATTTTGTTAGTCCCCAAATTTCAATTAGCATTGCAATTAGTAACTAACATAGAAAAAACATAAATGATTGAAAATGATACTGCCAGCATACTTTAATCAAGAAACTCAATAACTATAACATTTGGTAATCTGTAGTTTCTGGTAGCTTATTTGCTAAATATGAGACAAAATATATAGTTTTTGTAAGCTTTTATAAATGTGTAACAAAAAGATACATGTAAGCTAATTTTTTGAAAAGGCCAGTTCTGTTTTTTTTATTTTTTATTTTTATTTTTTTAAATAAAGCTGAGACAAAATGGAATTGTCTCTAAAATGTTTTTGGCCTTTACATGAAAGTTTTCCACCTATTTCTTTTAGCTTATCATTAAAAATTGCAATTGTTTTATAGATTTCACCATTGCATTATAAAATAATACTGGACATTTTAAAGTTGATAACCCATTAGTCTTTTCTTCTTTTGTGCCTGAACTCCAGGTTTTCTACTATTAATGAGGGTCATTGCTGCGACATTCTGTGTGACTCTGGCTGCATCAATGGCTGCACGCTTGGGGTCAACACCGATGGCTGCATTTCAAGTATGCTTGCAGGTTTGGTTGACAACATCACTTCTTGCTGATGGGTTGGCTGTTGCTGGGCAGGTTAGAAACGATTTCTTTGTTGACCACTGGAACATTACTTTATATATGTATATATTCTCAAAGACTGGATGAAGTGTTGTGACAATAAAGGCCTAAAGAGATAAAGATAACTGAAGCAATTTAGATTACCATCTCCAACGTATACTTTTTCTTGTGTTCTGCAGCAAATTACTTACATAAATCTAATCAAGATTGTAGTAGTTCTGCAATTTTGTGAGATTGCTTTTCCCAAATCTCCTGGACCTGAATTCATGATTGTCAGATTCGCTTTCTTGCCAGCTTTCTGAAGACAATCTAATCCCAGATTGTTACTTGCCCAGCTTTTTTGAATAAGAAATTAACATCAGTTTCACCTTAGAAAGTAAAGGAATTTGTTTTTTATAAAGTGAGCAAAACCTTTTATAGATCTTGGCAGAAATTTTGTTCAAAATTAAGTAAAGAATATTATTTTTTAACTACTATGATAATGTATAGTGTTTGAATCCTGCATTGACTTGGTAATTTATCGTTCCCTTGTTTTGTATTAATGCATGTACTAAACTTTAGTTGCCTTTCAAATCCAATCTCAGGCAATACTTGCTAGTGCATTTGCAAAGAAGGATTACAAGAAGGCTGAAGCAGCCGCATCCCGAGTATTGCAGGTTTTGTGTCATGTCTTTCTTCTTCTTATTCGTGTTTGTACTGTATCATTTTATATGACAGAAAGATCATATATGTCTTACTAAGAGTCTGTGATGTTTTTGTACTGCAGTTGGGATTGGTTCTTGGTTTGATACTTGCAACCATCCTTGGAGTGGGGCTACATTTTGGAGCACGAGTATTCACAAAGGATGTTCTTGTTCTCCAACTTATTAGTAGAGGCATTCCGGTAGTCCTTGCATTTGAAAATAGTAATACCACAATTTAATTGTTTGGTCCCATACGATGCAGGATCTAATATTTCTTTTTGTCCATAACAGTTTGTTGCAGCTACTCAACCTATCAATGCCTTGGCCTTTGTTTTCGATGGCATCAACTTTGGAGCATCTGATTTTGCATATTCAGCTTATTCCATGGCAAGTCTATAAGTCTCTTTTCCATACTATGAAGATATTACATATGATTGTTATGAAAATGAACAAGTATGGTGAAGTGGTATATCTTATGTTGTTTACCACTGCTGAAATGTTGAGAACATATTCTGCCCATTCAAATAGAAGGGGAGAAAAAAGGAAGAAAGAAAGATTTCAACAGTTTGACATTCTTTTTTCTCCAGATTATGGTGGCTATTACCAGCATTCTATGTCTATTTCTTCTCTCCTCCGGTCATGGGTTCATTGGAATCTGGGTTGCCCTGACCATCTTCATGAGTCTTCGTGCATTTGCTGGCTTTTGGAGGTAATTTTCCTCATCAGACTTCCTCTTAATAAATAGTGTCCAACATGTTTGGATTTTTAATTTTTTAATGGGAGGTAGAGTAGAGACAGAGTTTGAATTCAAGACCACCTACTCTAATACCATGACAATCTAAAAGAGAAGAAAAGAAAAACCAGCACCAGGTGCCTCTTTTTTGCATTTGAATCCTGGATTGAAATCCACACCTTATGCGCGAAATGGTCACGATGTTTAATTATGGTTCTTGTAACAACATTTAAATTCAAGTTCACCCTTTTTTTCGGTATCCTTGCTAAACTTATGCTCATGATTTACAGGATAGGGACAGGAACAGGTCCTTGGAACTTTCTCCGCAGCTAATGACATTGGTTATGGTTCCATAGTCTCTCCTTAGTTTTATTCGCAGGGAAAACTATTTGCAGTTAAAGCATCTTTTCTTAGCCTTTCCTGTGGCATGCGTGAAGTCCAACCCGGGACATTTCTCCTCCGTATACTTCTTTGTACAGAAAAATGGAATATATTCATAACAAGAAAATAGAGAAATGAAATATTTAGAGCAAGTTATATATTAACCTATTATAACTAGGGATTATTGTAATGATATTCTTTCAGACTGTAATAATTCCCTTTAAAAATTTGTCATATTATATTCCCTTAAGAGTTACCTACTTTAGAAAATATCAATGATATGCATATCTTCCCACAACAATCTGAACTCTTTAGATGACTACAGAAGGTGCCCAAAATTCTGGAAATAATTAGCTCTAGCTTGCATAGAAGAGCCCGTCTCTATAATTAAAAGTGATGCTTTTGTTTCCCCCTAATAGAAATCTAATTTTCTTGGTATAGACAAATAGTATCCCATGAATAGAACCTTTTTAGAGTTGCTATTATTAGTACCAAGGATTTTGCTTTGTAAAACTTTAGTAATATCAGAAGAGAGAAGAAATACTTAATTTTCTCAACGTATGTGCTATTTAAAAATTCAACCCAAAAAAAAAAATTCTAAAATTTTGGGTCGGATATGGATCTTCTTGGCTGGTTATATGTATTTTATTTTTCATATTAACATAGCATTAATAGTCTATTTCAGTTCATCTCGGTACACTTCAGTCTAATTTCGGTCCATTTTGAACTAATTGTAATTGATTCTTTTTGGGGTCAAAATTTTTTTCTTCTTAATTTTTGGATTGAAAAATATGAAATTTTATTCTATTTGAACAAAATGCTTTAATTTTGAGCTAAAAAATACAAGAAAAATAAGTATTAGAAATTAGAGATATGAAGCTAAAAAAGTAAATATAATGATAAATATTCACAAGATGAATTTAAAATTCAAGTTTCAAACTTTCAATAATATAAGTATTATACTTATATAATAACTTCAACTTTTTTTTTTTCTGTGGAGAAACAATAATAACAATGTAAAACATTTCATGTGTTTCATGGAATAGGGAGTGTATATTTTTTATATAATATAATATTATTGAAAATGTTCAAAATTAGTGACCGATTATGGTATATATATATTATATCACTATGATAATCTAAACTGAAAATTTTCAAAGGTACCAAAATGAAAACAACATAAACTTTAAGGGTGAAGGACCCAGCTGTTTCCTTATCATCTGTTTTTTTTTTTTAGAGTCACTTTCCCGCCAAATATTGTGAAGGACCCAGCTTCAATGGAAGTACCTGTGAGTGCAACTCTTCTAGGCCTCAAAAACCAAAACCATTCAAGGGAACGTTGGAATTCAATCATAAAGCACCACACTAAGCTCAAAGATGACCGTGCAATCCTCACTACTTATACCCAAATGGCATCTCTCGGTATATCTCCTGACAACGCCACTTTGCCTCTTGTTCTCAAGGCGTGTGCGAGGTTGAGCGCCGTCGAGAGTGGCAAGAACATACATTCTAGCATTCTGGGTACGGGTTTGATCGGAGACGTTCGAGTCGGGACGGCTCTGGTTGATTTCTACTGCAAATGCGGGTTGATTAAAGAAGCGCGAGAAGTGTTCGATGAAATGCCTGTGAGAGATGTGGTTTCGTGGAATGCCTTGATTTCAGGGTATGTGGGGTGTTGTTATCATGAGGAGGCGGTTTTGTTGTTTAGGGAGATGGAAAGTGAGGGTTTTAAGGCTAATTCGCGTACTGTGGTAGCTTTGCTTTTGGCTTGCGAGGATGGTTGGGAAATTAGACTAGGGAAGGAGATACATGGGTATTGTTTGAGGAATGGATTGTTTGATTTGGATCCCCATGTGGGTGCTGCTTTGATTGGGTTTTATTTGAAATTTGATGTGAGAATTTCTCGTCTTGTGTTTTATTCGATGATTGTGAGGAGCATAGTGAGCTGGAATGCAATGATTAATGGTTATGTTGATGTTGGGAATTACTTGGAAGCTTTAAATCTTTTTCTGTCAATGCTTGAGAATGGGGTTCATTTTGATTCTGTTACAATGTTGGTTGTTATCCAAGCCTGTGCGGAATTTGAGTGTCTCCGATTAGGTATGCAAATCCATCAAATGGCTATCAAGTTGAACTATGTTGGTGATTTGTTCATTGTAAATGCATTGCTTAATATGTACAGTGAAAATGGTATCCTAGCGTCATCCTGTGCGTTGTTTGATGCCATCCCTACATCTGATGTTGCTTTGTGGAATTCTATGATATCTGCATATATTGACTTTGGCTGTTTCGAGGAAGCCCTAAGTTTGTTTATTAGTATGAAAAACAAAGGCCCCAAGGAAGATGAAAGAACTATTTCTATCATGCTGTCCACATGTGCCAAGTTTGCTGATGGCTTGAGAAAGGGTAAAAGTTTACATGCTCATGCAATCAAGTGCGGGATGAAGATGGATGTTTCTCTGGGAAATGCATTGCTGAGCATGTATGCAGAGCTAAATTGTGTTGAAGCTGTTCAAAAGGTTTTTGCTGAGTCGAGAAGTTTAAATGTAATCTCGTGGAACACTACGATCTTGGCATTGGCTCATAGCAAAATGAGGAGTGAAGCATGGCAACTCTTTGGGGTCATGCGAAAGTCAGAATTCAAACCCAACTCATACACAATAATATCTATTCTTGCCACTTGTGAAGATGAAACTTGTCTTAATGTTGGGCGATCAATTCATGGCTTTGTGGTAAAACATGCTATTGAAGTAAACTTATCTTTGAACACCATACTTACAGATATGTACATGAACTGCGGTGATGAAGCATCAGCTAGGACTTTATTCGAGTCCTGTACAAATAGAGATTTGATCTCATGGAATTCTATGATTGCCAACTATATCAATGACAACCAAGTCCATGAAGCTTTGTTACTATTTAATCGCATGATTTCTGAAGTGGAGCCAAACCCTGTGACGATTATAAATGTTCTCTCATCGTGTACAGATCTTGCAAATCTTCCTCAAGGCCAATGCTTGCAAGCTTATGTAATTAGAAGGCATTCCTATCTCAGTTTCAATCTATCTCTTGCAAACACTTTTATAACAATGTATGCAAGATGTGGTAGTATGAAAAATGCTAAAAAGATCTTTGACACTTTGCCTAGGAGAAATATTATCTCGTGGAATGCCATGATTACTGGCTATCGTATGCATGGTTGGGGATACGATGCTATACTTGCCTTCTTACAAATGTTAGAAGATGGTTACCAACCAAATGGAGTAACTTTTTTATCTGTTGTCTGCCTGCAGCCATTCAGGTTTGATAGAGAAGGGATTGGAGCTTTTTCAATCCATGATTCAGGATTTTAACATAACACCTGAGCTAGCTCACTATGGTTGTGTGGTTGATCTGCTTGGTCGTGGAGGACGTTTAGATGAAGCTAGAGAGTTTATCAAATCAATGCCGATTGACCCAGATGCATCAGTTTGGAGAGCTTTGCTCAGTGCCTGTCGAGTTAATTACAACACTAAGCTAGCTGAAAACATTTTTGAAAAACTTGTTGAATTAGAACCTATGAATCCAGGGAATTATGTTTTGCTATCTAACATCTATGCTGCCGCAGGACATTGGCTGGAAGTTAGACAAATAAGAACATGGCTCAAAGAGAAGGGTTTAAATAAGCCTCCCGGAATTAGTTGGATTGTTGTTGGAAGTCAGGTCCACTATTTTACTGCTGGAGACATGTCACACCTTCAATCAGACAAAATTTATGCAAATTTAAATTCTTTGTTGTCCACAATCAAAGAAAATGGATATGTTCCTGATCTTTGTTGGATTTCACATGATGAAGGTGAATATGGTTGAAAGCTGGAGGCAGTTCAGCCATAGTGAGAAGCTTGGTTTTGCATTTGGACTGATCAGTTTGAGGGTTCTGCCCCATATTATGATTACTAAGACATCAAGACTTTTTGTTGATTGCCACAAATTGAGTGAATGTGGAGTTTGATACTGTTGGGAACTTAGAACATAGAGCGCTTTCATTTGTTAAGGGTCCCTGCTCATGCAAGGAATATCACTGGAACTTGATATTCAATGAACAAGTTTCTGATAAAGGAAATCTGATATCTACTGAGAAGCTATTCAGTAAAAGGTAATCTTGCAAGACGTTTAAGTTCTTACGAGCTTGGATTGATGTTGAGCGTCAACTTGGGACGTGGAGGAGTGACTAGCCAGAGTCCCTGACTTGATACTATGTGAACACTGGTAGTGGGAGACGTATGGAACTGTATAGTTGTGTATTTATGATGGTAGTGTATGAAAATCTTGCCTTCTTTTTTTTTTATTTGCACATATATTTTCTGTAATCTTTATGTAACCTCTTTTCTTTGAAATTTGTTTATCCACGGACTAATAAAAGACTTGAATGTTACATCAAAACATTCATTCGTTTTACATATATATTTGTCTAGTAATAAAAGCCACATAAGTATTATACATTGGATATTAATATTAACTAACGGATGTTTAGCGCGATGCACGTGAAGCCGTGTAGTCTATAAATTTATTTTGAAAATTTTAATAACAAATTATTTATATAAGTTATGTTATAATATTTTGGGAATTAATTTCTATTATATTACACATTGGTGAATATAGAAGAATGTAAATTGTTAAAGACTAATATATTTTGTAATATGAATGTATTTCTCAAGTGAAACGAAACACATGCACAAACTTTTCATATCAATAAGATATTATTTAATATATATATATATATATATATCTATATATATATATATATAGAGAGAGAGAGAGAGAGAGAGAGTAATTAATAACATAAATGCTAAAGTTTGATGAGGTGGAGGGCCAATTTTTTTAAAAAAAAAATGTAAAATACTATTTTGGTTCCTAAACTTTATCAAAAGGTTGTTTTTGTCCTTAAAGTTTAAAAAATTATTTTCTATCCCTAAACTTTGTAAAGAGTTTTTTCAATAGTTTAGAGACAAAAGTAGGGATGAAAATTGAACTTTTTGTCATAGTTTAGGGATGAAAACCAAACTTTTGGTCAAATTTAAGGACATAAATAAAATATTTTCAATAGTTTAAGGACGAAAAATATAATTTTCAATAGTTTAAGGGAAAAAAAATAAACTTCTTAAAATTTAGAGATAAAAACAAACTTTTAATAAAGTTTAAAGACCAAAATAGTATTTTACCCTAAAAAGAATCACATAAAAAGAATGTCATATTACAAAACCTCAAACCATTTTTACTGAAGTTCTTGCTTCTTCTTTTTTCCTCAAGAAAAAAAAAAATCTTGCTTTTCTATGTACAAAATTGCAAACAAACAGTAAAAATAAAAATAAAATAAACCTCAACTTAATAAAAAGGCAACTACACAGAGACAATAAGAAATAAGCTTCACTGACTACTAAATTACAACAAAAACATCACCCTATCAATCCAAAACAATAGACTCCTAAGCAAGTTACTTATTAATACTTATGAATTACTACTAGTCAACATTATTTGCTTGACTAAAGTCTTACAATGCTGGGATATCCGGCCATAGATTGCATGCATAACTTGTAAGAAACTTGAAATTCACACCATTTACCTTCTTTGTTGACAACGGTAATTGATAGATTTTACAAGGACAAAATACTCAGTATGACAAAATATTCCCACTGTTATAAAGAAGCCAAGTGCATATCCAATTCCTACTCCTTCCCATAAGAACCATGTTTCCTTGCTCTCAACTCTTGGTGGTTTTGTTGGTGACATGTCTTCTGAACATGGTACCCGAATTTGCATCCCACACAACCCACTATTGTTAGCATAAAAGTTTAGATCATTCATTGTATCTATTTGGTTACCTACTGGAATCTTACCTATGAGCTTGTTGTTACTGACATCCAAAATAGTGAGTTGTTGTAACTTTGCTAGTGATTGTGGAATTGAGCCTAATAAATTATTATGTGACAAGTCTAAACTCTCTAGATTTTTTAAATCTCCAAGACTTTTGGGTATTCTCCCATAAAGTTTGTTAAATGAGATGTTGAGAAGCTTTAGAGCCTTCAAACTTCCCAATGAAGCTGGAATTTCGTCAAAAAGTTGATTACTTGACAAGTCTAACAAAGAATAGAGCTTGAGGTTGTTGAATGATAGACCTTGTTTTGACTTCTTCCAATTTACAATCAAATCATGAATCTGTTGGAAGAATAGCTAAATAAACAAGTTTTTTTGATTCAACAAGACAAACCCTAAAATTTAGCAAATAGACAAACTATAGAATCACGCAAAATGCGTTGTCTTTGTAGAACTCGGTGTGAATGGCTCTCTTGGCCGAACAACCCCCCAAGATTAGACTATAGTAATTTCTTCAAGTTGATCACACACTCAAGCAAGAAGAACTAGGAACAACCTTACTTGCCTTTCCTTTCCTTAAGAAAATTAAAGCTGAAATTTTCTGTGCAGAAAAAAAAAAAAAAATTCTGTGCAGCCAAGAAAAAGAAGCAGAACAGAACAGAGAGGTAGAGAGAAATGGCAGGAGAAGAAGGAATAGAATTATGTGATGAATAGTATGTTTTGTAGGGTTTATAAACCAATTTAATGGGAGGGCTGGCTGCACCAACGGGCAGCACATTTAATGCCCCAATGGGCTGAAAAATTAAAGTAAAATAGACCTTGTTTAAGACCAGCCCATGCCTAACTTCTTAGCCCAATTTCAATCTACCAATGCTTTATAAACCTATATGAGAACTCATCTCTTACCAATGTGGGACACAAGCTTAGTTTAAGAGTTTGAAACACACACATTCTCTAACAGAATCTTGGTATCCAAGATGAAATCACCCATTCCAAAACTAAAATCACTCAAAATTACGTCAGGTGTTTCGATCATACCAGTAAGCTTTCCAAACTTTAGAGGGATTTCTCCAACAAGATGGTTGCTTGAGAGATCAAGAATTTGGAGACTAGTAAGATCGGAAATACAATTAGGGATTAAACCTTGGATGGAGTTGTTTCCTAAATTTAGGATTCGAAGGTTGGAAATTTGGCAAATAAAATCTGGTAATTTACTTGTGATTTTGTTGTCATGTATGTCTAGAAATTGAAGTGAGCTCATACTTGTAAGGCTTCTAGACAAGCTTCCAGAAAACTTATTTTTGCCTAATGCAAGAACGTGAGTACCAGAAAGAAAGTCAGCTTGAAATTCACCTGAGAATCCGTTAGAAGACAAATCAATGATTATCGGGCTTGAACGCCAAAAATTTGGAAAAAAGTTGCCAGAAAATCCGTTGTTTGACAAGTCCAATAGGAAGAGGTTATATATGTTGTAGATGGATTCAGGAACCTTTCCTGAAAAATTGTTTCCATCCAACATAAGATGCGAGATTGAAGTCGCATCACCAATGTTGTTTGGTAGTTCTCCATAAAAATTGTTCCGAGACACAGAAAGAACAAATAACTCTGGATTGTCAAAGAGACCAGGTGGGAGAGAACCTGTGAAATTGTTATTTGATAGAAAGATAAATTGCACTTTCATTTTAACAAGCCATTGTGGGAATATTCCTCCTAACTGGTTGTCACTCAAGTCCAAAGAATAAAGAGTCTTATGCAGAGGAATCCAGAATGGAATTCTTCCTGCAAGACCACAAGACTGCACAGACAACTCTGATAACGTAAACTTTGGAACAATCTTTGCTTTGTTATTCCAAATGAGATTATTTCCTCCGAGGAAAAGAGCCTGCAACCCCGTGATATTGAACAACCATGTTGGAATTTCTCCATTGAACAAGTTGTTTTCCAACTGAAGTGCTTCCAACTTCGTCATCTTCAATATGGATGATGGGATTGTGCCTGTGAGCTCATTGTCTATAAAGTTCAAATAGATTATGTCAGACAGATTTCCAATATCAATAGGAATTCCCATGGACAATGAATTGTGACTCAAGTCCAATGTTTTCAATTCCTTCAAGTTCAAAATTGAAGATGGAATTTTACCAAAGAAATTGTTGTGTTGAAGAGACAATGTTTACAATTTTGTTCCGTTCCCTATCTCGTTAGGGACATTTCCCTTGAATGAATTATAATGTACAGCAAGATATTGGAGATACCTTGAGTTAAAAAGTTGAAAGGGAATGCAGCCGTTGAAGTCATTGTGAGACAAATCAAGATGAATTAAGTTGGTCAGATTGGCAATGTCGTCGCCAGGCAATTCTCCCTGTATTTGATTCGAGGACAAATCAAGCTACGTCAAGCTTCTAATGTGAAAGAGTGGTGTCAAGATGGTGGAAGCCAACACTGTGGGCTCAAGTATCTCGAACACGAAGAAGCTCCCTAGATTTAGTTCATTCACATTCCTCAAACCAAATTGAGAATCACAATAGACCCAGTCCCAGTCACAACAATCTGAACTAGAATTCCATGATACAAACGAATGAAGCAGGAATTCTTTGTGTGATGGACAAGAAGAAGTAGCATTGATGAAAGAGGCTTTAAAGTGGAGAAGGGCTTCTTTTTGATGTTGAGGACAAGAGAAAGAAGTGGTGAAGACGATGAGAAGTACAAGTAGTAGTAGTAGTAGTAGCGGTAGGCTGAGTTTTGCCATTCTTATGTTTCTTTCTTCTTTGTTGGACTTGGATTTGGATGCTTTATAGACGTTTAACTCGGGCAGGACTGGGCTATATAGCTTATGTTTGCCTGTGGGATAAAAATGGTACTAGTAATTTAGGCCCAAGTCAAGAAAACAATTTGGCTTGTGATGTGTTCTCTTTCCAGTGAGATGCCTGTTTGACCAACCAAAAATATTATACTTAATGTGTGCCCTAAGAGCATCTTTAACTATGTAGCTAAAAGCAAAATAATCTCTATAATAGAGAATGATACCATAAAAATGATCTCCAATGGATTCTCTAAACCCCGAATTTTTTTTTCTCATGAACAGTTGCTCATCAAGTCTGATGGGCTACTGTACATTAGCAATTGGATTTGATTAAAAAATTATACCAGTTACTACTATATCAATTCTTTCTCTCTCCTCCGGATTTCCTTTTTTCTCTCATTCTCTCCGTTGCTTCTTTTTTTCTCTCATTCTCTCCATTGTAACAACTAAGTGAACCTGTAAAGAGGAGGAGAAAGAGAGAGGGAGACAATAAAAACAAAAATGCAAACATAGAGGAGAAGTCAAAAGATCATGGTCGGCTGTATGTGTGAAGTGAGCCAAAGAGGAAAGAAAATAAAAACAAAAAAGTAAAACCCAGAAGAAGAGGAGAAAGAGAGAGGGAGGTTTTGGAATCAAGGGGAAAGTAGAGATAAAAAATGAGAGGATGGAGATATATGGGTATACGTGTGTGGTGGAGAAAAAACAAGAAGAAAAAAAAAAATGAAACGTATGGATGAAAGAAAGGAAAATAATAAGAAATGACCATTTAAAAATGCTACCACAATATTTTCAATAAATTTTAAGTAATTAGCTAATATTGGTAAATAGAAAAAGGACAAAGTTTAGCTACAAAATTGGTTGTAGCTTAATGCTACAAACTTACTCAATAAAATAAATATTACAACATATTTTGAAAATCTAACCGTTGAATAGCATGTTTTTTATGCTCTTAATACACATTTTAAATTTTATGTCAATCGGATATTATTTACTACATGATTTATAAACTTATATTTCGTGTATAATTTTAAATTACAAAAACTTGCAATTTAAAAAATTTATTGATGACATAATTATTGATTTTTAATTTTCTTGAAATTTTGCAAGCATGGAGGATATAAGAAGAAGATGTAATCCAACGGTGGATTTGTCAAAATTCATCTCTAATAAAAAAATATTAAGTAAGTTTGTAGCCTAAGGCTACAACCAATTTTGTAACTAAACTTTGTCCATAAAAAAATATGATTTTAGTGGTGAATTCAAATTATGACTAGTAACAACTTTCCATATAAGATTTTGTTATGATTCTTGTGAAAGTATTGCAAAAAATATTGTGGATATAACGCTTTTTGTTGAAAAATGTAATTGTTGAGAATGAATAGAAGGAAAAAAAATAAAAATTAAAAAAGAATAAAGAATGACTGAAGAAATAATATTTAAATGAGATGAATAAAGGGATAGGAAATCTGTTGAAAAGTATATTTGAAAAAGTTGATAAGCAAAAGATAAACGTTACTGTTCATTATCCAAACAGTACAAAAATTTAGAAAAACTGCTGAAGATATTTTAAAGGCACATACTAAACCATCTTTTTTTTAAAATATTTTATGGAAAATTGTAAAAAATTTTCAATCACCAATAAAACTTTTTTCGAAAATGATATTTAGTAAAATCCTTATACCAATTATGAATATAAGAATCACAATTTTTACCGCAGTTTTGTAACAATTTATTTACGTTTTATGGACTTTACCAACCAGTTTTATTTCACTTGCTCACATAAAACCAGTAATAATGACTTAAGTCAAGTTAAAGGCTATGCTGGCTATGAAGATACCGTATCTTACTGGATGACCTTTTCTTTTCAGATTCTTTCCTTTTGAAACCAGATTTTTTTTTTCTACTCTTTTCTTTTAATATATTTGCATCTAATCTTTCTTTGACCAGCCAGTCAACAAAGCTGTTATCCTCTAGAAAACTTAAACATAAATAATGAAATTTTTTAATAAAAATAAATCCGGTTATACATTCAGAGTCATTCTCTGAAACTCCAAGCCCAGTTTTGTCCAAAACAACGGTCCACACGCAAAAATTAATGTCCGCTTTTCACACTGCCCGCTCGACACGAAACACTCTTAAGGCCCAGTTTTGTCCAAAACAACGGTCCACATGCAAAAATTAATGTGTGCTTTTCACACTACCTACGAAATAAGATCAATTTAGATACTGTTTATTTTATTGAAATTAAAAATTTATTAGTAAAAATATTATAAATAAAAATAAAAATTAACTGAAATAATATAATAGAACTCATAAATAATATCAAAAATACAGTAGGACCTATGAATAATAATAAAAATAAATTAAATAGTAAAATAATTTTTATTTTTTATTGGTATTCACAAATCTAAAAGGAATGAAAATTATGAAACACTTTAGGCACTATGATTTTGGCTTGTTATATGATCTCTTTCCCACTGAGAAGTGTTGGACAAACCGAAAATGCTAAACCAAATGAGAGGAGAAGACCGAATCTAGGGGGAAAGAGTGTGGAGGTAGGTGGGGGCAGTGGGGGTTGTTGAAAATTAAACGAGGGTAAGCATAAAAAGCGAGGGACAGAGTGCCACAATGTGTTTTCTTCTAATAAATAGAGTCTCACTTTTTAACTTTCCATTAGATGGTAAAATTTAAATAGTAATTTTTATTTTTATTTTTAAATAGCATAAGCATTTGAAATTTATTTGAGTTATTTTCAGTTTTTCACTGTCACGCTAATAAAAAGAAGATATATATATATATATATATAGCATGAATTTTTCTTTTTTATGTAATATACAATACGGATTAATAAATAAGGGTTTTGGCTTTTTTTTTTTTTTTTAGACTTTACCCTTTTATTAAATATATTAATTTAAATATATAATATTTATATATAATGCAGTAATTCTGAAACAATACACTGGTATTGACCAGTACTGAAATATTTCGTTATCTGGACCGAACCGAAATAGTCTCCGGTACGAAATTAACTTCCTTGATATGGACCCACTACTTTTATTTCACTACTTATAACTAGCCATGTAAGCAAGTTGTGACAAAAGTTATGACAAAAGTTGTAATCCTAGTATTTTCCTCACAATTGACTAATGATCTCGAGTGAGCCTGATACGTATACAACTATACAAGTCGTCAACTCATTAAACAAGCCACTGCATTTGATTAAAGGTCGCAAACTTGATTAGTTGTAGGGCTGAATTATATGACATGCATTATTAACTTATTGTTGGGTTTCTTTGTTCTTTGTTGCACTTGGAACTGGAGTGTGACAAGGGATAAAAAGAGTGAGGACCTCATGCACTACTAACCATGGTCTTCCAGTGCAAATTACATAAAGGAAAATTAGTAGTAGTTTCTTGATAAGATTGATACAATTTAAAAAACAAAAAGAAGACATGTATATTTAAAACATGAAAGTAGATGGAAGAGTAATGTTTTTGATGAGGGGGTGAGAAAAGATAAAAGTAGGGAATAGAAAAAAATGGAAAATGGTTAGGGGTGAAAAATGGAAAAATGAAAAACTATCTTGTTCGGATAAAAAGAAAAATAAGATGATAAAAAATAATGTTTGTTTAAATTTACTCTCATAAATTTACTATATATTTTTTTAAAAAAATTATTAGGGAAAAAAAACTAAACTTAGGGACTGTTTGGGATCTACTTATTTTGCTGAAACTAAGAACTTTTTTTTTGAAAGTACAGTAGATAGAGGTAAAAGTTAGATAAAAGAGATCTATGAATAGTACTAAAAAGTGCAATAGGGCCCATAAATAGTAGCAAAATAATAAAATAAACTGACTTTTTAAGTTTGAGCCAAACACACACTTAATGTTGAAAAAAAAATAATGTTGAGGGAGGATAGGGGCAAATGAGTAAATTATCATCTAGGCCACTCTTTTTCTCCAATTTGGGAAAAAACAAAACACCCCAAAATGGTGAACCCAGGTATTTTGTTTTAATCCCTTTATTTTCCCTCTCCCAATGGAAAAATATACCATGTTACAGGTATGTAAGTCCTCTCTCTCACAGTTGGTGGGTTTCACTTAGTTGTGAGAGAAAACACTTATATATAACAGGGTATACCTTCTCCTCTCCCAACCAAACAAGGACACTATTCAACTAAACGGGCTTAGGGAAATCATTTCACGAATGGATGTGGGTTTATATTAATTTAAAAGGGTCTACAGGGTTTTCTATTGTGTTGATGGAGCTTCCCTAATGGGCTTTAAATCCCAATTCTTTGGACATATGATGTATCTCCTTAGTCCTCACGAAGTCACAATTGCATTCCTTTCACCCTGGCCTAGCCTCCTCCTTAAGGCCGTTAGTTAAGTCCTATATCTTCCTTCTTGTTTTCCTTTATAACCTTTTGCAAAAGAAAAAGAAGAAGGAAGATATAGGACTTAACTCTATTTGCATGCACACATTTTTACAGACACTTAAAATATATTAAAATCTTGGAAATCGTGACTTCAAGTCATGATTTTAGTGTATTTCAAGTGTATGTAATGGGGTGAGTATAATAGCACTATCCTTTTGCAAATGCTAGTCAGGTGGCATCTTTTTGTTTATGGGGGGAATTATAATCAAAATAGTATTATTCACATAAAAAAAAAAGGGGGTAACCTAGATTTGTAGATTAAACAGACCACATGTATTATTTGAAAAGTGTACTATTGATTTTTGTAAGTTTTCTTAATCAAATACATTTTCTAATGTATAGAACTGTCATGCTTCTAATGTATTATTGAAAACTTTCATTCGGCTTTATTAGGATTTAGGAACACATGAACACACAATCAGGTCTTTTGTCTTAATAGGCAAAACAAAATTTTCATTTCAATTGATTATATAATAAATATGATTTAGAACAATTATGTTGAAAATTAAGTAACACTATATATTCTGAAATCTTACACTTGAGCATTCATTTGACAGCCTCTTCTTGTTGTTTGAACTAAACTTTCAACCTTTTTAATAAACAAGGAAATGTAGCACTTGCAGTTAAATCTTCAACATTGAACTGAATTTTGTACCTGTAAATATAAATCATTTATGTTGGTCTAGGTATGTTGTTTATGTCAACCTAAGTCTTATAAATAATTCTATTTATCAAGGTTGGAATTGGAAAATCAAACTATCATTATTGCATATGGTATATCCACACCATAAGTCATTTGTAGGTTTCATCTTCAAGTATGTTTGAAAACATTACAAATGGGAAAAAATTTCATAATGGACTCTATGAAGATTGAACGCCATAAATGTTTTGAATGATATACTAAACCAATGACTTAGTAGTTAGTATAGCAATGGGCATCCACACTACCGGTACTGCATTGAATAAAACCAATCACTTGAACGGTAGAAATGTGTTCAAATGAGTGTGTATGTTTATATTAAGGACAAACTCTATGAAGCTTTTTTTAAGATTGGCCATATTCTTTTAACTTATGTCATAGCTGGTTATGCTTTCCAAAAAAAAAAAAAATTGGCACAGCTACAAACTTTCTAAGCTTCAAATCTATTAATTTGATCTTTATAATGGTAGGAATGATGAACATGCATGCAATGAACGTAATCATGAACACTGATAGACATATGAAACTGTATATTTGTGTATTTATGATGGTAGTGTATGTATATATTTGTGTATTTATGATTTTTTTTCCTTTTAGTGTCTATTAATTTGCACATATATTTTTTGTAATCTTCAGGTAACCTCTTTTCTTTGAAATTGTTTATTCACATATTAATAGGACTTAGGTTGCGTTTGGGATAGCCTATATTGGATAGCTTCTTTTACTATTTCGCTTATTTTTGTTACTATTTATAGGTCATTTTGCACTTTTTGGTACTATTAATGGATCTCACTGTACTATTTCAGCTAACTTTTAGCTTTTATCTATAGTACTTTCAACAAAACATTTTCAGTTTCAGCTAAATAGATATCAAACTATCAATTGTATTTATACATTTGACATTAATGTGGTTCAAAAATCACTATGTTGTTTGACATTCTCTATTGCATTTAAGTCTAGGCAAGAATGTTTTTCATAATGTCGAGCATTCTTTGCATACCTTTGTGCTAAAAAGGGACTAGAAAACTGTGGAAGCTCTTTGATTATTCTTAAAGGATTAATTAGCTATCTCTAAAAAGGTTAATACCAACATCCCTCTTCAAGCTGAGACAGAGGCCATCCTCTGGTTAACTCAGCTGACAAAGTCTCTCAATTAAGAAAATGTCATGATTGAAAGTGATTCAAAATTGAGTATTGAAACCATTCAGAAGATAGTTGTAGAAACTCCTTAGAGAATTTCAAGCAGCATAGCATAAGCCTTAGCCCTCTCTGTTTCTTTCTCTTCTTCTTCTTCTTCTTTTAACTGGGGACTTATAGAGAGGTAAACTAAGGCCCTCATGTTTTAGCAAGCTGGTCTCTTAGAGAATAGGTAATGGGGCTGTTTTGATTTAGTTACTGGGCCTCAAGCCTTTCTTGATGTGTATTTTGAGGATCTTAATTTGATCGGTTCCTAATAAGCTTTTGTTGCTTGCTAACCTTTCATGATTAACAAAAAAGATTATTTCAATTATTGTGAAGCAAATTCATGTCACCTAATTTATTGATATTATGAAGACAAATTACCAAGTTGTAGGTAGTGTTAACGGGCATGTTAAGGAAGTGCTTTATGTTAGATTTTTGACCAGTTTTATAAGGTGTGAAGCCAATTGAGCTAACTTTTTGAATTTCATTTATTGTTCCAGCAATATTTTAGCAATTTTCATTAATTCATGCCAATTTTTTATTCATTTTTATTAGCTAAGCTCTACAATAACTCAAATTTAAAAAATAACTTACAATGCCCGTTAACATTTTCTCATATTATAAAATATTACCATCACTGCTTTTGAGAGAGGGAAGAAAAAAAGTGTTCAATTTTGACATTTTCCCCCCACTTATAAATCCACCAAATGGCTCTCTCTCTCTCTCTCTCTCTCTCTGGTTCTATTTTAAAAAAATTTCACTACTTCCATAACTATATATTTGTCTCATACTTGTGATTTGTCCATATTTCATCTTAAGCATATTGCATACATAAGAATTTGGCATCTTTATGCAAGGCTACTGTGGAAGTGCTCATATCTTATGAGCTTTGTTGCATGCTTTCCCTTACCATAAGTGCTCTTTTCATTGTAAACAGTGTGGGCAATTATATTGGTTGTCAGCTCTGAATAATCTTAACAAAATGTGTCACTAATAAGCAAGAACTGGTGCCCCTAACCTCCACCCCAAACTGGTCCCTTAAAATTCAAGTTTTAATAATACAAGTATTATACTTAAATAATAATTAATTTTTTTGAGAATTATATAAAAATTTAAATTTAATATAAAAATTTTCATGTGTTTTATGGGATGGGGTGTGTGTGTGTATATATATATCACTTGATAGTAAAAACTAAAACATCTGCCTTTTATAAGTTGCCTTCCCGCCAAATATTGTGAAGGACCTAGCTTCAATTTCTTTTTCATATTAACTTTGCATTTCAGTCTATTTCATTTTTTCTCAGTCCACTTTGACATACATTGGTCCATTTGGTCTACTTTAGTCTTTTTAATCTGCTTCAGTCCAATTTCGGTCCATTTTGAACTAATTGTACTTTAAATTGATTCTTTTTGGGGTCAAAATTTTTTTTCTTCTTCTTCTTAATTTTTGGATTTAAAAATATGAAATTTTATTCTATTTAAGCGTAACGCTTTAATTTTGAGCTAAAAAATACAAACAAAATAAGTATTAGAAATTAGAGATATGAGACTAAAAAAGTAATAATAATGATAAATATTCACAAGATGACTTTAAAATTCAAGTTTCAAACTTTCAATAATATAAGTATTATACTTATATAATAACTTAAACTTTTTTTTCCTGTGGAGAAACTATAATAATAATAATGTAAAACGTTTCGTGTGTTTCATAAAATAGGGAGTGTATTTTTTTTATATAAAATATAACATTACTGGAAATGTTCAAAATTAGTGATCGATTATGGGGTGTGTGTGTCTATATATATATATATATATATATATATATATACATCACTATGGTAATCTAAACTGTAAATTTTCAAAGGTACCAAAATGAAAACAACATAAGTTTAGAAGTTTAGAGAGGGAGGAGAGCAGAGGGGAATACTTATCCTCCACTTTGTTTGGATGTTTTTAAAATTAAGTAAGAGGGAGGGGAGTAACTAGTCTTTTCATTTGTAATTTTGTTAATATAATAAGGGCAAATTTGATAATTCGTTTAGTTAAGCATTTTTATCCTCCATTCTCCCTCAAAATCTCTCTAATTTGGGGGAATTAAAAATTAGGGGTTAGAGGGAGTTGAAACCCCTCCAAACCCCTTCAAACTCCTCCCCCTCCTCCCTTAAAAAACTCCCAAATAAGGTAATTGAACTTCTCTCCCTCCCTCTAATCTACTCCCCCCTCCTTTTTTGTACTCCTAGGCCATAAAGGTGAACAAGTACAATTTAGTCTTAGTTTCCCTTATCATCTGCTTTTTTATAAGTCACTTTCCCGCCAAATATTGTGAAGGACCCAGCTTCAATGTAAGTACCTGTGAGTGCAACTCTTCTAAGCCTCAAAAACCAAAACCATTCAAGGGAACGTTGGAATTCAATCATAAAGCACCACACTAAGCTCAAAGATGACCGTGCAATCCTCACTACTTATACCCAAATGGCATCTCTTGGTATAGCTCCTGATAATGCCACTTTGCCTCTTGTTCTCAAGGCGTGTGTGAGGTTGAGCGCCGTCGAGAGTGGCAAGAACATACATTCTAGCATTCTGGGTACGAGCTTGATCGGAGATGTTCGAGTTGGGACGGCTTTGATTGATTTCTACTGTAAATGCGGGTTGATTGAAGAAGCGCGTGAAGTGTTTGATGAAATGCCTGTGAGAGATGTGGTTTCGTGGAATGCGTTGATTTCAGGGTATGTGGGGTGTTGTTATCATGAGGAGGCGGTTTTGTTGTTTAGGGAGATGGAAAGTGAGGGTTTTAAGGCCAATTCGCGTACTGTGGTAGCGTTGCTTTTGGCTTGCGAGGATGGTTCGTTGTGAATTCTGACTTTCGCATGACCCCAAAGAGTTGCCATGCTTCACTCCTCATTTTGCTATGAGCCAATGCCAAGATCGTAGTGTTCCACGAGATTCCATTTAAACTTCTCAACTCAGCAAAAACCTTTTGAACAGCTTCAACACAATTTAGCTCTGCATACATGCTCAGCAATGCATTTCCCAGAGAAACATCCATCTTCATCCTGCAATTGATTGCATGAGCATGTAAACTTTTACCCTTTCTCAAGCCATCAGCAAACTAGGCACATGTGGACAGCATGATAGAAATAGTTCTTTCATCTTCCTTGGGGCCTTTGTTTTTCATACTAATAAACAAACTTAGGGCTTCCTCATAACAGCCAAAGTCAATATATGCAGATATCATAGAATTCCACAAAGCAACATCAGATGTAGGGATGGTATCAAACAACGCACAGGATGACGCTAGGATACCATTTTCACTGTACATATTAAGCAATGCATTTACAATGAACAAATCACCAACATAGTTCAACTTGATAGCCATTTGATGGATTTGCATACCTAATCGGAGACACTCAAATTCCGCACAGGCTTGGATAACAACCAACATTGTAACAGAATCAAAATGAACCCCATTCTCAAGCATTGACAGAAAAAGATTTAAAGCTTCCAAGTAATTCCCAACATCAACATAACCATTAATCGATTGCATTCTGTAACCTTTATGTAACCTCTTTTCTTTGAAATTTGTTTATCCATGGACTAATAAAAGACTTAAATGTTATATCAAAACGACCTCATCGGTTCCAACTCTCAAATATTCATTCGTTTTACATATATAATTGTCTAGTAATAGCAGCCACATAAGTATCAATTGCCTTTATACACTGTATATTAATATTAACTAGTGGATGTTCAAGACGATGTGCGTGTAATCCATAAGTTTATTTTGAAAATTTTAATAAAAAATTGTTTCTATAAGTCATGTATAATATTCATTATATAACTTATGTTATAATATTTTGGGAATTAATTTCTATTATATTACACATTAGTGAATATAGAAGAATGTAAATTGTTAAGACTAAAATATTTCACAATATATGAATGTATTTTCTTAAGTGAAATGATAAATGTTTAATTATTTCCTACGAACTTAGGTAGACAATTTTTTCTAATTATTTTTTTGAGAGACAAATACATGCACAAATGAGAGGAAATGAGATTCTAATAATTTTAAAAAGAAAAAAAAATTATTAATTGGATATATCGTAATAGGTTTTTCTCCTTTTGGTTTGAATTTGTTTCTATTGTTGTTAAAGTAACTAAACTCGAGCAAGGATATCATAATTCTAATCAATTGTTTCTCAAACAAATTTTAGAAAAAATAACTATAAAATTCGTTCTACATAATTAATAAGTGGAAACAAATGCATTTAGTTCATTAAACCCTTTTTAACAGCAAAACACCAATGTAGGCAATTACGGTTTTGATTAAAATTAAAGCTAGTGTAGCTTTTAACAATCTTAAATAACTTAATATAATTTTCATTGGATATTTATTTTAAGATATTCACGGTTAAATTACCTTATCCAAAATTTCAATACAATTAGAGATAAATAGATATATCATCTTTAACATGCTTAAATTTCAAGTTTTTAAAATTATGCATAAAAGTTGAATTTATAGATCGAATAGTAAATAACACCTAATTAATATGAAATTTGGTATGTGAATTAACAAAACAGAAAACATGTAGCCTGACAAAATAAAACCACCTAATCAATTTGATTGGAACTGAAGAGGAAAATGTGTGATGGACTGGTATGTGTAACACACATCATGTGTTGGGCTCCAAGGCCCTTTGTACAGGTCTGGGCGTGGCCCATGTGAGCTACTGTGGCTTTCACTTGATCTACACGCGTAGGCCCAAAGGTAGGATACCCCTACAAGGAAAAGAGGTCACTAGGTTTACACGACTATAAATACTCCAAAGACCCTCACAAACCAAGGTACGCATAGTCAATTGAACTCCAGTATTCGTGTGTTCAAAACGAAGTTCCTAACTTGACCGTTGGAGGGTTTTTGGCGGGCACCACACCGGTGCTCCCTTCCGGGTCCCTTCTTGTTGATTCTGTAGGTCCTTATCTCGTCCTTTCAGGACCGTACAGCTCACTGGTGAACTTCGGCAACATCAGTTGGCGCCTTCTGTGGGAACCTTCGCTAGGACGATCAAACGTTGTCCTACTCCTAAGACAAAGAGTTGCATGGTACTCACAAGGTCGATGGCAACAACTAACAACCCAGGCGACGAACCTCGCTCAACCGTGCTGGAAAGACAAGTCCAAACGCTAGCAGCAGCGGTCGAACGCCTGACCAAACGGAATCATGACTTAGAGGAACAGTTGCGTCAGAAGGATGCACACCCTAGAGTACAAGAGGAGAACCAGGAAGGAACAAGCGTAGAAAGGAGGGTCCCTGAGGCCCCCGAGGGAAGCAACGCACCAAGCGGACCTGAGAGGCGGGATATGAATCTGCCGACCCTTTCTGAAATCTTACCACCCCACGTCGCCGCTGAGATGCAGGAGATGCGCGAGCAAATGGCTGTGATGATGCACGCCCTCAAAGGACGAGTATCTAGCGACCTCGACGACCTGGTCCAGCGAACCGATTCACCTTTTACAGCACATGTCACTTCGTGTCCTCTACCCCCAAAGTTCCGAATACCCCAGGTGGAGAGCTACGATGGAACCAAGGACCCCTTGGACCACTTGGAGTCCTTCAAGACTATAATGCACCTTCAAGGAGTGCCAGACGAGATTATGTGCAGGGCTTTCCCTACTACGTTGAAGGGATCCACGAGGGTCTGGTATAGCAGGCTAACGCCGAACTCGATTAGCACCTTTAAAGAGTTAGGCGCCCAGTTTGTGTCACACTTTATAGGGGGCCACCGGTATAAGAAGTCCACAGCGTGCTTGATGAACATCAGACAGAGGGAAGACGAGACCCTGAGATCCTACATAACGCGGTTCAACAAAGAGGCTCTCTTGATAGACGAAGCAGACGATAAGATACAAGTAGCGGCCTTTACCAACGGGCTGCGGAAGGGCAGGTTCCTCTTCTCTTTATATAAGAATGATCCGAAAACTATGTCTGAGGTGCTTTACAGGGCGACGAAGTACATGAACGCAGAAGATGCGCTGATAGTGAGAGATGATAAGCCAAAGAAAAGGGAGAGGCCGGAAGAAACACGATTAGAGGGAGGACGAAAGAGGGCTAGAATGGATGAAAGAAGGGAGAGTAGACGCCCGAAGCCGCCCATGGGGAGATTCGCCAGCTTCACCCCTCTGACGGCCCCGATCGACCAAGTATTGATGCAAATAAAAGATGAGGAAGTCTTAACGTACCCTGGGAAACTGAAGGGGGATCCCAACAAAAGATCCAGAAACAAATACTGCCGCTTCCATCGTGACCACGGCCATGATACATCCGAGTGCTACGACTTGAAGCAACAGATTGAGGCGCTCATCAGGCAAGGGAAGCTACAGCGGTTTGTCAGTCAAGGAGGGACTAATCCACCGCAGGGCCAGCCCGCCCGACGAGAGAACGAGCGCCCAAGACCACCCATTGCAGACATAAGAATGATCGCCGGAGGTACTCCAGGACCGTCCAAAAGGGCTCGTAAAGCCTATCTACGAGTGGTTCAGAACGTCCAGGCGACGGGCACGACGCTAAAGTTAGCACAGGTCGATGTACCGACTATTGGTTTTTCAGACGAGGATGCCCGACGCCTTCACCATCCACATGACGATGCCCTCGTGGTCAGTATACAGGCTGGGGAGTACAACATACATTGGGTACTGATTGATAACGGAAGTTCAGCGAACATTCTTTATTACCCTACGTTCCAACAGATGGGGATGAATAAGGATCAGCTTTCTTCGACTAATTCCCCCCTCGTCGGGTTCGGGGGGACAAGGGTCTATCCCCTTGGGACCGTTACACTATCTGTAACGGTGGGAGATTACCCACAGCAAATAACCAGGGATGTGGTCTTCTTGGTGGTAGATTGTTCATCCGCCTACAACGCGATCCTTGGACGACCTACCCTTAACGCATGGAGAGCTGTAACGTCAACTTACCACTTGATGATTAAATTCCCCACTGTGTATGGAGTCGGAGAACTTCGCGGGAATCAGGCTGCGGCGCGGGAATGCTACGTCGCCATGACAGAGATGGATGATCACTTGCAAGCGCTAAATGTCGAGGGACAGCGAGTCACAGCTGAAGCAGTGGAAGAACTGGAAGAGGTAGTGCTTGGCGACTCAATACCTGAACGGACCACGAGGATTGGCATAATGTCCAGCCCCTCATTGCGGCAAAGCCTGACCACCTTCTTCAGGGAAAATCAGGACGTATTCGAGTGGAGTCATGAGGACATGCTGGGGATAGACCCGACGGTGATGGTACACAGGCTGAGTGTATCGCCATCATTCTCTCCCATCCGACAGAAGAAACGAGTATTCGCTCCAGAAAGGGACCGGGCTATCGCCGAAGAAGTCCAAAAATTGAAGGAAGCCGGTTTCATACGAGAAGTGCACTATCCGGACTGGCTTGCAAATGTGGTCATGGTCAAGAAGGCTAATGGGAAGTGGCGAATGTGCGTCGACTTCACGGATCTAAACAAGGCCTGCCCGAAGGACAGTTATCCTTTGCCGCGTATTGATACACTGGTGGATTCGACTGCAAGACATGAACTTTTGAGTTTCATGGACGCATTTTCCGGCTACAACCAGATTAAACTCGACGAGGGGGATCAAGAGAAAACGTCGTTCGTCACTAGCCAAGGGCTCTTTTGCTACAAGGTAATGCCCTTTGGACTCAAGAACGCTGGGGCTACGTACCAGAGACTGATGAATAAGATGTTCGTACATCAGATTGGGAGGAACGTGCAAGTCTATGTGGACGACATGCTGGTGAAGAGCGTTTGTGAGTACGACCACCTGAGCGGCCTCCAAGAAACTTTTGACACCCTCCGGTCCTATAAAATGAAGCTGAACCCCAGTAAATGCGTGTTCGGGGTGATGGTAGGGAAATTCTTGGGTTTCATGGTATCCCAGAGGGGCATCGAGGCCAACCCTGAAAAGATCCGGGCGATAGTAGACCTAGTCCCCCTGAAGACGCTGAAGGAGGTACAAAGCTTAAATGGTAAGATAGCCGCCCTGAACAGGTTCGTTTCAAGGGCAACAGACAAGTGCCTACCGTTCTTTCGCACATTGAAGAAATCGTTTGAATGGACGGACGCCTGCCAAAAAGCTTTCGAAGATCTAAAGACATACCTCTCCTCTCCACCACTACTTAGCCTATCCAAACAAGATGAAGAGCTGTTTCTATACATCGCCGTCTCCCCAGCGGCTGTGAGTGTAGCTCTTATTAGAGAGGAAGACAGGATTCAGAAGCTCGTTTACTTTACAAGCAGAGCGCTCAGAGGGGCAGAAGAGAGATACCCCCCGATGGAGAAATTGGCCTTCGCCTTGGTAACGGCGGCTCGAAAGCTAAAACCGTACTTCCAAGCACACATGATAAACATGATAACCGACCAGCCCCTAAGAAGAGCTATGAGTAGTCCAGAAGCAGCAGGATGAATGGCATTATGGGCGATCGAGCTGAGTGAGTACGACATTCGGTATCAACCTCGGAACGCGGTAAAGGGACAAATCCTGGCAGACTTCATTGTAGAATTCACCGACACAGAAGACCGGGGGGCAGGTGAGCTTCCTGTGTGGACGGTTCATACGGACGGATCCTCTAACAAAAACGCAGGAGGAATCGGTGTGGTCATCCGCACACCATAAGGGGATCAAATCAAGTGCATGATCTGTTTGTGCTTTCCAGCGACCAACAATGAAGCAGAGTACGAAGCCGTAATAGCGGGGTTAGACTTCGCCATTGCAGCTGGAGCGGCAAGAGTGGATGTCTACTCCGATTCCCAAGTCATCACGAGCCAGATTAATGGGAGTTACGAGTGCAGGAGTGGGAGAATGAAGGAGTATCTTAATGAAGTGAAGAATTGAATGAGCGACCTCCAGGTCAAATTAATTCAGGTGCCAAGGGAAGAAAATCAAGAAGCTGACCATCTTACCAAGGCAGCTTCCGCAGAACCAATGATTGTCCTCGACGAAGTACTGTCCTTCGCCCAAACGTCACCGCTGATAGGCGGCACGGGTGTGCGGGAGGTAAACAATGAGCAATGTTGGATGACTCCAATAGCCGCGTACTTGAAAGACGGCCTGTTGCCAGACGATAAGGAGGCTGCAAGGAAACTAAGGGTTATAGCATCTCGGTTCGTCATGCTGAAAGATGTACTATACAAAAGGGGTTTCTCTCGACCCTATTTGAGATGCCTCGCCCCGGAAGAAGCAGACTATGTCATGAGGGAGGTCCACGAAGGAATCTGCGAAAATCACTCGGGGTCAAGGTCTTTAGTGCATAAGCTCCTCAGGGTTGGGTACTACTAGCCAACGATGCAGAAAGACGCCAACATGTACGTCAGATCCTGTGATAAGTGCCAACGCTTTAGCAACCTCATCAAGCAACCTACAGAGGAGCTCACGCCCATGACGGCCCCATGGCCGTTCGCGCAATGGGGACTCGACATCATGGGCCCCTTTCCAATAGCGACAAAGCAGTTGAAGTTCCTAGTAGTCGGCATCGACTACTTCACTAAGTGGGTAGAGGCTGAGGCTTTGGCAACCATCACAGAGAAAAATGTCCGGAACTTTGTTTGGAGAAACATCATTTGCAGGTATGGTATACCACGAGTACTAGTATCGGACAATGACAAGTAATTCGACAACGAAGCCTTCAGAGATTTCTGCTCCCAGCTGGGTATAAAAAACCACTACTCTTCACCCGCACATCCACAAGCCAATGGACAGGTTGAGGTCACAAACCGATCCTTACTCTAAATCATCAAGACTCGGCTTGAGGGGGCAAAGGGTATATGGCCGGACGAGTTACCGAGTGTCTTGTGGGCGTATAGGACGACGGCAAGAATACCAACAGGAGAGACGCCGTTCCGGTTGGCATATGGATCTGAGGCTGTCATACCAGCTGAAGTAGGTCTTTCAAGCTACCGTGTCGGAAACCACGAAGAGAACAGAAACAATGAAGCCATGCGCATACAGCTTGATCTAGTGGACGAGGTAAGGGCAACTACAGAACAAAGAACAACACGATACCAGGATCTAATGGCGAAGCATTACAACAGCAAAGTTAGGCACAGAGACTTCCAAGTCGGAGATCTTGTCTTAAAGAAAGTCCTCGGTGCTACGAAGGATGCCACCCAAGGGAAGCTTGGACCAAACTGGGAAGGACCATACAGGGTCACATCATGGCACAGGAAGGGAACATACTACCTAGAGACCCTGAACGGAAAGAAGCTAAGTCACCCATGGAATACAGAGCACCTAAAGAAGTATTACCAGTAGAAGACGACGATAAACAGCGTTACTGCTATGCTCACCGCCGGTTCATCTTGTCTTGATAATTGTAGTTTTCATTTCTTTGTACTTCTACTTTTGAACAAAGTTCTACGCATCCATATGCAGTAAGAGGAATTTTTAGAAAAAATTGAATGTCTTAACACTTACATGCCTACGAGTTGCCTACTAACACCACAAAGTGGACGGACCATCTACAAGGTGGACATAAACTAATAAGTCCACAAAGTGGACGGACCATCTACAAGATAGACATAAACTAATAAGTCCACAAAGTGGACGGACCATCTACAAGGTGGACATAAACTAATAAGTCCACAAAGTGGACGGACCATCTACAAGATGGACATAAACTAATAAGTCCACAAAGTGGACGGACCATCTACAAGGTGGACAAAATAATAAGTCTACAAAGTGGACGGACCACCTACAAGATGGACATGAACTAATAAGACCATAAAGTGGACGGACCATCTAAAAGATGGAGATAATCTACTAAGACCACAAAGTGGACGGACCATCTAAAAGATGGAAGTAATTTACAAAGTCCACAAAGTGGACGGACCATCTAAAAATGGAGAGACCATCTAAAAATGGAGACAATCTACTAAAACCACAAGGTGGACGGACCATCTAAAAGATGGAAATAATCTACTAAGACCACAAAGTGGACGGACCATCTAAAAGATGGAAGTAATTTACAAAGTCCACAAAGTGGACGGACCATCTAAAAATGGAGACAATCTACTAAAACCACAAGGTGGACGGACCATCTGAAAGAGGGCAATTTATCCTAAAACACGCAAAGCGGACGGACCAAAACAAAGGATGTTGTCTCCCGAATCCGTAAGGTGAACGGACTATCCAAAAAATGATATTGCATGGAACATAAAGTGGACGATTATACTTCAAAGCATACGAAACAATGAAAAGCATTTAAAGCATTCATGAAGGAAACATGCGGCGAATAAATGTCAACTTTGAATACATTGTTCATTAAATATACACGACGGTTATAAATTATACAACCAATTGTTCTTAAAGTACAAATTGCGTCCAAAAACAAAAAGATGACGGGGCTAATTTTCTGCTTGGGGGGCATCAGCATGTATTCCGGCGCCGTCAGGCTCAGGAGGACGGACATCGTCGTGGCCGTCTTGAGGGGCCTCGCCATCATTGGGAATCTCACCGAAAAGTTCGGCGGTTTCCTCAGACTCGACGGTATGGGCTGGCGTCTGGCCATCGACGTCAATGTTGATATGGGAGAGGTCAAGGTCCGAGAATGACGACTTCACCTGACGGATGCAGTCGTCAAAACCATCGGCGAAGGAGGTTCCCAGCTCCTTAAGCAGAGCATCGGAATCCCTGTACGCCTGGATGGCCTCCGCCTTCGCCTGACGAGCTTGGCCTAAGTCCTCTCTGACAGTTTGGTCTTCTGGAAGATGGATTCTAGGAAACTGAACTGCTTGATGGTAATGTCCGAATGGCTACGAGCTACACAAAGAAAAAGATGGTTAGATTGAACATTCAAATAATAGATAATATAGGACGGACGCAAAGTGAGACCCATACCGGACGAAGATACTATACCCCATGTCTTATCGACGGGCGTAAAGTCTGGGTCGTCGTGACGACCCATCCATTTGTCCCCTTGAAGGAAGAGGAACCTACTCTTCCAGTTGCGGTTGGAATCGGGGGTCTCAGACACCAACCTAAGCAACGGGCTTCTTGCCACGAAACTATACATCCCCTTTGACTTAGCGATTTCGTCCGGACGGTAACAATTGAAGAACTCCTTCATTGTTAACCGTCTTGTCCTATTGGACATGACGCCATACAGGACTTCAACGCTTAGGAACACCCTCTAGGCGTTCAGAGAGATCTGGGTGACGGACACCCCTAAGTATTGGAGAAGACGATGGTGCAGGGAGCTCAAAGGAAAGCGAAGGCCGGCTTTGAGCATTTGCTCGTACACGCCGACGTCCTCTAGCCCCTCGTAATAGCACCTCTCGTTCTTAAAGGGTAGACGGATGGATATTGTGTCTGGGATTTGGTATTTTTCTCTAAGGGTGTTGAAGTGTGACGGACTGATGGAGGAAGTGAAGTAGTTCACCGTCCACTCGGGAAGCAGGATGAACTCTCTTAAACCGTCCTTGCCAATCACGGACCGAACGGAAGGATCCATAACTTCTACTTCCTCGTCCGAGTCATATTCTGACCCGTCTTCTTCTTGCCCTTCTTCTTCCGTGAAGGAAGGAGAGCTGGATGACGGTTCTCTATCCTCGACGGAGGCACCTCGGTCTCCCTGACCTGACGGGTACGCCTCCTCATAGACCGCTCCCTCACGGACAAAAGATTGACCGCTGGAAGCTTCACTAGACATCTGACACCTACAAATGACGGAAAGGGAAGCCTAAGACTCTAGATCTACACTGACAACGGACCAACGCTTAAACAGAAAAAGGGGGGTGCAAGAGGTAAGAAATGAACTTACAAGTAAAGGGATGACGGTAGAAAGTTGTAAGGGCGACCGGACGGTAGAGCTACGTGCCGATGATCACAAGGGTGACGGATGTACTTTGTCAGCGAAAATTTCCCCAAAATGTGAAAATGACTGGAGTAGTTGTTGAATATATTGGGGTAGCGGCGCAACCAACGAAGAGACGCCTCGATTCTTGTAAGCTGTCAATCGAGGTTCATCACGTGTCCTCGAGAGCGTTTATGTCTACTCCAGCCTGGCGATCCGTCCGCAGCGTGTTCATGACGGACCAAGGAGGACGAATCAATGCATCCCATTGGTCCGTCATGTATAGCGACGGGTTAAGATGATCAAAGCGACTTATTCCATGGATCCGTCATATGGGGTGACAGATTCATGGAATGGGGGGCAGCTGAAGAGGAAAATGTGTGATGGACTGGTATGTGTAACACACATCATGTGTTGGGCTCCAAGGCCCTTTGTACAGGTCTGGGCGCGGCTCATGTGAGCTACTGTGGCTTTCACTTGATCTACACGCGTAGGCCCAAAGGTAGGATACCCCTACAAGGAAAAGAGGTCACTAGGTCTACACGACTATAAATACTCCAAAGACCCTCACAAACCAAGGTACGCATAGTCAATTGAACTCCAGCATTCCTGTGTTCAAAACGAAGTTCCTAACTTGACCGTCGGGGGGTTTTTGGCCGGCACCACACCGGTGCTCCCTTCCGGGTCCCTTCTTGTTGATTCTGTAGGTCCTTATCTCGTCCTTTCAGGACCGTGCAGCTCACTGGTGAACTTCGGCATCATCAGGAACTATGTTTTGAAAATTATATATAAGCTTGCCTCTTTATGTTCTTTATACTTGCAAAAACTTAAGATTATAATAGATCAATGGTTTTTTTTTTGCAAAATAATTAAATATTAAATTTTTATATTTTAAATTAAAAAAGAAGAGTTGATTGATTAGGTAGTAAATAACATTTGATCAATACAAATTTGACATGTGTGTTAAGCATAATAAAGTGTGTAATCCAACAGTATGATTTTGAATATATATATATATATATATATAGAGAGAGAGAGAGAGAGAGAGAGAGAGAGAGAGAGAGAGAGAGAGAGAGTAATTAATAACATAAATGCTAAACTTTGATGAGGTTGAGGGCCAAATAAAAAAAAGGTAAAATACTATTTTGGTCTCTAATCTTCATCAAAAGTTTGTTTTTCGTACTTAAACTTTAAAAAATTCTTTTTCATCCCTAAACTTTGTAAAAAGTTTTTTCAATAGTTTAGAGGCAAAAATGGGGATGAAAATAGAACTTATTTCAATAGGTTAGAGATGAAAACCAAACTTTTGGTAAAGTTTAAGGACATAAATAAAATATCTTCAATAGTTTAGGGACGAAAGATATATTTTTCAATATTTTAAGGGAAAAAAATAAATTTCATAAAATTTAGGAATGAAAAACAAAGTTTTAATAAAGTTTAGAGACCAAAATAGTATTTTACCCTAAAAAGAATCACATAAAGAAGGTCATATTACAGAACCTCAAACCATTTTAACTAAAGTTCTTGCTTCTTCTTTTTTCCTCAAAAAAAAAAAAAAAAAAAAAAAGAAATTCTTGCTTTTATATGCACAAAATTGCAAATAAACAATAAAAATTAAATAAAAAAACCTCAACTTAATAAAAAGGCATCAACACAAAGACAATAAGAAATAAGCTTCACTGACTACTAAATTACAACAGAAACATCAACCTAGCAATCCAAAACAGTAGACTCCTAAGCAAGTTACTTATTGATAATTATGAATGAGTACTAGTCAACATTATTTACTTGACTAAAGTCTTACAATGCTTGGATATTTGACCATAGATTGCATGCATAACTTGTACGAAACTTGAAATTTACACCGTTTGCCTCTTTGTTGACAACAGTAATTGATATATTTTGCAAGGACAAAATACTCAGTATGATAAAAGATTCCCACTGCTATAAAGAAGCCAAGTGCATATCCAATTCCCACTCCTTCCCATGAGAACCATGTTTCCTTACTCTCAACTCTTGGTGTTTTTGTTGGTGACATCTCTTCTAGACATGGCACCCGAATTTGCATTCCACACAACCCACTATTGTTGGCATAAAAGTTTGGATCATTCATTGTATCCATTTGGTTACCCATTGGAATCTTACCTATGAGCTTGTTGTTATTGACATCCGAAATTGTTAGTTGTTGTAACTTTGCTAGTGATTGTGGAATTGAGCTTGATAAATTGTTGTGTGACAAGTCCAAACTCTCTAGATTCTTTAAATCTCCAAGACTTTTGGGTATTCTCCCATAAAGTTTGTTAAATGAGACGTTGAGAAGCTTTAGAGCCTTCAAACTTCCCAATGAAGCTGGAATTTCACCAGAAAGTTGATTACTTGACAAGTCTAACAAAGAATAGAGGTTGAGGTTGTTGAATGATAGACCTTGTTTTGACTTCTTCCAATTTACAATCGAATCATGAATCTTGGCATTGAAGTTGAAATCAAAAATTGCAGCATCAAAATCATATGAATTCAAAAATATGTCAGGTGTTTCGATCATACCAGTAAGCTTTCCAAACTTTGGAGGGATTTCTCCAAAAAGATGGTTGCTTGAGAGATCAAGAATTTGGAGGCTAGTAAGATTGGAAATACAATCAGGGATTGGAACTTGGATGGAGTTGTTTCCTAAATTTAGGAATTTAAGGGTGGAAATTTGGCAAATAAAATCCGGTACTTTACTTGTGATTTGGTTGTCATGTATGTCTAGGTATTCAAGATAGCTCATTCTAGTAAAGCTTCTAGACAAGCTGCGAGAAAACTTGTTTTTGCCTAATGCAAGAGCTTGAGTACCAGAAAGAAAGTCAGCTTGAAATTCACCTGAGAATTCGTTAGAAGACAAATCAATGATCATAGGGCTAAAATGCCAAAAAGCTGGAAAAAAGTTGCCAGAAAATCTATTGTTTGACAAGTCCAATATGGTGAGGCCAGATATGTTGTTGATGGATTCAGGAACCTTTCCTGAAAAATTGTTTCCATCCAATGCAAGATACCTGATTGTCGCATTACCAATGTTGTTTGGCAGTTCTCCATAAAAATTGTTCCGAGACAGAGAAAGAACCTCTACGTTTAGATTGTCAAAGAGACCAGGTGGGAGAGAACCTGTGAAATTGTTATTTGATAGGTTGATATCTAGCCTTTTCATTTTAAAAAGCCATTGTGGGAGCATTCCTTTTAACTGGATGTCACTCAAGTCCAAAAAAGAAAGTCTCTTAAGCATAGAAATCCAAAATGGAATTCTGCCTGCAAGACCACAAGACTTCATAGACAAGTCGGATAATGTAAATATAAACTTCGGAACAATCTTTGCTTTAGAATTCCAAATGAGATTATTTCCCCCGAGGTAAAGACTCTGCAACCCTGTCATATTGAACAACCAGGATGGAATTTCCCCAATGAACAAGTTGTTTTCCAACTCAAGTATTTTCAACTTCTGCAATTTCCATATGGATGACGGGATTGTGCCTGTGAGCTCATTGTTTCTAAACTTCAAAATGATTATGTTAGATAGGTTGCCAATATCAATAGGAATTTCCATGGACAATGAATTGTAACTCAAGTCCAATATTTCCAATCTCTTCAAGTTCAAAATTGAAGATGGAATTTTACCATAGAAATTGTTGTGTCAAAGAGACAGTGTCTGGAACTCTGTTTTGTTCCCTATCTCGTGAGGGATATTTCCAGTGAATGAATTATGATCTACCCAAAGATATTGGAGATACCTCAAGTTAAAAAGTTGAGAGGGAATGGAGCCGTTGAAGTCATTGTTTTTCAAATTAAGATACATTAATTTAGTCAGATTGGCAATGCTGTCGCCAGGCAATTCTCCCTGTATTCGATTCGTGGACTAATCAAGGTGCGTCAAGCTTCTAATGTGAAAGAGTGGTGTCAAGATGGTGGAAGCCAACACTTTGGTCTCAAGCATCTCGAAAAAGTTCCACAGATGTAGTTCAATCACATTCCTTGAACCAAATTGAGAATCACAATTGACCATGTACCAGTCACAACAATCTGAACTGGAATTCCATGATTCAAACGAACGAAGCAGGTATTCTTTGTTTGATGGAAAAGAAGATGTAGCATTGAAGAGAGAGGCTTTAAAGAGGAGAAGGGCTTGTTTTTGATGTTGAGGACAAGAAAAAGAAGTGGTGAAGATGATGAGAAGTACAAATAGTAGTAGCGGTAGGCTGAGTTTTGCCATGCTTGTGTTTCTTTCTTCTTTGTTGGACTTGGAATTGGATGCTTTATAAATGTTTAACTTGGGCAGGACTGGACTATATAGCTTAGCTGTGCCTGTGGGATAAAAATGGTACCGGTAATTAAGGCCTAAGTCAAGGCAACAGTTTGGCTTGTGATGTGATCTCTTTCCATTGAGGAGCGTGTTTTACAAACCAAAATACTATACCAATTATGAATGTTAGAAACACAATTTTTGCCACAATTTATTTACGGAGAGAGTTATAAATGGTGGATTTATGGACAGACACACTACTTTTATTTCACTTGCTCACAAAATACTAATAATAATAATAATAAGGGCTGGGTTCAAGTTACACTTGGTGTAACTCTAAGCAATGTTACACCACTCAATAACTTGTTATTAAATTAATATTTTGAAAATCCAACCAATGAATTACATGTTCTATACGTTCTTAACATGCATGCCAATTTTCATATCAATCGGATATTATTTACTATTTGATCCATAAACTTATCTTTTATGCATTATTTTAAACTATAAAAACTTGAATTTTAAGAATTGATTGATGAACAGTGCGCGCACTGTTCATATACTTTTTCAATAATTTTTATTAAAAATAGGTCTCGCAATACTATTCACATATTTAAAAATTATTTTGCTACAGTGCTTTCAGTTTTCAGTTTTCAGCAATAAGCTCTATCCAAACGGACCCTTATTTGCAACTAATCTTTCTTTGACCAACCAGTCGACAAAGTTGTTTCTTTTTAAAGGAAAGGAGTCAACAAAGTTGTTATCCTCTAGAAAACTTAAACATAAATAATGAATTTTTTTTTTGGTAAACAGAAAAATGGGGGCGTTTATGGTTGTATTAAACCCCAGGACAGGGCGCCGTGTCATAAGATACTCACTTATTTTTACGCGTGTGAGAGTCACCTCATTTCTGAGTACACCCCTCACTAAGGATATCCACCAACAAAAGGCCGTTGGCAGGACTCGAATCCAAGCCTGACAAGCAGGGAAGCGAAGTCCTGACCAATTCAGCCAACCCCTCGTTGGCATAATGAAATTATTTTAATAAAAATAAAACCAAGTGAACATTCAGGAGTCATTCTCCGAAACTACAAGCCCAGTTTTGTCCAAAACAACGGTCCACACGCAAAAATCAATGTCCGCTTTTCACACTACCCCCTTCACACGAAACACTCTAAAAGGAATGAAAATTATGAAACACTCTAGGCACTATGATTTTGGCTGTATTATATGACATTCATCCTTAAATCATTGTTGGGTTTCTTTGTTCTTTGTTGGACTTGGAACTGGAGTGTGACAAGGGATAGAAAGAGCAAAGACCTCCTACACTACTGACCATGGTCTTCTAGTGCAAATTACATAAAGGAAAATTAGTAGAAGTTTCTTGATAAGATTGATACATTTTAAAAGACAAAAAGAAGATATGTACATTTAAAACATGAAAGTAGATGGAAGAGTATTGTTTTTAATGAGGGGGCGAAAAAAGAAAAAGTAAGGAATAGAAAAAACGGAAAATGGTTAGGGGTGAAAATCTTGTTTGGATAAAATGAAAAATGAGATGATAAAAAAATAATGTTTATTTAAATTTACTCTAATAAATTTACTGTATATATATATTTTTTAAATTATTAGGGAAAAAAAAAATGAACTTAGGGTCTATTTGGGATCCACTTATTTTGCTGAAACTGAAAACTTTTTGTTGAAAGTACTGTAGATAAAAGTAAAAGTTAGCTGAAATAGTACAGTGAGACCCATGAATAGTACCAAAGGCAGGGCCCATAAATAGTAACAAAAATAAGCTGAATAGTAAAATAAGCTGATTTTTTAAACTGGAACCAAACACGCACTTAATGTTAGAAAATAATGTTGAGGAAGGACAGGGGAAAATGAGTAAATTATCATCTAGGCCACTCTTTTTCTCCAACTTGGGGAAAAAAAAACCCCAAAATGGTGAACCTGGGTATTTTGTTTTAACCCCTTTATTTTCCATCTCCCAATAGAAAAATATACCATGTTACAGGTGTGTAAGTCCTCTCTCTCTCACAGCTAGTGGGTTTCACTTAGTTGTGAGAGAGAGCACTTTTTTTTTTTTTTTTGTTGCTAAACTTCAATTTCATTAAACACAAACAAAAGAGCACGATGAGGAATCTTCCATACAGACCGACTTAAGCGGGGGAGGAAGATTACTCTTATTGAAACAATACTGCTGGCAGGAGTTCAACGCAATTCTAGCAGCTGAATGCGCAGCTGAGTTGCTGTTTCTCCTGATCCAGCGAAACTTAAAAGAAACAAAACTAGAACTTAAGTTACGAATGTTGTTAATAATAGTGCAAATGTTCCAATTTGGTATATGGTCCTGTGAAGACAAAGCATTGAAGCAGACCTGTGCGTCACCCTCAACAATGATAGACTTCCAGTGTTCCTGCAACGCAAGCTTAACAGCCCAAAGAATAGAGGAAGCTTCTGCTTGAGATGGTGAGCACAAATGGTGTTGAGAACCCCAAATATATAGGACTTCACCTCGATGATCTCTAGCAACCACTGCCAGGGCAGATTTGGAGCTATTCAGCGCAGCATCCACATTAAGTTTGATCCAACCATGTAATAGAGCGTGTGTATAAACTTAACTCTATTATATGCGCACATTTTTACACAAACTTAAAATAAACTAAAATCTTGGAAATTGTGACTTCAAGTCATAATTTCAATATATTTTAAGTGTATGTAATGGGGTGTGTGTGGAGAAATGTTAGGGACACATACTTTTGCACAACTTTGTGCCACAACTCGCTACATGACGAGTTGTGATTAGTTAGTGTATTAGTGGGCCATGTGGGGACACATTCTAACTAATCACAACTCGCCATGTGGTGAACATGACCAAAGTTGTGCAAAAGTGTGTGTGTCTCTAGTATTTCTCGTGTGTATAATAACACTATCTTTTTGCAAATGCTAGTTGGATAGCAGCTTTTTTTTTTTTTTTTTTGGGGGGGGGGGGGGGGGGGAAATTATAATCAAAATAGTATAATTCACATAAATAAAAAAAAAAAAGAAAAAGAAAAAAGAAATAGGGTAACCTAGATTTGTAGATTAAACAGGCCATATGTATTATTTGAAAAGTGTACCATTGATTTTTGTAAGTTTTCTTAATCAAATACATTTTCTAATGTATAGAACTGTCATGCTTCTAATGTACTATTGAAAACTTTCATTCGGCTTTATTAGGATTTAGGAACACACAATCAGGTCTCTTAAAAAAAAAAAGGATTTAGGAACACACAATCAGGTCTCTTAAAAAAAAAAAGGATTTAGGAACACACAATCAGGTCTTCTGTCTTAATAGGCAAAACAAAATTTTCATTCCAATTGATTATATAATAAATATGATTCAGTACAATTATGTTGAAAATTAAGTAACACTATATATTCTGTAATCTTACACTTGAGCATTCATTTGCCAGCCTCTTCTTCTTGTTTGAACTAAACTTTCAGGCATTTTAATATAAAAGGAAATGTAGCACTTGCAATTAAATCTTCAACATTGAACTGAATTGTGTACCTGTAAATATAAATCATTTATGTTTTTTTTTTTAGAAATAATTACAACATGATGCTAATCCCGCAACTCAAACCCTTTCCCCTAAGCACTTTGTACATAGGGGGAGGGGTGCCAATTTAACTACAAGGCTTTTGGCATAAATCATTTATGTTAGTTTAGGTATGTTGTTTATGTCAACCTAAGTCTTATAAATAATTACATTTATCAAGGTAGGAATTGGAAAATCAAACTATCATTATTGCATACGCTATATCCACATCATAAGTCATTTGTAGGTTTCATCTTTAAGTATGTTTGAAAACATCACAAATGGGAAAAAAGTTCATAGTGGACTCTATGAAGATTGAACATCATAAATGTTTTAAATGATATACTAAACCAATGGCTTCGTAGTTAGTATAGCAATGGCATCCACACTACCGGTACTGCATTGAATAAAACCAATCACTTGAAAAGTAAAAATGTGTTCAAATGAGTGTGTATGTTTATATTAAGGACAAACCCTATGAAGCTTTTTTGAGATTGGCCATATTCTTTTAACTTATGTCATAGCTGGTTATGCTTTCCTAAAATTTTTGTGGCACAACTACAAATTTTCTAAGTTTCAAATTTATTATTTTGGTAATTTGATCTTTAAACAGGTAGAGATGATGAACATACATGCAATGAACGTAATCATGAACACTGGTAGACATATGAAACTGTATATTTGTGTATTTATGATGGTAGTGTATGTATATATTTGTGTATTTATGATTTGTTCTTGACATTTTTCAGCTGGCTTATACTCTTGCTTTTGGTGGATGGGTGTCATGTGGTGGTCATTTGTTGTGGTATTGTTTTAACTGTGTGGTGGTCATGGGGAAGGGGGTTTAGAAGGGGGAAAATGAAAAAATTTATACTAAGCTTTGGCTAGAATGCGGTCAAGGTGAGAACATGTTTGCTTGTGCACCATGTGTTTGATAATTTTGTATCTCAGGTGTTTAAAAAATGCTACTTAAAATGGAATATGGATGTTTGCATAGTGTAAATTAGGGTTTGTTGGGTTTAAACTTTACAGTGTTGCCTTGGTTTAGAATTTTTGTTACCTATGTATCAGTTGCTATTTGGTTGAGTTTCTTATAGATGGCTTTTATTTTTTAGAGCACTTGTAGCAGTAGAGCTAAAACAAATAGCTATAGCTCCATTGCTAAATAGTGGTTTTTTGTGTTTTTCTGGAGCTAAAATAGCTATATAGCTTTTTTGTGTTTTTACTTCTTTAAGTTTATAAGCTTTGCAATAAGCATAAGTTTGTTTACTATTATCTTTTGTATTTTGTGAACTTGAAATATATACCAACCCCACATGTATTTACCATCCATCCGTTGCTCATGTAGATCTTACCAAACCATTGTAATATTAATCATAATTAGTGATACAAAGTTTGTCAGGTTGAAATTAAATGGGCAATAAACTTTAGAAAAGTGTTACATTCACAATATTTTCACAACACTTCACAACAAATTATACATGTTAAGTTGTTATTAGTTCTAATTTGAATACACGACTTAAGTTACTTTAATGCCAACCTATAACATCCGATAACAACCGATTACTTACAATTTGTTATGAAAATATTGTGAAAATATTATGAATATAACATTCCTCTAAACTTTAACCATCTTGATTCGTGAAAATAGCTAAATACCACGTTTTGACAAAATTTGTGGCAAACTAACACTATTTCGGAAATATCTAGCAATCTACCACTTTTTTAGTACTCTAGTTTCACAAAATCGAGTTCTAAATAGTACTCGAGTTTTGTGAACTCGAGTTCCTAGGTGAGTCGCCAATGTGGCACTGTTGACTTAGAATTTGAGGAACTAAAAAAATAATGTGGTACTTGATATTACGGAAATCGAGTATTTCTTTATAGTACTCGAGCTTAGCAAAGTCGAGTATCTTCTTTTTTTTTTTTTTTTTACTTTTTGTTTGGTACAAAACTTTTACTTATTTCATCTTCAACGGGTTGTGATCATTGGGTCCACCATGTTGGGTGCATCGTAGCACCGTGGGTCCAACCCACACTTGATAAAACACCTTATCAAAGAGGTGGTTGGACAAGCCACAAAAGTTAGCCTATTTTCTTCTTGGGCAGTGACTTAAGTGTGTTGGACACGCTGAGGAGAAAAAGAAGAAAAGAAAGGAGTTGATACATTAAGACTATTTGGCCTAAGGGAGATTTGAAGGAAAAAGAAAGTGGCTAAAGCAAAGTCAAGGCAAGTGAGTTGCATTTATTGTGATTTGATGTCAAGAGTGTGAAAGGAAGAAAAAAGATGAAGAAATAAAAGAGAGGCCATTCGGCCAGTGAGCAAGAAGTGAAGTCCCAGTGAGGACTAAAAATTGAAAATTAAAAACACTGTAGCAAAATAATTTTTAAATATGTGAATAATACTGTGGGACTAATTTTTAATGAAAATTTTGTTGAAAAAAGAGAATTGGGGTCCAATGAATAGTGCATGGGACCCATTTACAGACGCATTTTTTAGTCTTAAGCATGACATTTTAGCTACTGTAGCCTTGGGTCCCACGGAGCATAAACGTCAGACGTAAAACGTTGAGAAATTATCAGCAGTATCCAAACGCTCACTAAGTGCAGTCTTGAAGAACTGGTGGACACCATGATCACAAGTAATTGAAGTTGAAATAAGTAAAAGTTTTGTACAAAACAAAAAGTAGAAAAAAGGAAAAAAGAAAAAAAATACTCGACTTTGTTAAGCTTGAGTACTATAAAAAAGTACTACACTGGCGACTCACCTAGGAACTCGAGTTTATTTAACTCGAGTACTATTTAAAACTCAATTTTGTGAAATTTGAGTACTAAAAAAGTGATAAATTGCTAAATATTTTCGAAACAGTGCTAATTTGCCACAAATTTTGCCAAAACATGATATTTGGCTATTTTTGCTCGTCTTGACTAGTGAAGAACTATTCTCACAGACACAACAATGAGCTATTACAAGAAGCCGAGCTTAACAAATACCAAATATGGTTACCTTCAACAAAATTGAATAAGACAACTAAAACAAAGGCACAAAAAAGGCGTAATAGATAATTTTTTTTTTTACTTTATACCAAGAACTAGCAACATCCACTCTGAATTTTAACATTGATTGACATAATTCAAACACTTTTTAATTAAAAAAAAAAAAAATCATCCTCTCTAATATTACAAAACCATAAGTCCACAACATTAACAATTGCAACAGCATTTTTATATTAGCATTAGGCAAGCAATTTATAAACAAAACAAAATGTTGAAGTGGCGATGGAAGCAGATAGAAAGATTGAGACAAATCAAAAAGTGGAAAAATGATTAACTTTCTCATTAAGCAATTGATGATTACCAGGCTATGCCTTCTATATACAAGAACAGAGTATCTGGAAAGCTGAAACAAACAAACAAACAAACAAAAAATGTAAATCATTAATCAACGAACTACCGACCATATAAGAACACCTGTTACCTACTTCACAAATTAACTAAACCAATAAGTATAGATATATTTACGACTTGTAGCCTTAAACACTATACACAAAACTACTTGTCGTTCTAGTTGTTGCTCTTCTGCTATACTAAATCTGTCCTTCAGCAGCTTCCGTACTTCTTCAATCTCTGCATATCTTAATACAAAAAATAGGAACCCAAGTAGAGGGGAATAAAACCCCACATACCAAAACAACAATAAATTGACCAAAAAAAATCCCAACTATTTTTATAATCAGTGCTCATAACATCACTTCAAAATTTTCTATCAAGTATTTTCACAAACATCAACGGTGCATTTCGAAAATCAACAATAAAACAAAATATAACAACAATGAAAGAATAGCATGCTGTGAAAGAACTCAGCTTGGTGGAAATCGTGAAAGAATTCTCAGATTGTTGGTATACGAAACAGAAGTTGACGGTGAAGCTTTTTTGAGATTGACCATATTCTTGTAACAACATTTAAATTCAAGCTCACCCTTTTTTTAAGGTATCCTTACTTCTTTGTACAGAAAAATGGAAAATATTCATAGCAAGGAAATAGATAAATGAAATATTTAGAGCCCTATTATAATTAGGGATTATTGTAATGATATTATTTCAGGCTGTAAAAATTCCCTTTAAAAAATTGTCATATTATATTCCCTTAATAGAGTTACTTACTCTAAAAATTTTCTTCTACAATTTTCACCAAAATTGTCTGAACAATCAATAAAAAATTTTCAATGATTGCATACCTTCCCACAACAATCTGAACTCCTATGTCTTTGTAGACGACTACAGAAGGTGCTCAAAATTCTGGAAATAATTAGTTCTAGCTTGCATAGAAGAGCCAGTCTCTATAATTAAAAGTGATGCTTTTGATTCCTTGAAAAAGAGACATTGGGTTTTTATTTTTTTTCCCCCTAATAGAAATCCAATCCAATTTTCTTGGTATAGACAAATAGTATCCCATGAATAGAACCGTTTTGGAGTTGCTATTATTAGTACCAAGGATTTTGCTTATGTTAAGCCTTGGTAATATCAAAAGAGAGAAGAAATACTTAATTTTCTCGATTAATGTGGTATTTAAAAATTCAACCCAAAAAAAAATATATATAAAATTTTGGGTCGGTTATAGATCCTCTTGATCAATTATATGTATATTCTTTTTCACATTAACATAGTATTTCGGTCTATTTCAATTAATCTCGGTCCACTTTAAATTGATTCTCTTTGGGGTCAACTTTTTGTTTTTTCCTTCTTCTTACTTTTTGGATTGAAAAAATATGAAATTTTATTTTATTTGGGCAAACACTTTAATTTTGAGCTAAAAAATACAAACAAACTAAATATTAGAAATTAGAGATATGGGGCTAAACAAGTATAATAATGATAAATATTCACAAGATGATTTTAAAATTCAAGATTCAAACTTTCAATAATATAAGTATTATACTTATATAATAACTTAAACTTTTTTTTTTTTTGTGTGGAGAAACTATAATAATTTAAACATAATGTAAAACGTTTCATGTGTTTCATGCAATGGGGAGTTTTTTAACTGAAAATTTTCAAAGGTACCAAAATGAAAACAACATAAGAAAAAGTGCAATTTTGTCTTAGTTTCCTTATCATCAGCTTTTTTTATAAGTCACTTTCCCGCCAAATATTGTGAAATGCCCAGCTTTAATGGAAGTACCTGTGAGTGCAACTCTTCTAAGCCTCAAAAACCAAAACCATTCAAGGGAACGTTGGAATTCAATCATAAAGCACCACAGTAAGCTCAAAGATGACCATGCAATCCTCACTACGTATACCCAAATGGCATCTCTCGGTGTAGCTCCCGATAATACCACTTTGCCTCTTATTCTCAAGGCATGTGCGAGGTTGAGCGCCGTCGAGAGTTGCAAGAAGATGCATGCTAGCATTTTGGGTACGAGCTTGATTGGAGATGTTCAAGTCGGGACGACTCTGGTTGATTTCTACTGTAAATGCGGGTTGATTGAAGAAGCGCGTAAAGTGTTTGATGAAATGCGTGTGAGAGATGTGGTTTTGTGGAATGTGTTGATTTCGGGGTGTGTGGGGTTAAAATAAGCCTCCAGGAATTAGTTGGATTATTGTTAGAAGTTAGGTCCACTATTTAACTGCTCGAGACATGTCACACCTTCAATCAGACAAAATTTATGCAAATTTAAATTCTTTGTTGTCCACAATCGAAGAATGGATATGTTCCTGATCTTTGTTGGATTTCACATGATGAAGGTGAATATGGCTGAAAGCTGGAAGCAGTTCAGCCATAGTGAGAAGCTTGGTTTTGCATTTGGACTAATTAGTTTGAGGGTTCTACCTCATATTATGATTACTAACACCTCAAGACTTTTTGTTGATTTCCGCGAATTGAGTGAATGTGGAGTTTGATACTGATGGGAACTTAGAACACAGCTATAGCCGCGGTTTATAAAAAACGCAGCTATAGACCCCTTCTAATAAGGCGTAAAAAACGCGACTATAGCCCCAAAATACGCAGCCGTAGGGGGACCTGTAGCCGCGTTAAAAAACGCAGCTACAGGTCCAGCCTAACGTCGCGGTTCAATCGCAGCCCTAAGGGGGTCTATAGTCGCGTTTTTTATAAAACGCGGCTATAGACCCCTTCTTATATGGTGTGAAAAACGCTGATATAGCACCAAAAAACACAGCCGTAGGGGGACCTGTAGCCGCGTTTAAAAAACGCAGCTACAAGTCCAGCCTAACGCCGTGGTTCAAATGCAGACCTAAGGGGGTCTATAGCCACGTTTTTTATAAAATGCGGCTATAGACCCCTTCTTATATGGTGTGAAAAATGCGGCTATAGCCCCAAAAAAACGCAGCTATAGGGGGACTGAAGCTGCGTTTTTATAAACGCAGCTATAGACCCCCGCAGGGGGCTATTGTCACGCGGATGAAGTAGCGTTTAAAAACGCGGCCATGAAAACGCAGCTTCTGTCCTGTAGCTGCGTTTTTGGGGTCTATAGCTGCGTTTTTAAAACGCGGCTAAAGACCCCTTTTTTTGTAGTGATTCAATGAACAAGTTTCTGATAAAGGAAATCTTGCCAGACTTTTAAGTTCTTATGAGCTGGGATTGATGTTGAGCGTCAACTTGGGACGTGGAGGAGTAACTAGCCAGAGTCCATGACTTGATACTATATGAACACTGGTAGACATATGGAACTGTATAGTTTGTGTATTTATGATGGTAGTGTATGAAAATCTTGCCTTTTTTTTTTTATTTGCACCTATATTTTCTGTAATCTTTATATAACCTCTTTTCTTTGAAATTTGTTTATCCACGGACTAATAAAAGACTTCAATGTTACATCAAAACGACCTCATTGGTTCCAACTCTCAAATATTCATTCATTTTACATATATGATTGTCTAGTAATAACAGCCACATATGTATCAATTGCTTTTATACATTGGATATTAATATTAACTAACGGATGTTCAGCGCAATGCATGTGTAGTCTATAAGTTTTTTTTTTTTTTTTTGAGAATCGAGACTATGAACTTTATTAAATAGTAGGCAAATATGCCTGATAAGTAGCAATGGTGTGCGATGGGACATTTTCCATCCACACTTGAAAACCAGTGACATGTCGTGCATGTTGAACTAGGTTGTGGGCTACACTGTTTCCTTCTCTACGAACATGTGAAAACTTAATACAATGAAATAAATTTGAAAAACGATTAACATCTTGAATAGGTAAACCAAAGGATGCCAAAGAGTGTGGATCTTCATGCAAAGTGTTTACAACAATCTCTGAATCTCCCTCTAGGATGACATCATTCGAACTCAGATCAGCAGCACACTGTAAAGCCTTCGATGCAAACAAAGTTTCAAGCTCTACGACAGTTATGGGGAGAGGGATGATTTCAGACCATTGTGCCAAGCCCTTACCTTGGCAATCTCTGATAATCACTCTAATCCCTACCCTATCTTCTTCTTGAAACGTTGCATTGATGTAATTTGTGCCTGAGCCCTCCACAGTTGCATCAATAATCGATCTCCAAAACAACACTAAACCACCTCCCCTACTTGTTCTTGGGACAAAGACCATATTCCCAAATTGTTTTCTCCACAACACAATTTTTAGCCTTGCTTCATCTGCCTATGTTTCGGCTATAAACACAACAGAGGGATCTTTTGCCCGCCCTAAATCTGCAAGCTCGGTCTCTGTACATGGGTTCCCAAGCCCATGACAGTTCCAGACTAAGACACTCATTGTGACTGGCGAGGCTGACTCTCAGCCTCCACCATTGAATTTGATAAACTACCATCATCTCTTAAAGCCTCTCTACGCTTTGAAGGTAACTCAAGATGAACCACCCCACCTCTCTTCCCACATTTTGGTTTGCTCTCTCCCTTAATCTCTTCTGCTTTCTAGCGGGCTAATCTTTTCCATTTTCTTTGAGTACCAGTAAGAATAGGCTTACCCGAAATTTCTGAATTTGCAATTAAGTCTGCTTCAATTTGTTCCATTGAGGATCTTTCCGTTGACTTGCGTGAACCCCTGCCATTCTTGGGAATAATCTGTTTTGGGATGGAATTATTCATTGCCTTAAAAGACTTTAAAGTGCAACCCATAGAATCCGGACCCTCATCAAACTTTGCCAATTCTATATCTATCTCCTTTATTTGAATATCAAATAAATTCTCCTTATTGCCTGCCTTCGGACTTAACTCCTTTTCCTGATTTGTCTCGCTTTCAACACGACTTACTTCCATAGACATATTGGTAACAGCTGGCAAAGTTAAATCCTTAACCATACTCGGCTGTAACGTATCACCAACTTCTCCCTCTTTTGTAACCGACACTTCATTGGCATTAATGCAATCATTCGCTTCAGTTTCCACATTTACCTGAGCCATCTTCGTTTGGCTAGCCATCGTTTCTGCCACTGTAGCCTCTGCCCTCATCCTTGCCATCTAGTAAGCTTTTCGCGTGAAAGAAGATTTGTTCTCATAAAAACTAGGCACCACAATAACATCCCGTCCAGTTGACATGTATGGGGCTGCCCTCAGGTCAGAATTGAATTGTTGTTGATCCGGTGTAAGAGTGCCTTTACTTTGTAACCACAATTCACAATTTTTATTACTATGATCAAGCCGCCCGCACCAAAAACAAAGGTTTGGAAGACGCTCATACTTGAAACAAACCCCACTCTTAGCTCCACTCTCTAGCGTAATCACCCTCCCTCAACACAAAGGCAAGGTTATATCAACCACTACTCTCACCCGAATGAAATGACCACCCTTATTACTTAATGCCCCCGCCGATTTGTGGACTTCCCCAATAGTTTCACAGATATTCTCAGCTACTTCCTTTGTCAAATAGCGAATTGGGATATCATGAACCTACACCCAAAAAAATGTTTTTGAGAAATCCAAATCCCGAACCAGACTATCTGAATTATATCTCTGCAGCATCACAAGGTGTTTGTCGAAGCTCCATGGCTGGTTTTGAAGGATTTTATCTATATCTTTAAGATTATTGAACACAAAAACCACCATGTGGTCACTTTGATTTCGGATCTTGAACCCATTTGTTGATTGCCATAGCTGTTTGAAAGTTCGAGCCATAGCCTCCAAGTTCAAGAAACGAGGAGTTAAGAATTTTGCAGCTAGGAGAAATTCCCCAGATCGTTGTTCCTTGGAGAGGGTAAAACCATCTGTTTCCCTTTCTGATAGGGAAAATTTGTTCCATTGACTTGCTAAATCCTCCATAGTACGAGACCAACAAAAGAGAACAAATAAAAGACCAAGAAAAGTATCCCCAGACCCCAAACAAAAACACAGTACCACAAGCTCTGGATGTAAACTTGTTACCTCAAGAGAACAAAACTCTCCTTCTAAAGAAGGGACCTAAACACTTCTACTACCTAAGAGAAGAGAGAAAAGACCTCATTTTCTTAGCGACAGAGAGACACTTTTTTCCACGAGCCGGGGGTCATGTCAAGGAGTTCTGTGTAGTCTATAAGTTTATTTTGAAAACTCTAATGAAAAATTATTTCTATAAGTCATGTATAATATTCATTACGTAACTTATGTTATAATATTTTAGGAATTAATTTCTATTATATTACACATTAGTGAATATAGAAGAATGTAAATTGTTAAAGACTAAAATATTTTGTAGATTACCCAAGTTCTTAATAAAGTTTCTTTGCAGGCGTGGTCCTGATTCTCTCAAAAAAAAAAAAAAAAAAAAAAAAAAAAAAAAAAAACAAAAACAAAAACAAAAAACAAAAAAAACAAAAAAATTGTAATATGAATGTATTTCTTAAGTGAAATGATACACATGCACAACGAAGAGAAAGAGATTCTAACAAATTTTTTTTAAGTATTAATTGCATATGTCATAATATGTTTTTATCCTTCTGATTTGATTTTATTTCTATTGTTGTTAAAGTAACTAAACTCGAGCAAGAATACCATAATCCTAATAAATTGTTTCTCATACAAATTTTAGAAAAAATAACTGTAAAATTCATTCTACATAATTAATAAGTGGAAATAAATGCATTTAGTTCATTAAACCCATTTTACAACAAAACACCGATTTAGGCAATTATGGTTTTGATTAAAATTAAAACTAGTGTAGCTTTTGACAATCTTAAATCACTTACTATAATTTTTATTGGATATTTATTTTAACATATTCACGGTTAAATTACATTATCCAAAATTTCAAGACAATTAGAGATAAATAGATATATCATCTTTAACATGCTTAAATTTCAAATTTTTAGAATTATGCATAAAAGATGAATTTATGGATCGAATAGTAAATAATATCTTATTGATATGAAATTTGGTATGTGTATTAACAAAACAGAAAACATGTATCCTAACAAAATAAAACCACCTAATCAATTTGATTGGAATTATGTTTTGAAAATTATATATAAGCTTGCCTCTTTATACTTGCAAAAACTTAAGATTATAATAGATTAATGGTTTTTTTCTGCAAAATATTTAAATATTAAGTTTTTATATTTTATATTAAAAAAAAAAAGTTGACCGATTAGGTAGTAAATAACATTTAATCAATACAAAATTTGGCATGTGTGTTAGGCATAATAAAGTGTGTAATCCAATGGTATAATTTTGAACACACACACACACACACACACATATATAACAAAAGATTACACTAAATAAAATTTAATATATATATATATATATAGAGAGAGAGAGAGAGAGAGAGAGAGAGAGAGAGAGAGAGAGAGAGAGAGAGAGAGAGTAATTAATAACATAAATGCTAAACTTTGAATTTCTACTATAAAAAAAAAAGTTTAAATACTATTTTGGTTACTAAACTTTATCAAAAGGTTATAAATGTTTTTTTTTTTTTTTAAAGATACAATTTCTACTATAACCTAATCTAAGTGCATATGTGTGTTGAAGCTCCCTCCTAGAGACTTGAATCCCAGCCCATACCCCCCACACCCCACAAGCACTTATACTTGTAGAGTGACCATCGCACCAAGGGTGTGTTTGATGGTAAAGCTTATAAATGTTTAACTTGGGCAGGAGTGGGCTATATAGCCTAGCTGTGCTTGTGGGATAAAAATGGTACTGGTGATCAAGGCCTAAATCAAGTCAACGATTTGACTCGAAGGCACTATGATTTTGGCTTGTAATGTGATCTCTTTACACTAAGAAGCGTGTTTAACAAACCAAAAATACTATACTAGTTATGGATGTTAGGACCAAAATTTATCTATGTAGAGAGTTGTAAGTGGTGAATTTGTGGACCCATATGAACTCACCACTTTTATTTTACCACACAACATGCCCACATAGTATTGGTAATCATGGCCTAAGTCAAGTCAAGTTAAAGGTTAGGTTGGAAGGCACTATGATTTTTGCTTGTGATGTGATCTCTTTCTGCTGAGAACCGTGTTTAACAAACCAAAAATACTACACCAATTATGAATGTTAGGACCACAACTTTTACCACAATCTTGTCATAATTTATTCACAAAGAGAGTTATAAGTGGTGGATTTATGGACTTATATAGACCCATCACTCTTATTTCACCACTCACGACTTGCCCACATAGTACCGATAATCATGGCCTAAGTCAAGTAAGTCAACTCAAGCTAAAAAAGGTTAAGCTAGAAGGCACTATGATTTTAGCTATGAAGATATCGTATATTATAAGATAGCCTGTTCTTTCCAGACCATTTCCTTTTGAAACCAATTATGAATGTTAGGATCACAACTTTTACCACAGTCTTGTCATAATTTATTCATAAAGAGAGTTATAAGTGGTGGATTTATGGACTTATATAGACCAATCACTTTTATTTCACCACTCACGACTTGCCTGTGTAGTATCGATAATCATGGCCTAAGTCAAGTAAGTCAAGTCAAGTTAAAAAGGTTAAGCTAGAAGGTACTATGATTTTAGCTATGAAGATATCGTATATTATAAGATAGCCTTTTCTTTCCAGACCATTTCCTTTTGAAACCAATTATGAATATTAGGACCATAACTTTTACCACAATCTTATCATAATTTATTCACAAAGAGAGTTATAAGTGGTGGATTTATGGACTTATATAGACCCATAACTTTTATTTCACCACTCACGACTTGCCCACATAATACCGATAATCATGGCCTATGTCAAGTAAGTCAAGTCAAGTTAAAAAAGGTTAAGCTAGAAGGCACTATGATTTTTGCTATGAAGATATTGTATATTATAAGATAGCCTTTTCTTTTCAGACCATTTCCTTTTGAAACCACATTGTTTTTTTCTCCTCTTTTCTTTAAATTTATATGCAACTAATCTTTCTTTGACCAGCTAGTCAACAAAGCTGTTATCCTCTAGAAAGCTTAAACATAAATAATGAAATTTTTTTAATAATTATAAAACCGGGTGAACATTCAAGAGTCATTCTCCGAAACTCCAAGCCAAATTTTGTCCAAAACAACGGTCCACACGCAAAAAACAATGTCTGCTTTTCACACTACCCGCTTGACATGAAACACTCTAAAACGAATGAAACACTCTAGGTACCATGATTTTGGCTTGTGATGTGATCTTTTTACACTGAGAAGTGTTTGACAAACCAAGAATGCTACAATAGTTATAGATGAGACCACAACTTTTTTCATAATTTATCTATATAAAGAGGTGTGAGCGGTAGATTTGTGAACTCATATGAACCCACTACTTTTGTTTCACTGCTCATAACTCGCCACGTGAGTAAGTTGTGGCAAAAGTTATAATCTTAGCACTTTTCTCGCGACTGACTAATGATCTCAAGTGATCTTGATACGTATACAACTATAGAAGTCGTTAACTCGTTAAGCAAGTCATTGCATTTGATTAAAAGTCACAAACTCAATTAGTTGTAGGGCTAAATTATATGACATTCATCAATAACTCATTGTTGGGTTTCTTTGTTCTTTGTTGGACTTTGAACTGGAGTGCGACAAGGGATAGAAAGAGCAAAGACCTCTTGCACTACTGACCATGGTCTTCCAGTGCAAATTACATAAAGGAAAAGTGGTTAGTAGAAGTTTCTTGATAAGATTGATACATTTTAAAAGACAAAAAGAAGATATGTATATTTAAAACATGAAAGTGGATGGAAGAGTATTGTTGATCATGATCTTACCGTGCAAATTACGTAAAGGAAAAGTGGTTAGTAGAAGTTTCTTGATAAGATTGATATACATTTTTAAAAGGAAAAAAAAAGATATGTATATTTAAAACATGAAAGTAGATGGAAGAATATTGTTCACTGTGGTCTTACAGTGCAAATTACATAAAGGAAAAGTGGTTAGTAGAAGTTTTTTGATAAGATTAATTGATACATTTTAAAAGGCAAAAAGAAGATATGTATATTTAAAACATGAAAGTAGGTGGAAGAATATTGTTGCCTTTTCGTGTGGTTTGGCCAGGAGGATAGAGAAGTGGGGGGTAGAAAATGATAAGGGGTGAAAAAGAAAAAGGAGGGATAGAAAAAATATTAGTTTTTTCTTATATGTGTTTGGTTAGGGGTGAAAAATGCAAAAATGAAAAACTATCTTGTTTGGGAAAAAAGAAAGATGAGATGATAGAAAATAATGATTGTTTAAATTTACTCTCATACCGTTACTATATATTTAAAAAGATAAATTTTATTAGGAAAAAAAAAAACTTGAACTTAATGTTGAAAAAAAAAATTAATGTTGAGGGAGGACAGGGGCAAATGAGTAAATTATCATCTAAGCCACTCTTTTTCTTCGATTTGGGAAAAAACAAAACACACCAAAATGGTACATCAAAATGACCTCATTGGTTCCAACTCTCAAAAATTCGTTCATTTTACATGTATAATTGTCTAGTAATAACAGCCACATTAGTATTAATTACCTTTATACATTGGATATTAATATTAACTAGCGAATATTCAGTGCGATGCACGTGTAGTATTTTGAAAATTTTAATAAAAAATTATTTAAGTTATGTTATAATATATTGGGATTTAATTTATATTATATTACACATTAGTGAATATGGAAGAATGTAAATTGTTAAAGACTAAAATATTTTGCAATATGAATGTATTTTTTAAGTAAAACGAAACACATGCACAAAAGAGAGGGAATGAGATTCTAACAATTTTTTTTAAGTATTAATTGCATATGTCGTATTATGTTTTTCTCCTTTTGGTTTGATTTTATTTCTACTATTGTTAAAGTAACTAAACTCAAGCAAGAATACCATAATCCTAATCAATTGTTTCTCATACAAATTTTAGAAAAATAACTATAAAAATCATTCTACATAATTAATAAGTGGAAATAAATGCATTTAGTTCATTAAACCCATTCTAAAAAAAAAACACCGATTTAGGCAATTACGGTTTTGATTAAAATTAAAGCTAGTGTAGCTTTTAACAATCTTAAATAACTTTATATAATTTTCATTGGATATTTATTTTAACATATTCACAGTTAAATTAAATTATCCAAAATTTCAAGACAATTAGAGATAAATAGATATATCATCTTTAACATGCTTAAATTTCAAGTTTTTAGAATTATGCATAATAGTTGAATTTATAGATCGAATAGTAAATAGCATCTTATTAATATGAAATTTGGTATGTGAATTAACAAAACAGAAAACATGTAATCTGACAAAATAAAACCACCTAATCAATTTGATTGGAATTATGTTTTGAAAATTATATATAAGCTTGCCTCTTTACGTTCTTTATACTTGCAAAAACTTAAGATTATAATAGATCAATGGTTTTTTTTTTTTTTTTTTTGCAAAATAATTAAATATTAAGTTTTTATATTTTTAAATTAAAAAATAAGAGTTGATTGATTAGGTAGTAAATAACATTTTATCAATACAAAATTTGGCATGTGTATTTGGCATAATAAAGTGTGTAATCCAACAGTATGGTTTTGAAATATATATATATATATATATATAGAGAGAGAGAGAGAGAGAGAGAGAGAGAGAGAGAGAGAGAGTAATTAATAACATAAATGCTAAACTTTGATGAAGTTGAGGGCCAACTAAAAAAAAAGGTAGAATACTTTTTTGGTCCCTAAACTTTATCAAAAGTTTGTTTTTTGTACTTAAACTTTAAAAAATTCTTTTTCATCCCTAAACTTTGTAAAAAGTTTTTTCAATAGTTTAGAGACAAAAATATGGATGAAAATAGAACTTTTTTTTTTTCAATAGTTTAAGGATGAAAGCCAAACTTTTGGTAAAGTTTAAGGACATAAATAAAATATCTTCAATAGTTTAGGGACGAAAGATATACTTTTCAATAATTTAAGGGAAAAAAATAAACTTCTTAAAATTTAGGGTTGAAAAACAAACTTTTAATAAAGTTTAGAGACCAAAATAGTATTTTACCCTAAAAAAAATCACATAAAAAATGTCAAATTACAGAACCTCAAACCATTTTAACTGAATTTCTTGCTTTTTTTTTTCCTCAAAAAAAAAAAAAAATAGAAATTCTTGCTTTTATATGTGCAAAATTGCAAACAAACAATAAAAACAAAAAACAAAAAACAAAAACCTCAACTTAATAAAAAGACATCAACACAAAGACAATAAGAAATAAGCTTCACTGACTACTAAATTACAACAGAAACATCACCCTAACAATCCAAAACAGTAGACTCCTAAGCAAGTTACTTTTGATATTTATGAATGACTACTAGTCAACATTATTTGCTTGACTAAAGTCTTACAATGCTGGGATATTTGACCATAGATTGCATGCATAACCTGTAAGAAACTTGAAATTTACACCATTTACCTTCTTTGTTGACAACGATAATTGATATATTTTGCGAGGACAAAATCTTTAGTATGATAAAAGATTCCCACTGCTATAAAGAAGCCAAGTGCATATCCAATTCCCACTCCTTCCCACAAGAACCATGTTTCCTTACTCTCAACTCTTGGTTGTTTTGTTGATGACATGTCTTCTAGACATGGCACCCGAATTTGCATTCCACACAATCCACTATTGTTGGCATAAAAGTTTGGATCATTCATTGTATCCATTTGGTTACCCACTGGAATCTTACCTATGAGCTTGTTGTTACTGACATCCAAAATAGTCAGTTGTTGTAACTTTGCTAGCGATTGTGGAATTGAGCCTGATAAATTGTTGTGTGATAAGTCCAAACTCTCTAAATTCTTTAAATCTCCAAGACTTTTGGGTATTCTCCCATAAAGGTTGTTAAATGAGACGTTGAGAAGCTTTAGAGCCTTCAAACTTCCCAATGAAGCTGGAATTTCTCCAGAAAGTTGATTACTTGACAAGTCTAACAAAGAATAGAGCATGAGGTTTTTGAATGATAGACCTTGTTTTGACTTCTTCCAATTTAAAATCAAATCCTGAATCTTGGTCTCCAAGCTGAAACCACCCATTCCAATAGAAGTAACAAACGAAAATACATTGGTTGGTTCGATCATACCAGTAAGCTCTCCAAAATTTAGAGGGATTTCTCTAGCAAGATGGTTGCTTGAGAGATCAAGAATTTGGAGGCCAGGATGATTGGAAATACAATTAGGGACTGAACCTTGGATGGAGTTGTTTCGTAAATTTAGGATTTGAAGGGTGGACATTTGGCAAATAAAATCTGGTAATTTACTTGTGATTTTGTTGTCATGTATGTCTAGGTATTTAAGATTGCTCATTCTAGTAAAGTTTCTAGACGAGATGCCAGAAAACTTATTTTTGCCTAATACAAGAACATTAGTTACAAAAAGAAAGTCAGCTTGAAATTCACCTGAGAATTCGTTAGAAGACAAATCAATGATTATAGGGCTTGGGCCCCAAAAAGCTGGAAAAAAGTTGCCAGAAAATCTGTTGTTTGACAAGTCCAATAAGATGAGGCCACATATGTTCTCAATGGATTTAGGAACCAAACCTGAAAAATTGTTTCCATCCAACGTAAGATAATTGATTGAAATTGCATTACCAATGTTGTTTGGCAATTCTCCATAAAAATTGTTCCGAGATAGAGAAAGAACCGCTAATTGTGGATTGTTAAAGAGAGCAGGTGGGAGAGAACCTGTGAAATTGTTATTTGATAAAATGATACGTGGCACTTTCATTTTAACAAGCCATTGTGGGAACATTCCTTCTAACTGGTTGTCACTCAAGTCCAAAGAATTAAGAGTCTTAAGCATAGGAATCCATAATGGAATTCTTCCTGCAAGACCACAAGACTTCATAGACAACACGAATAATGTAAACTTTGGAACAATGTTTGCTTCGTTATTCCAAATGAGATTATTTCCTCCGAGCAAAAGATTCTTCAACCCCGTGATATTGAACAACCATGTTGGAATTTCTCCAGTGAACAAGTTATTTTCCAACTGAAGTGCTTCCAGCTTCGTCATCTTCAATATGGATGATGGGATTGTGCCTATGAGCTCATTGTCTATAAAGTTCAAATAGATTATGTCAGATAGATTGCCAATATCAATAGGAATTCCCATGGACAATGAATTGTGACTCAAGTCCAATGTTTTCAATTCCTTCAAGTTCAAAATTGAAGATGGAATTTTACCAAAGAAATTGTTGTGTTGAAGAGACAATGTCTGCAACTTTGTTCCGTTCCCTATCTGGTTAGGGACATTTCCCTTGAATGAATTATAATGTACATCAAGATATTGGAGATACCTCAAGTTAGAAAGTTGAAAGGGAATGAAGCCGTTGAAGTCATTGCCAGACAAATCAAGGTAAATCAAGTTGGTCAAATTGGCAATGCCATCGCCAAGCAATTCCCCTTGTATTCCATTGAGGGACAAATCAAGTTGCTCCAAGCTTCTAATGTGAAAGAGTGGTGTCAAGATGGTGGAAGTCAACACTATGTGGTTCTGCAAGAGGAAGTGGAATAGATTTAGAGCAATCACATTCCTCGAACCAAATTGAGAATCACAATTGACCAAGCCCCAGTCACAACAATCAGAAATAGAATTCCATGATTCAAACGAACTAAGCAGGTATTCTTTGTCTGATGGAAAAGAAGAAGTAGCATTGATGAGAGAGGCTTTAAAGTGGAGAAGGGCTTGGTTTTGATGTTGAGGACAAGCGAAAGAAGTGGTGAAGAAGATGACAAGTAAAAGTAGTAGCAGTGGTAGACTGAGTTTTGCCATTCTTGTGTTTCTTTCTTCTTTGTTGAACTTGGAATTGGATGCTTATAAATGTTTAACTTGGGCAGGAGTGGGCTATATAGCTTAGCTGTGCCTGTGAGATAAAAATGGTATCGGTAATTAAGGCCTAATTCAAGTTAACAATTAGGTTGGAAGGCACAGTGATTTTGGCTTGTGATGTGATATATTTCCATTGAGAAGCGTGTTTGACAAACCAAAAATACTATACCAAATGTTAGGACAACAACTTATCCATGTAGAGAGTTGTAAGTAGTGAATTTGTGAACTCACATGGATCCACTATTTTTATTTCACCACTCACCACTTGCCCACATAATACTGGTAACCATGGCCTAAGTCAAGTCAAGTTAAAGACTAGACTGGAAGGCACTTTGACTTTGGTTTGTGATGTGATCTCTTTCCACTGAAAAACGTGTTTGACAAACAAAAAATACTATACCATTTATGAATGTTAAGACCACAAATTTTACTACAATTTTGCCACAATTTATTCACGTCAAAATTTGTCAATGGTAAATTTGTGAACCCATATAAACCCACCACTTTTATTTCATCACTCTTAACTTGCCACGTGGACAAGTTGTGACAAAAGTAAAAGTTGTAACAAAAGTTGTAACAAAAGTTGTAATCCTAGCATTTTCCTCGCGATTGACTAATGATCTTAAGTGCTCTTGACACGTATACAACTATACAAGTCATCAACCGGTTAAGCAAGTCACTGCATTTGATTAAAAGTAGCAAACCTGATTATTTGTAGGGATACATTATATGAACTTCATCATTAACCCATTGTTGGGTTTCTTTGTTCTTTGTTGGACTTGGAACTGGAGTGCGATAAGGGATAAAAAGAGTGAAAACCTCTTTGTTCTTTTATTTCACCACTCACAACTTGCCCACATAATACTGATAATCATGGCCTAAGTCAAGTAAAGCTAAAGATTAGGCTGGAAGGCACTATGATTTCGGTTTGTGATGTGATCTCTTTCCACTTGAGAAGCATGTTTGACAAACCAAAAATACGATATCAATTATGAATGTTAAGACCATAATTTTTATCACAATTTTGCCACAATTTATTCACGTGGAGAGTTGTAAGTGGTAGATTTATGGACCCATATAAACCCACCACTTTTATTTCACCACTTATAACTTGCTATGTGGACAAATTGTGACAAAAGTTACTACAAAAGTTGTAATCCTAGCATTTTCCTCACGATTGATTGATGATCTCAAGTGATCTTGATACGTATACAACTATACAAGTCGTCAACCTGTTAAGCAAGTCACTGCATTTGATTAAAAGTAGCAAACTTGATTAGTTGTAGGGCTACATCATATGACATTCATCATTAACCCATTGTTGGATTCTTTGTTCTTTGTTGGACTTGGAACTGGAGTGCGATAAGGGATAGAAAGAGCGAAGGCCTCATGCACTACTAACCATGGTCTTCTAGCGCAAATTACGTAAAGGAAAAGTGGTTAGTAGAAGTTTCTTGATAGGATTGATGCATTTTAAAAGACAAAAGGAAGATATGTATATTTAAGTCATGAAAGTAGATGGAAGAGTATTGTTTTTAATGAGGGGGTGAAAAAAGAAAAAGTAGGGAATAGAAAAAATGGAAAATGGTTAAGGGTGAAAAATGGAATCAACAGTGTGGGTGATTATATTGGTTGTCAGCTCTGAATAACCTTAACAAGATGTGTCATTTTGTTTTGAGGGACAAGAATATTCATGGAATCAACATTTTTTTTTTCTTGAAAATGACATCTTAATATATATGATCAAATCAATGCCGATCAAACCAGATGCATTAGTTTGGAGAGCTTTGCTCAGTGCTTGTCGAGTTAATTACAACACTAAACTAGCTGAAAACATTTTTGAAAAAGTTGTTGAATTAGACAAATAAGAACATGGCTCCAAGAGAAGGGTTTAAATAAGCCTCCAGGAATTAGTTGGATTGTTGTCAGAAGTCAGGTCCACTATTTTACTGCTCGAAACATGTCACACCTTCAATCAGACAAAATTTATGCAAATTTATATTCTTTGTTGTCTACAATCGAAGAATGGATATGTTCCTGATCTTTGTTGGATTTCACATGATGAAGGTGAATATGGTTGAAACTTTCGAACAAAGTTTTGAGAAACTTCATTAGTGTGATTTTTAGTTGTATCCAAAAGTATGAGATTATCATATTGGTGAGTTGATCAACATGATAAAATCAACATATTAATTCTAATTACCCAAAATATGGAGATCTGAAATCCTCTTTTTCTTTTTTTCTTCTTCTTCGAAAAAGTTTACAATATCACGTTGTAACTTTCAACTTTTCTGGTTCATATTATATTTTTCTTGACTTAAATATTTAGGTAATAAAGTGCAATTTTTTGTCTACCATGAATTTTTTTTTAATAAACCATGTCACATGAATTTTTTTTGGTTCATGCTTTGGCCCCCCCCTAGGTTCAAATCCTGGTTCCGTCCCTGGTTGAAAGCAGGAGGCAGTTCAACCATAGTGAGAAGCTTGGTTTTGCATTTGGACTGATCAGTTTGAGGGTTCTGCCCCATATTATGATTACTAACGCCTCAAGACTTTTTGTTGATTTCCACGAATTGAGTGAATGTGGAGTTTGATAGTGTTGGGAACTTAGAACATAGAACACTTTCATTTGTTAAGGGTCCCTGATCATGCAAGGAATATCATTGGAACTCGGTATTCAATAAACAAGTTTCTGATAAAGGAAATCTATCTACCGAGAAGCTGTTAAGTAAAAGGTAATCTTGGAAGACTTTTAAGTTCTTATGAGCTTGGATTGATGTTGAGCGTCAACTTGGGACGTGGAGGAGTGACTAGCCAGAGTCCCTGACTTGATACTATATGAACACTGGTAGACATATGGAGCTGTATAGTTTGTGTATTTATAATGGTAGTGTATGAAAATCTTGCCTTGTTTGTTTTAGTTTTTTATTTGCACATATTTTTCAGTAATCTTTATGTAACCTCTTTTCTTTGAAAGTTGTTTATCCACGAACTAATAAAAGACTTAAATTTTACATCATAAAAGACTTGAATGTTACATCAAAAGACTTAAATGTTACATAAAAGACTTAAATGTTACATCAAAACAACCTCATTGGTTCCAACTCTCAAATATTCATTCGTTTTACATATAAAATTGTCTAGTAATAACAGACACATAAGTATCAATTGCCTTTATACATTGGATATTAATATTAACTAGTGGGTGTAGGGGCACGAAGTTGGCCTTAGGCCCAAATGAATGACTGGGCTGGCCCAACTGGCCTTTACAATAGAATTTGTAGAGAATGGGCTTAAAGCCTAGACCTCTTGGTGCTTTAGAAGGCTGAGGTGTGAGGTCCAAGTCCACTCCTGGGACATGGTGGGCTGATGGAATGGCCTGTTTGCCTGGTCAGACGTGAGCCGAGGAGCTTTTGTGCTGACTGGCGTTCTGTTCTTCAAGAGAGAGAGAGAGAGAATTCCTCCTTTCTTCAGAAAAATCCGGATCCCCTTCCCGTGATTCCTCCTTCTCTATTTATACTTCCCATCTCTAGTTCTCACCTGTCCTTTCCCCGAAAACGCTCCCCAATGCCCTCAGGGCTGTCTACCGTCCCCTCAGAGGTCATTTCCTCATTAATGCGGCCAGGCGGGTAGGTGGAAGGCATTTAATGCTGTGGCAGCAGCTTTGTATGGTGGGCGTACTTCTTGTCCCCCTCCTCAGCGTCCCGTTGGGGTGGAGGACGACTTGCTGAGCCTTAGGGATTCTTCTCTGGACAACATGCTACGCTCCCCGGACAAGGGTCTCTTAGTCCGAGGAGGCTTCTCTCCTCGGACTATCACAAACTCGACCGGTAGCCTGGTCGGCAGGCGCTTCGGCCCCCGTTTTAGGAGGCCCTATCCAGGACCCCTTTGATGGGGTCCTATCCTCGGACCAGGCCCTAGGCCCACGTGATGCTTTAACGCTTTTACCCCCCACAGTGGGTGTTTAGCGCAATGCGCGTGTAGTCTATAAGTCTATTTTGAAAACTTTAATGAAAAATTATTTCTATAAGTCATGTATAATATTCATTATGTAACTTATTTTATAATATTTTGGGAATTAATTTCTATTACATTTCACATTAGTGAATATAGAAAAATGTAAATTGTTAAAGACTAAAATATTTTGCAATATGAATGTATTTCTTAAGTGAAACGAAACACATGTACAAAGGAGAGGAAAAGAGATTCTAACAATTTTTTTTAAGTATTAAATGCATATGTCGTAGTATGTTTTTCTCCTTTTGATTTGATTTTATTTCTATTGTTGTTAAAGTAATTAAACTCAAGCAAGAATACCATAATCCTAATAAATTGTTTCTCATACAAATTTTAGAAAAAAAATAACTATAAAATTCATCCTACATAATTAATAAGTGGAAATAAATGCATTTAGCTCATTAAACGCATTTTACAACAAAACACCGATTTACGCAATTACGATTTTGATTAAAATTAAAACTAGTGTAGAAATTCTATACTAGAATAGAAATTCACACACATTTACACTTAGTTTAAACTAGAGTAGAAATTCTATCTTGTATAAAAAATAAATAAATAAAAAAACAATCTTAAATCACTTAATATAATTTGTATTGGATATTTATTTTAACATATTCACAGTTAAATTACATTATTCGAAATTCCAAGACAATTAGAGATAAATAGATATATCATCTTTAACATGCTTAAATTTCAAGTTTTTAGAATTACGCATAAAAGATGAATTTATAGATCGAATAGTAAATAACATTTTATTGATATGAAATTTGGTATGTATATTAAAAAAACTAAAAACATGTATCCTAACAAAATAAAACTACCTAATCAATTTGATTGGAATTATGTTCTGAAAATTATATATAAGCTTGCCTCTTTATAATAGATCAATGATTTTTTCTGCAAAATATTTAAATATTAAGTTTTTATATTTTAAATTAAAAAAAAAAAAAGTTGATTGATTAGGTAGTAACTAACATTTGATCAATACAAAATTTGGCATGTGTGTTAGGCATAATAAAGTGTGTAATCCAATGGTATGATTTTGAATATATATATATATATATATATATATAAAACAAAAGATTACACTAAAATAACATTTAATATATATATATATATATAGAGAGAGAGAGAGAGAGAGAGAGAGAGAGAGAGAGAGAGAGAGAGAGAGAGAGAGAGAGAGAGAGTAACTAATAACATAAATGCTAAACTTTGATGAGGTAGAGGGCCAAATAAAAAAAGGGTAAAATACTATTTTGGTTACTAAACTGTATCAGAAAGTAAAAGCTTATAACAGTTTAACTTGGGCAAGAGTGGGATATATAGCTTAGTTGTGCTTGTGGGATAAAAATGGTACTAGTAATTTAGGCCTAAGTCAAGTCAACGGTTTGGCTGGAAGGCATTATGATTTTGGCTTGTAATGTGATCTCTTTACACTGAGAAGCATGTTTAACAAACCAAAAATACTATACTAGTTATGGATGTTAGGACCACAATTTATTTATGTGGAGAGTTGTAAGTGGTGAATTTGTGGACCCATATGATCTCACCACTTTTATTTTACCACACGACATGCCCGCATAGTATTGGTAATCATGGCCTAAGTCAAGTCAAGTTAAAGATTAGGCTAGAAGGCACTATGATTTTGGCTTCTGATGTGATCTCTTTAAACTAAGAAGCATGTTTAACAAACCAAAAATACTATACCAATTATGAATGTTAAGACCACAACTTTTACCATAACTAGTCGCAGACCTATGCTTTGCGCGTGATAATTTTTAGATAAAATAATATTTTTGTTCCTAGACTTTGTAAAGAATTTTAAAAAAAATAGTTTTATCATATTTTTTATAATCTTGGTTATATCGTTTCTTACCATTATTATATATTTATTGGTTAATAATTTGCACAACATAGACATTAAATAAGAGATAAAATTGTTCATTAGATTTTTTTAAGTCATGGTGTGTGTGTGTGTGTGTGTGTGTGTGTAATAGGTTAAATGAAATGCCAAAAAATGAGGTTATAAAAATTTTCAACTTTATTTTATAATTTCTAAATTACCCAAGAACATTTTATCAAAAAAAAAAAATTACCAAAAGACATCTCATTTTTAGTTATGAAGGGAAATATAATTTCCTTTGATTAGTTTTAAGTTTAAATTTTGTATTATTATATTTAATTATTGATTATTGATTTAATTAAGTGAATGTAGTGGTTGATTTTATTGCACTATAAAGTTTTCAATGTCGTTTGTATAGTCATTTCTATTTTATTTCTCACTCCTCTTAGCCACTTTTCTATTTTCCAAATAATGGTTACTATTTTTTTTTTTATACAAGATAGAATTTCTACTCTAGCCAAATAATGGTTATTATTGATGTTTGATTTCATTTCATTTTTTCTTCTGTCATTTATTCTTGATTACTTTGTTTGTTCCCTCTCTAGTTGTATTTTTATGGTTATTGATAAGAAATAGATATCATGGATGACTTAAATAGTTATAGATGTAGTTACGTTAATGGTATATCAAAGGTTTTTTTTTCCCCCCTTTTTTGAATTTTCAATGAAATATGAAAGGCATTTTTCTAGTTTGATCTCAATCAATTAAGACATCTATAATATCTTAACGAAAGTAATAACGAGCATTAAATTTTCTTTTTAATGTATGAAGCAGTTAGGTTAGTGGTGTGTCAAAGTTTTTTAAAAAACAAAATTTAAAAATTCCACGGAAATATAAAAGGTCTTTTAAAAAAAAAAAAAGAAATGGAACTTTTTGAATCGTAGAAATATGATTGTTTTAATTACCTTGTTTATAGACTTTATTATTAAGTTATGATCATCTAAATTATAGTAGACCACACAAAATAAACATGTATAGATGATTTTTTTATTATTATTATTCATGAATCATTGTTTCATTGTTTACTTATAAATATCTAAATTAAAGTTTTTTTTAAATCTAAATTAAAATAGATAAATATGTAGAGGTAAAACTATACGAAAAGTTAAAACTACTCAAGATGAACGTTTAACCATTAGTAGATATGTGTTTTTTGAAGACTAAAAATTTGCTTGATTGCTTTACCTAGAACTATATAACTATGCAAATATTGCCGTGAATGGTTCCATCATTTACAAATTATCAAGCTTGGTGGCCTTACATGAACTCATGTTTTGTGACAACCCTTTTTTTTTTCTTTCTTTTTTGCCGAAACGGCTTAAGAATATTAAAACTTAAGTTATCACATGTGGTAACTATAAAACACGTCAGTGATATGAAAAATAGAAATGTTTAAATTTTTAAAAAAACATTTTTAGTAGATTGTAATATAAAACATTTTTTTCTTAATATTTTATATAACTTTTCTTATAAGATCAATATTGTTGGCATCCTTTAAAAATGATACATAATATTTTTGAGAAGAAGAAGAAGAAGTAGACATGGTGCTAACACACAATATAAAATTATTCAGTTTGCGTGATTTAAATTTGTGGCAAAAAAAAAAAAAAATATAGCTATGATAAAGGTTTTTATCTAAATGATATATAGTAGTCCATATTTTTTTAGTCTTGATTCAAAAAGTCCATTCTCAATAGCCTTATAAGACTACAAATTGCTCAATCTATAGGCCTAGACACATTCAAAGAGTGCTATCTAAATTATAAATTTTATGACCCTTTATCACACAAGTGTTTTGATTCTCCTAATGTATGGTAAAGGAAGGCAAGTGCATGTCTAGCCATTTTCTTGATTTGTGTTGCATAAGTATGGAGGATGTGACTGAATTTAAATGTTGAATAAAATAAGATAAGAAGAAAAAAGAGTAAAAATAATATATATATATATATATATATATATATATATAACAATAAACATTAAATTATCCAAGTCATTATATGTAATATAATAACATTATATTATTATATACTATATGTATAATGCAGTAGGATAATATTAAATAATCAAAGAGAATAGAAAAGATAACAACTTAAAACATAAAACTAAATCGCATCAACCCAAAGTGGTATTCTAATTAACACAAAAATTCATCAACTTAAGTATGGATGCAACAAAAAAATGAAAAACAAATTGAGAGAGAGAGAGAGAGAGAGAGAGAGAGAGAGAGAGAGAGAAGTAACCTTTTTTGTGTGAGAAAACTATGCATAGAATGAAAAAAAAATGTCAAATTTATAGTAATATGTTAAGAATAAAAAGAGTCAAAATAAAGGAAGATAAAAGGGTAGAGAATGAATGATATTAACGCTCTGTTTGTTTTACTGGAAAACTTTCTGTAAAGATAGTTTTCCACATTTTCTAGTGTTTGGTAGCACAAAAAAAAACTGGTCAAAGGAAAACTATCTTTAGTCAATGGAAAATCCTAATAAAAATAAGGCTTGTTTTTTATAAGTTGTTTTCAAAAAAAAAAAAAAAAATGGAAAACAATCTCTCTCTCACAGTACACTCTCTCACTCTTTCTCTCTTCACTTTTCTTTTCCTTTCCTCAAACCCTCACTATCACTAACTCTGGTCTCTCCTCTTCCATAGGTCTCTCTCCCTCACTCTCTCTCCATATTTCTCTTCCCCTTTATAACACAGTTCTCTGAGTAGATTTTTTTTCCCTCATTACTCAATAATTATTTCATTCCTCTCTACCAACTTGCAAAAGAAAACATATTTGTAGCAGTAATTAATTCATTCCTCTCTACCAAAATCCCAATTCTTTACTTTGAATTTCAAACTTGATTTTATTTTTTCTCTAAGAAATTTTTGGTTTGATGGATTCCAAGTAGAAGTTTTTTTGGCACATAAAAGTGCTAAAAAAATAAAAATAAAAAAGAAGAAAGAATGAATGAATGAAGTAAAAGATGAAAATTTTAGACATAGTGCCTATATGGCTCTAAATTGCTTTTACATAAGATAATCTTTTTCATTGATAGATACATTATGCAGATACTATGTAGTGATGATATATTATGTAGATACATTATATGAATACATAATTTTGAGTAATATTAAAGACTTGTAGTTGACCATAGTAAATAATTAGTGTACCAGCAAAAAGAGTAGACAATTAAAAATTATTGTTATTTGTACTTATTAAAGATGTATTCCCTTGTCAATTTTATGTATATAGACAAATGGTTGATATATATATATATATATGTATGTATGTGTGTGTGTGTGTGTGTGTGTGTGTGTGTGTGTGTGTGTGTGTGTGTGTGGACGTTTCTGTCCATATATATGAGCAAGATAAGTGGTAAAGATCATGAAAATTTGACAACTAATTTTGATTGTATCTATTGTCAAAATTTTAGTATGAAAACCAAATTCATTCTTGGTTTTTTTTTTTAGTATTTATATTGATTACATTAATTGGTTTACATAATACACATGTTTTAAATTACACAAGAAATATAAAAAATAAAAATAAAATTTGCATACCAAACACCAGAAAACATTCTCAATCTCATTTTCAAGGTCGTTACCAAACACTGGAAAATGATATAGTTTTCTAGAAAATGCTCTTTGAAAAATGAATACTTTCCAGAAAACGTTAATGCTAAAACAAACAGAGCGTAAGGTAGAAAGTAGTGGGGAGATGAAGAAAATGAGGGAAAGTTTTGGAAAATTAATAATAAAAATAATGGTTAAAAAATATTTTAATTTTTAAATAATGGATTTTTTAAGTTACCTTATTAAATGAGAAAATGTTTCAAAAATATATAGGAAAAATTAGAAATAAAAAAGGATAATAACGTGGCTGCTTAGGTGACTCAACCAAAGCGCAGCAATAATAAATGCTACGCTTCAGATTTTAGATATATATATATATATATATATATATTGTCATAATTGATTCACGAAGAAAGTTATAAGTGGTGGATTTATGGACTTATATAGACCCACCACTTTTATTTCACCACTCATGACTTGCCCACATAGTACCGATAATCATGGCCTAAATCAAGTAAGTCAAGTCAAGTTAAAAAAGGTTAGGCTGGAAGGGACTACGATTTTAGCTATGAATATACCGTATCTTATAAGATAGCCTTTTTCTCTCTAGGCCATTTCCTTTTGAAACCAGATTGTATTTTTCCTTCTATTTTCTTTTAATTTATTTGCAACTAATCTTTCTTTGACCCAAATCCAAAAAAAAAAAAAAAAAACTTTCTTTGACCAGCCATTCAACAAAGCTGTTATCCTCTAGAAAGTTGAAACATAAATAATGAATTTTTTTTTAATAAAAATAAAACCGGGTGAACATTCAAGAGTCATTCTCCGAAACTCTAAGCCAAATTTTGTCCAAAACAATGGTCCACACGCAAAAAATAATGTCCGCTTTTCACACTACCCACTCAACACGAAACACTCTAAAAGGAATGAAACACTCACTATGATTTTGGCTTGTGATGTGATCTCTTTACACTGAGAAGTGTTTGACAAACCAAGAATGCTACAGTAGTTATAGATGAGACCACAACTTTGTCATAATTTATCAACGTAAAGAGTTGTGAGTGGTGAATTTGTGGACTCATATGGACCTACTACTTTTATTTCACTGCTCATAACTTGCCACGTGAGCAAGTTGTGGCAAAAGTTGTAATTGTAGCATTTTTCTCGCGATTGACTAATGATCTCAAGTGATCTTGATACGTATACAACTATACAAGTTGTTAACTTGTTAAGCAAGTCACTGCATTTGATTAAAAGTCACAACCCTGATTAGTTGTAGGGTTGAATTATATGACATTCATCATTAACTCATTGCTGGGTTTCTTTGTTCTTTGTTGGACTTTGAACTGGAGTGCAACGGGGATAGAAAGAGCGAAGACCTCTTGCACTACTGACCATGGTCTTCAAGTGCAAATTATGTAGAGGAAAAGTGGTTAGTAGAAGTTTCTTGATAAGATTGATACATTTTTTAAAAGACAAAAAGAAGACAAGAAGAAGATATGTATATGTAAAACATGAAAGTGGATGGAAGACTATTGTTGATCATGGTCTTACCATGCAAATTATGTAAAGGAAAAGTGGTTAGTAGAAGTTTCTTGATAATATTGATATACATTTTAAAAGGCAAAAAGAAGATATGTATATTTAAAACATGAAAGTAGATGGAAGCGTATTGTTGACCATGGTCTTACGGTGCAAATTACATAAAGGAAAAGTGGTTAGTAGAAGTTTCTTGATAAGATTGATACATTTTAAAAGGCAAAAAGAAGATATGTATATTTAAAACATGAAAGTAGATGGAAGAATATTGTTGCCTTTCGACATGGTTTGGCCGGGAGGATAGAGAAGTGGGGGGTAGAAAATGATGAGGGGTGAAAAAGAAAAAATAGGGAATAGAAAAAATATTAGTTTTTTCTTATGTGTGTTTGGCTAGGGGTGAAAAATGCAGAAATGAAAAACTATCTTGTTTGGGAAAAAAGAAAAATGAGATGATAGAAAATAATGTTTGTTTTAAATTTACTCTCATACTTTTACTATATAGTTAAAAAGATAAACTTTTATTAGGGGGAAAAAAACTTGAACTTAATGTTGAAAAAAAAAATTTCATGTTGAGGGAGGACAGGGGCAAATGAGTAAATTATCATCTAAGCCACTCTTTTTCTTTGAGTTGGGAAAAAACAAAACACCCCAAAATGGTGAACCCGGGTATTTTGTTTTTAATCCCTTTATTTTCCTCTCCCAATGGAAAAATATACCATATTACGGGTATATGAGTCCTCTCTCTCGCAGTTGGTGGGTTTCACTTAGCTGTAAGAGAGAGGACTCATATATCCATAACATAGTATACCTTCTCCTCTCCAACTAAATAAGAGTACTATTCAACTAAACGGGCCTTAGGGAAATCATTTCACGGATGGATGTGGGTTTAAATTAATTTAAGTGGGTCTAATAGGTTTTAAATTTTCATGGGTCTACTAGAATGATGGAACTTCCCTAATGGGCTTTAAAATCCCAGTTGTTTGGATGTATGATGTATCTCCTCAGTCCTGATGGAGACATGGTTGCATTCCTTCCTTCCTTCCTGGCCTAGCCTCCTCCTTAAGGCCGTTAGTTAAGTCCTATATCTTCCTTCTTGTTTTCCTTTATAACCTTTTGCAAAAAAAAAATACAAGTACACATCACTCTATTGCATGCACACATTTTTACACACACTTAAAATATACAAAAATCTTGGAAATCGACTTCAAGTCACAGTTTTAGTGTATTGCAAGTGTGTAATGGGGTGTGAATAATAACATTACCCTTTTGCAAAGAGTAGTTTTAGGATCACAAATTATTCTAAATTTTTTTGCCATAATTGTGATGTGGTAGACTGTGAGTAGTTAATCCTCACTTACACATGGGCCCAATATTTTTTCTTCATCAATCACACTCTCCAACATCACAGTTGTGATAAAAGGTTGTGAAAAATTGTGTGGTCCTAGACTTTTTCTTTTGCAAATACTAGTCGGGTGGCCGCTTTCTTTTCTTTTTAAAAAGTATAATCAAAATAGTATAATTCACATAAAAAATAAAAGAAATAGGGTAACCTAGATTTGTAGATTAAACAGGCCATATGTGTTATTTGAAAAGTGTACTATTGATTTTAGCAAGTTTTCTTAATCAAATACATTTTCTAATGTATAGAACTGTCATGATTCTAACGTATTATTTGAAAACTTTCTTTCGGCTTTATTAGGATTTAGGATCACATCTACACACAATCAGGTATTTTGTCTCAATAAGCAAAACAAAATTTTCATTTCAGTTGATTATATAATGAATATGATGTAGTACAATTATGTTGAAAATTAAGTTACACTATATATTCTGCAATCTTACACTTGAGCATTCATTTGACAGCCTCTTCTTGTTGTTTGAACTAAACTTTCAGCCTTTTCAATATAAAAGGAAATGTAGCACGTGCAGTTAAATCTTCAACATTGAACTGAATTTTGTACCTGTAAATATAAATCATTTATGCTGGTTTTGATGTGTTGTATATGTCTTCCTCGAAGTCTTATATATTTATCAAGGTAGGAATTGGAAAATTAAATTTGCATTATTGCATATGCAATATCCACACCATAAGTCATTTGTAGGTTTCATCTTCAACTTCAAGTATGTTTGAAAACATTACAAATGGGGAAAAATTTCATAGTGGACTTTATGAAAATTGAACATCATAAATGTTTTGAATGATATACTAAACCAATGGCTTAGTAGTTAGTATAGCAATGGCATCCACACTACCGGTACTGCATTGAATAAAACCAATCACTTGAACAATAAAAATGTGTTCAAATTACTAACACAACGCTTTCTATTTTTTTAATCTACTAACACAAAAGCTTAAGGAAAAATCAATGAGTAGTTAAACTTTACCGAATCATGTGGTTAATTAATGAGTGTTTATGTTTGTATTGGGAAATTATTGGTTGGGCCGGGACTACAAGGTTAGCACCTAGGGTTGTCCAACTTACCTGTCCAACCCACCCGAACCCGACTTGGAACCTCCCGATCTGACAGATCTGGTGTTCAAACTTGGGTCCCAATATCAAAAACTTGATGCCGACAGGCCGGCTTCGGATCTCCTCTTTCTGAAACAGGTGAAACCTAACCCGCCCAAAGACCATCAACTCCAGCCATTTTTTCTAGATTTTTAGCCACATTTTCAGCTATTCTGGCGATTTTTGGCATGATATACACTGGATTTGGTCAAATCAGTGATTTCTTCGCATGATTTGGCAAAAATCTCGCTGGATCCGATGAGTTCTCACCAAATCTTTGACGGATTTGGTAGGATCTAGCAAGATCTCGTCGCGTTACAGCAGATTTCGATGATTTTCAATTTCACTCGAAAACTACCACCACTTGCCGACAACCCAAAGCGACGAAATCGTTGTTGTACACAGGTCAATTACGGGTTGGAAAACCGCCTACCCAATCTTGAACAGATCGGTTGCGGATTGGGCACAAACCCGACATGCTCGACTCGTGGACAACCCTAGTCCCACCCAATAGAAACACACCAAGTCATTAAAAAGATATGATTGCTCCAAAGAAAAAAAAGAGGAAGAAGATATGACATAAGCATTAAGTGCCGCATCATATTTCCCACTAACTGGAGTTAACACCATCAACTTCCGTTTCGTATAGCAACAGTCAAAAATCAAAATTTTTCTAAATCCCCTTGAGCGGCAGATTTCTTCTAGGGATGGCAATTTAGATCCGACCCGCAGATACCCGGCCCGGCCCGACCCTAATGGGCCGGATTTTACCCGGTCCGATAAAGAATAGGGTCGGATATGGGTTTTAAAAAAAAAACCCGAAGCGGATCCGGGTCGGGTCCGAGTTTTTTAAAAAAATCTGAAACTCGACCTGAAACCCGGCCCGGATAAAAACCCCGTTATATTAAATTACTAAACCCCCTCTTATATATATATATATATATATATATATATATATATCATATTAGTAACCTTGTGGACTTGACTAAATGGGTTTGAATCTAGAAAAAAAAATTGTAATGGGCTTCAAAAATTTTTTTTTTTTGGTTGGGCTAGATTTGGGCCCAAGAGAAAAACGGGGCCCGCGGGGCCCGTGAGGCCCGGCGGGGCGGGTTTGGGCCCCAAAAAAAAACCCGATTAATAATCGGGCTGGGTCCGAGTCTCGAATTTTGCCCCGCAGGTCGGGTCCGGGTATGTAAAAACCCGACCCGAACCGAACCCGACCAGTTGCTATTCCTAATTTCGTTTGGCAAACTCAACACTTTCAAATCTCAATTCAGGAAAATACAAACTACAAAGACCACCATGACACTATCTCATCCTCCTCTTTCTCCCACTCTCTCTGTCTCTCTTATGTTTTCATTTTTTTCCTCTCCTCTAATCTTCAAGACCTGAAGTTGCATACGCTTACCGCCATACACTGTTCTCCTTTGTACACGTTGGTACTGCCAAAATTATTCTCTGCTCATCGAAATTCTCCTTATAAATAGAATCTTTATGAATGTTTCAGTCTTTCAGGTACTGAAAGAGTTGTGACGATTGTTCTTGAGATGTCATTAGGCAAAGGGTTGGCTCAAAAGTAGACAACCTCCATTCTTTGCTGCTGGATGTGAATGCCACCCATATGTTTGCCAAAATTACTGAATTAGGTAATGATTTTCATGTATTTGATGTTGATATTTCTCTAAAATTGTAAATAGAAGTTCAAATTGATGGGGTTAATATATACGATTGATATCTTGAAAGATTGCCTGTAAGTTGTTTGTGAAAATGCTTACTTTCTTGGCGTTTTTCAGTTGGCTTATGATCTTGCTTTTGGTGGATGGGTGTCATGTGGTGGTCATTTGTTGTGGTATTGTTTTAACTGTGTGGTGGTCTTGGGGAAGGGGGTTTTAAAATGCGGTTGATGTGAGAGCATGTTTGCCTGTGCACCATGTGTTTGATAATTTTGTATCTCAGGTGTTTAAAAGATGCTACTTAAAATGGAATATGGATGTTTGCATGGTGTAAATTAAGGTTTATTGGGTTTAAACTTTACATCGTTGCCTTGGTTTAGAATTTTTGTTACCTATGTATCAGTTGCTATTTGGTTGAGTTTCTTATAGATGGCTTTTATTTTTAGACAATTGTATGCTGAATTTTGTATATCATTCTCAATTTTGATGGGAAGTTAATATAATAATATTTGCTTATGTGAATTGATAAGGTTCTCTTCATCTTCAATTTTGCTGGAATTTATAAGTTTCGTATCTAAGATATCTACCATCTTTTTTTGATAAGTAATAAAGCTCTATTCAATTTTTCTGTGTTGTTGCAAGTTTCAATATCCTTTACTAGATATATAGAGATGGTCTTTCTCTCATACTAACTGAGTTGGTTCTTTGGCTTATTAAATGCTTTGCACCTATAATTGACATGGTGCAACTTCTCAACGTAGAACCTTGAAATAGGATATTGGTGCTCATATGACTTAAGTAAACATTGTAAGAATAATATAAAATTGTTTGAGTATTTGCTTCTACAATAATTAATTGCTCTTGCTTAATGTAAGATATGTAAGATAGAAACTGATATGTAATTAGTTGCTATTATCTCTTTTTAAATTTATGTGGTGTAAGATTTTGTTACATACTTTTAATGTTGATTATTTGGGATTTATTGAAATGGATTTGGAATAGAGATAAATTAAGGTGGCCTAGCAATACAACTCAACTTACATATCTTTTGAGCTTGATTTGTCCATAACAGGATAGGAGATGGATAGATAGCTTCATTTGCAAATGGAGAGATTCTTGATGGGTAATTTACGCATGGTAGGGATGAGATTAGATGGATGTACAGTCCCAAGCCAACAAGATGCATTACAACACCATACAAAGAATTTGGTGTCTTTAGAGTTCAAGGTGGTTGAACCATTGAATAATGTATACAGCCCTTGCATAAGTGAACTAAAGAGATAGTCTTCGGCTTAGTGGAAGATGGCCTTAGTAAAATATATTAAAGGGGAGGGTTTTGTAACCACAAGTTTTATGAATAAGAATAATAAGATTCTAATGTGAAAGAGTGGTGTCAAGATGGTGGAAGCGAACAGTGTGTGGCCAATACCCGTGAAGAAGTTCTTTAGATCTAGAGCAATCACATTCCTTGAATCAGAGCATTCGACCTTGTCCCAGTCGCAACAATCTGAACTGGAATTCCATGATTCAAACGAACCAAACGGGGATTCTTTGTCTGATGGAAAAGAAGTAGCATTGATGAGAGGGCTTCTTTTTTATGTTGAGGACAAGGGAAAGAGGTGGTGAAGACGACGAGAAGTACAAGTAGTCGTAGGGTAGGTTGAGTTTTGCCATTCTTGTGTTTCTTTCTTCTTTGTTAGACTCGGAATTGGATGCTTATAAATGATTAACTTGGCCAAGAGCGGGCTATATAGCTTAGCTGTGCCTGTGGGATAAAAATGGTACCGCTAATTAAGGCCTAAGTCAAGCCAACAGTTAGGCTGGGAGGCACTATAATTTTGGCTTGTGATGTGATCTCTTTCCACTGATTAGCGTCCTTGACCAATTAAAAATACTGTACCAAATGTTAGAAACACAACTTATCCCTGTGGAGAGTTGTAACTAGTGAATTTGAAGACCCATATGGATCTATCACTTTTATTTCATCATACACGACTTGCCCATATAATACTGGCAATTAAGGGCGGTTTGATGCATTGAGGGGCTTAAGGTGAAAAATGAATTAAGGCATTTTATATATTTAAAAATGACTTTTTTAAAAAAATAATTTAAATATTGCTTAGACTATATTTTCTTGTTAGATGCAAAATTACTAATTAATATGAACCACCTTGAATTTTTTTTTGAGAATGTCTATAGACGTAAAAAATTTGACAAAACTTTTCACACCTATTGATGTGGCAAATTAATAATGGTAAGTAAAAAAGTAATGTTAGTGGTGGACTTATATGAGAACTAGTAAAAGTTTGTCAACTCAATTGTTGTGAAAAATCTTGTAAAATTTTTTGTTTATTGTTCTTTTTTTTTTTTTTTTAAAGTGCTAAATTCATAACATTTTTACAACAATCCTAGATGTTAAGTTGTTATTAATTCTAATTTGAACCCATCACTAAAATTACCTTTTTAACCACTAATAACAGCTAGTAATATCTTGCTACTTAGAATTTATTGTGAAAAATATTGTGAACGTAAAATTTCTCTTTCGTAAAAAATACTATTTTATTTATTGGCTAATATGTGAACATAATTAATAATATTAAAATGAAAGAAATAGCTCTATTGGTTAAAATTAGGGAGCCTTTTTTACTCAGGGCCTTAGGCAACTGCATCTCTTGCTTATATGTTAGAGCCAGCTGTGTTGGTAATCATGGCCTAAGTCAAGTCAAGTTAAACATTAGGCTGGAAGGCACTAAGATTTTGGTTCCCATTTAGTACTGGTAATCATGGCATAAGTCAAGTCAAGTTAAAGATTAAGTTGGAAGACACTATGATTTTTTTTTTTTTTTTTTTTTTTTTTTTTTTTTTTTTTAGGGAGGAAGGCACTATGATTTTGGTTTGTGATGTGGTCTCTTTCCACTGAGAAGCATGTTTGACAAACCAAAAATACTATAGCAATTATGAACATTAGGGTCACAACTTTTACCACAATTTTGCCACAATTTATTCACATGGAGAATTGTAAGTAGAAAATTTGTGGACCCATATAAACCCACCATTTTTATTTCACCACTCATAACTTACCAGGCGGACAAATTGTAACAAAAGTTGTGGCAAAAGTTGTAATCCTAACATTTTCCTCGTGATTGACTAATGATCTCAATTGCTCTTGATACGTATACAACTATACAAGTCGTCAACCCGTTAAGCATGTCACTGCATTTGATTAAAAGTAGCAAACATCATTAGTTGTAGGTCTGCATTATATGACATTCATCATTAACCCATTGTTGGGTTCCTTTGTTCTTTGTTGGACTTGGAACTGGAGTGCAATAAGGGATAGAAAGAGCAAAAGACCTCTTTGTTCTTTTATTTCAGCACTCACAACTTGCCCACATAATGCTGGTAATCATGGCCTAAGTCAAGTCAAGTTAAAGATTAGGCTGGAAGGCACTATGATTCTAGTTTGTGATGTGATCTCTTTTCACTAAGAGGCATGTTTGACAAATCAAAAATACTATACCAATTATGAATGTTAGGACCACAACTTTTACCACAATTTTGTCACAATTTATTCACGTGAAGAGTTATAAATGGTAGATTTGTGGACCCATATAAATCCACCATTTTTATTTCACCACTTATAACTTGCCACATGGACAAGTTGTGACAAAAGTTGTAGCAAAAGTTGCAATTCTAGCATTTTCCTCACAATTAACTAATGATCTCGAGTGATCTTGATATGTATACAACTATACAAGTTGTCAACCCGTTAAGCAAGTCACTGCAATTGATTAAAAGTAGCAAACCTAATTAGTTGTAGGGCTGAATTATATGACATTCATCATTAAACCATTGTTGGGTATCTTTGTTCTTTGTTGGACTTGGAACTGGAGTGCGATAAGGGATAGAAAGAGTGAAGACCTTATGCACTACTGACCATGGTCTTCCAATGCAAATTATGTAAAGGAAAAGTGATTAGTAGAAGTTTCTTGATAAGACTGATACATTTTAAAAGAAAAAAGGAAGATATGTATATTTAAATCACAAAAGTAGATGGAAGAGTATTGTTTTTAATGAGGGGGTGAATAAGAAAAAGTAGGGAATAGAAAAAATGGAAAATGGTTAGGGGTGAAAAATGGAAAAACCAAAAACTATCTTGTTTGGATAAAAAGAAAAATGAGATAATAAAAATTAATGTTTTTATAAATTTACTCTCATACCTTTTCTATATATTAAAAAAAATTATTAGGGAAAAAAAACTGAACTTAATGTTGAGGGAGGACAGGAGCAAATGAGAAAATTATCATCTAAGACACTTTTTTTCTCCAATTTGGGAAAAAACAAAACACCCCAAAACGGTGAACCTGGGCATTTTGTTTTAATCCCATTATTTTCCCTCTCCCAATGGAAAAATATACGATGTTACGGGGATATAAGTCCTCTCTCTCATAGCTGATAGGTTTCACTTAGTTATGAGAGAAAGCACTTATATATCCATAACAAGGTATACCTTCTCCTCTTCCAACCAAACAAAGGCACTATTCAACTAAACGGGCCTTAGGGAAATCATTTCATGGATGGATGTGGGTTTACATTAATTTTCTGAAGGTCTACATGGTTTTAAATTTTTGTGGGTCTGTTGTGCTGATGGAGCTTCCTTAATGAGCTTTAAAATCCCAGTTGTTTGGATGTATGATGTATCCCCTCAGTCCTCATGGAGTCATAGTTGGATTCCTTTCTTCCTTGCTTAGCCTTCTCCTTAAGGCCGTTAGTTAAGTCCTATATCTTCCTTCTTGTTTTCCTTTATAACCTTTTGCAAAAGAAAAACAAGAAGGAAGATATAGGACTTAACTCAATTGCATGCACACACTTTTACACACACTTAAAATATACTAAAATCTTGGAAATCGTGACTTCAAAGCATAATTTCATTGTATTTCAAGTGTATGTAATGAGGTGTGTATAATAACACTATCCTTTTGCAAATGCTAGTCGAGTAGCAGCTTTTTTTGGGGGGGGGGGGGGGAAATTATAATCAAAATAGTATAATTCACATTAAAAAGAAAAAGAAATAGGGTAACCTAGATTTGTAGATTAAATAGGCCATATGTATTATTTGAAAAGTGTACCATTGATTTTTCTAAGTTTTCTTAATCAAATACATTTATAATGTATAGAATTGACATGCTTCTAATGTATTATTGAAAACTTTCATTCGGCTTTATTAGGATTTAGGAACACATCAACACACAATCAGGTCTTTTGTCTCAATAGGCAAAACAAAATTTTCATTTCAATTGATTATATAATGAATATGATTTAGTACAACTGCGGTGATGAAGCATCAGCGAGGACTTTATTTTAGTCTTGCACAAATAGAGATTTGATCTCATGGAATTCTATGATCTAGGAAGCACGGACACGACAAAACGGCCGCAGCACCCTCGTCCAACGCGGCCCAACGCTGCAACGCGCGAGGGACGCGGCTACCTGCGTGTTAGTGCCGCGTCCTTTGTTTTTTTCTTTTCATGAAGGGACCTCGTGTTTCCAGAAGTGAGAATGGGTCTTCTTCTTTAGAGAAAGCCGCCGCCGCAGTCGCAGCCGCAGCGTACTTGGTGAGCCTGAGCCATCATCCTCATCCTCCATTTCTTCTTCGGCGCTCTCCCTCTTTCTCTCTCCCCGCACAAAGCATAAATAGATAAATAATTGATGATTGTTTAAATGGGAAGATGGGTCGGTCGGGTTAACACTAATGGGCTGGGCTGCTACCTGCAATCTTAAAAGTAAGTCCACTTTACATTGGCTGTACGAGAGGACCTACCCGACTTTTTTTTTTTTTTTAAAGGAGGACCTACCTGACTTTAAATGAGTGGGAAGGAATATTTTACTTTTTTTTTTTTTTTAATCCTCATGTCCTTCATCAATTTTATTATGAATATTTGTTGCTTCTTTTGTGTATTCTTTTTTGTTTTGTTTTGTATTTCTTGCAATCTTGCCTTCTTCTTTCTTTGTTTTGTGAACCAAGGTCATAGTAATGTATTTTTTAAGAATATTTTAATAGTAAAAATATATAGAAAATATAATAAAAATATTTTTAATAATTTTTTAATCGTCGCACCTGCATCTTATTTTTTTAAAAATTGCTGAGTCCTGCACCCGCACCCGCACCCGCACCCATACCCGAATCCCAAAACGCACCCGTGCTTCTTAGTCTATGATTGCCAACTATATCAATGACAACCAAGTCCATGAAGCTTTGTTACTATTTAATCGCATGATTTCTGAAGTGGAGACAAACCCTGTGACGATTATAAATGTTCTCTCATTGTGTATAGACCTTGCAAATCTTCCTCAAGGCCAATGCTTGCATGCTTATGTAATTAGAAGGCATTCCTATCTCGGTTTCAATCTGTCTCTTGCAAACGCTTTTATAACAATGTATGCAAGATGCGGTAGTATGCAAAATGCTAAAAAGATCTTTGACACTCTGCCTAGGAGAAATATTATCTCGTGGAATGCCCTGATCACTGGCTATCATGTGCATGGTCAGGGATATGATGCTATACTTGCCTTCTTACAAATGTTAGAAGATGGTTACCAACCAAATGGAGTAACTTTTTTATCTGTTATGTCTGCCTGCAGCCATTCAGGTTTGATAGAGAAGGGATCGGAGCTTTTTCAATCCATGATTCAGGAGTTTAATATAACACCTGAGCTTGCTCACTATGGTTGTGTGGTTGATCTGCTTGGTCATGGAGGGCGTTTAGATGAAGCTAGAGAGTTTATCAAATCAATGCCGATTGAACCAGATGCATCAGTTTGGAGAGCTTGTTAGAAGTATTGGTTAAATGATTAAATTTACCATATCCCAATAGCTTAAGCTTTTGAGACAATCGGTAATTTAACATGGTATCAGAGCATGAGATCCTGAATTCGATCCTTGTCTCTTCCACTCTACCTCCCATTTAAATTCCCACGTATTGGGTCTCACCTATTTAAAGGTAGTTTCAGCCCACACATGAGGGGGAGTGTTAGAAGTATTGGTTAAATGATTAAATTTACCATATCCCAATAGCTTAAGCTTTTGGGACAATCGGTAATTTAACAGAGCTTGGTTCAGTGCCTGCCGAGTTAATTACAACACTAAGCTAGCTGAAAACATTTTTGAAAAACTTGTTGAATTAGAACCTATGAATCCAGGGAATTATGTTTTGCTATCTAACATCTATGCTGTGGCCGGACATTGGTTGGAAGTCAGACAAATAAGAACATGGCTCAAAGAGAAGGGTTTAAATAAGCCTCCCGGAATTAGTTGGATTGTTGTTGGTAGTCAGGTCCACTATTTTACTGCTGGAGACATGTCACACCTTCAATCAGACAAAATTTATGCAAATATAAATTCTTTGTTGTCCACAATCAAAGAAAATGGATATGTTCCTGATCTTTGTTAGATTTCACATGATGAAGGTGAATATGGTTGAAAGCTGGAGGCAGTTCAGCCATAGTGAGAAGCTTGGTTTTGCATTTGTACTGATCAGTTTGAGGGTTCTGCCCCATATTATGATTACTAAGACATCAAGACTTTCTGTTGATTGCCACAAACTGAGTGAATGTGGAGTTTGATACTGTTGGGAACTTAGAACATAGAACGCTTTCATTTGTTAAGGGTCCCTGCTCATGCAAGGAATATTACTGGAACTTGATATTCAATGAACAAATTTCTGATATAGGAAATCTGATATCTACTGAGAAGCTGTTAAGTAAAAGGTAATCTTGCAAGACTTTTAAGTTCTTACGAGCTTGGATTGATGTTGAGCGTCAACTTGGGATGTGGAGGAGTGACTAGCCAGAGTCCCTGACTTGATACTATATGAACACTGGTAGACATATGGAACTGTATAGTTGTGTATTTATGATGGTAGTGTATGAAAATCTTGCCTTTTTTTTTTTTTTTGATTTGCACATATATTTTTTGTAATCTTTATGTAACCTCTTTTCTTTGAAATTTGTTTATCCATGGACTAATAAAAAACTTAAATGTTACATCAAGACGACCTCATTGGTATCAACTCCCAAATATTCATTCGTTTTTATAATTGTCTAGTAATAGCAGCCACATAAGTATCAATTGCCTTTATACACTGGGTATTAATATTAACTAGCAGATGTTCAACGCGATGCGCAGGTAATCCGTAAGTTTATTTTGAAAATTTTAATAAAAAATTGTTTCTATAAGTCATGTATAATATTCATTATATAACTTATGTTATAATATTTTGGGAATTAATTTCTATTATATTACACATTAGTGAATTTAGAAGAATGTAAATTGTTAAGACTAAAATATTTCACAATATTCCTAAAAATACATATATATATATATATATATATTTCACAATATATATGAATGTATTTCTTAAGTGAAATGATAAATGTTTAATTATTTCCTACAAACTTAGGTAGACAATTTTTTCTAATTATTTTTTTGAGAGACAAATACATGCACAAAAGAGAGGAAATGAGATTCTAACAATTTTTTTTTTAAATTATTAAATTCATATATCGTAATAGGTTTGTCTCCTTTTGGTTTGATTTTGTTTCTATTGTTGTTAAAGTAACTAAACTCGAGCAAGAATATCATAATCCTAATCAATTGTTTCTCATACAAATTTTAGAAAAAATCACTATAAAATTCATTCTACATAATTAATAAGTGGAAACAAATGCATTTAGTTCATTAAACCCTTTTAACAACAAAAGACCGATTTAGGCAATTACGGTTTTGATTAAAATTAAAGCTAGTGTAGCTTTTAACAATCTTAAATAACTTAATATAATTTTCATTGGATATTTATTTTAACATATTCACGGTTAAATTACCTTATCCAAAATTTCAAGACAATTAGAGATAAATAGATATGTCATCTTTAACATGCTTAAATTTCAAGTTTTTAGAATTATGCGTAAAAGTTGAATTTATAGATCGAATAGTAAATAACATTTAATTGATATGAAATTTGGTATGTGAATTAACAAAACAGAAAACATGTAACCTGAAAAAATAAAACCACCTAATCAATTTGAGTGGAATTATGTTTTGAAAATTATATATAAGCTTGCCTCTTTATGTTCTTTATACTTGCAAAAACTTAAGATTATAATAGATCAATGGTTTTTTTTTTTTTTTTTGCGAAATAATTAAATATTAAGTTTTTATATTTTAAATTAAAAAAGAAGAATTGATTGATTAGGTAGTAAATAACATTTGATCAATACAAAATTTGGCATGTGTGTTAAGAATAATAAAGTGTGTAATATGATTTTGAATATATATATATATATATATATAGAGAGAGAGAGAGAGAGAGAGAGAGTAATTAATAACATAAATGCTAAACTTTGATGAGGTTGAAGGCCAAATAAATAAAGAAAAAGGTAAAATACTATTTTGGTTCCTAAATTTTATCAAAAGTTTGTTTTTTGTACCTAAACTTTAAAAAATTCTTTTTCATCTCTAAACTTTGTAAACAATTTTTTCAATAGTTTAAAGACAAAAATAGGAATGAAAATAGAACGTTTTATTTCAATAGTTTAGGGATGAAATCCAATTTTTTTTGTAAAGTTTAAGGACATAAATAAAACATCTTCAATAATTTAGGGACAAAAGACATACTTTTCAACAGTTTAAGGGAAAAAAATAACCTTCTTAAAATTTAGGGATGAAAAACATACTTTTAGTAAAGTTTAGAGACCAAAATAGTATTTTACCCAAAAAAGAATCACATAGAAAATGTCACATTAAAGAACCTCAAACCATTTTAACTGAATTTCTTGCTTCTTTTTTTCCTCAAAAAAAAAAAAAAAAAAATTCTAGCTTTTTATATGTGCAAAATTGCAAACAAACAATAAAAAAATAAAAAATAAAAATAAAAAACCTCAACTTAATAAAAAGGCATCAACACAAAGACAATAAGAAATAAGCTTCACTAACTACTATTACAACAGAATCATCACCCTAGTAATCCAAAACAGTAGACTCCTAAGCAAGTTACTTATTGATACTTATGAATGACTACTAGTCAACATTATTTGCTTGACTAAAGTCTTACAATGCTGGGATATTTGACCATAGATTGCATGCATAACTTGTAAGAAACTTGAAATTTACACAATTTACCTTCTTTGTTGACACCGGTAATTGATATATTTTGCAAGGAAAAAATATTCAGTATGATAAAAGATTCCCAATGCTATAAAGAAGCCAAGGGCATATCCAATTCCCACTCCTTCCCGTGAGAACCATGTTTCCTTACTCTCAACTCTTGTTGGTTTTGTTGGTGACATCTCTTCTAGACATGGCACCCGAATTTGCATTCCACACAACCCACTATTGTTGGCATAAAAATTTGGATTATTCATTGTATCCATTTGGTTACCTACTGGAATCTTGCCTATAAGCTTATTGTTACTGACATCCAAAATAGTGAGTTGTTGTAACTTTGCTAGTGATTGTGGAATTGAGCTCGATAAATTGTTGTGTGACAAGTCCAAACTCTCTAGATTCTTTAAATCACCAAGACTTTTTGGTATTCTCCCATAAAGGTTGTTAAATGAGACATTAAGAAACTTTAGAGCGTTCAAACTTCCCAATGAAGCTGGAATTTCACCAGAAAGTTGATTACTTGACAAGTCTAACAAAGAATAGAGCTTGAGGTTGTTGAATGATAGACCTTGTTTTGACTTCTTCCAATTTACAATCAAATCATGAATCTTGGGATCGAAGTTGAAATCACCATAAAGAGGTTCAATACCAAAATAATCCGAAAATACGCCAGGTGTTTCGATCATACCAGTAAGCTTTACAAACTCTAGTGGGATTTCTCCAACAAGATGGTTGCTTGAGAGATCAAGAATTTGGAGGCCAGTAAGATTGGAAATACAATCGGGGATTGAACCTTGGATGGAGTTGTTTCGTAAATTTAGGATTTGAAGGCCGGACAATTGGCAAATAAAATCCTGTAATTTACTTGTGATTTTGTTGTCATGCATGTCTAGGTGTTTAAGTTGGCTCATACTTGTAAGTCCTCTAGACAAGATACCAGAAAACATATTTTTGCCTAATGCAAGAATAGTAGTTTTATCAAGAAAGTCAGTTTGAATTTCACCTGAGAATTCGTTTGAAGACAAATCAGTGATTGTTGGGAATGAAAACCAAAAATTTAGAAAAATGTTCCCAGAAAATCTGTTGTTTGACAAGTCCAATTTGCTGAGGCCATACATGTTGTTGATGGATTTAGGAACCTTTCCTGAAAAATTGTTTCCATCCAACATAAGATCTATGATATTAGTTGCATTATCAATGTTGTTTGGCAATTCTCCATAAAAATTGTTCCATGACAGAGAAAGAACTATTAAGTTTGGATTGTCAAAGAGACCGGGTGGGAGAGGACCTGTAAAATTGTTATTTGATAGAAAGATGAATTGCACTTTCATTTTAACAAGCCATTGTGGGAACATTCCTTCTAACTGGTTGTCACTCAAGTCCAAAAAATCAAGAGTCTTATGCATAAAAATCCAGAATGGAATTCTTCCTACAAGACCACAAGAGTTCATAGACAAACCTGACAACGTAAACTTCGGAACAATCTTTGCTTTGTTATTCCAAATGAGATTATTTCCTCCGAGGAAAAGAGTCTTCAACCCCGTGATATTGAACAACCAGGATGGAATTTCTCCAATGAACAAGTTGTTTTCCAAATCAAGTGTTTCCAACTTCGACAACTTCCATATGGATGATGGGATTGTGCCTGTGAGCTCGTTGTTTCTAAACTTCAATCTGATTATGTTAGATAGATTGCCAATATCAATAGGAATTTCCATGGACACTGCATTGTAACTCAAGTCCAATGTTTCTAATCTCTTCAAGTTCATAATTGAAGATGGAATTTTACCAAGGAAATTGTTGTGTTGAAGAGACAATATCTGCAACTCTGTTTTGTTCCCTATCTCGTTAGGGATATTTCCATTGAATGAATTATAATCTACATTAAGATATTGGAGATACCTCAAGTTAAAAAGTTGAGAGGGAATGAAGCCGTTAAAGTCATTGTCTCCCAAAAAAAGATAAATTAATTTGGTCAGATTGGCAATGCCGTCGCCAGGCAATTCCCCTTGTATTCGATTCGAGGACAAACTAAGCTGCGTCAAGCTTCTAATGTGAAAGAGTGGTGTCAAGATGGAGGAAGCCAACACTATATGCCCCCTGTTGATGTTCGACAGATATAGACCAATCACATTCCTTGAACCAAATTGAAAATCACAATTGACCAAGTCCCAGTCACAACAATCTGAACTAGAATTCCATGATTCAAATGAACGAAGCAGGTATTCTTTGTCTGATGGAAAAGGAGAAGTAACATTGAATAAAGAGGCTTTAAAGTGGAGAAGGGCTTGTTTTTGATGTTGAGGACAAGAGAAAGTAGTGGTGAAGAGGATGACAAGTACAAGTAGTAGTAGCGGTAGGTTGAGTTTTACCATTCTTGTGTTTCTTTCTTTTTTGTTGGACTTGGAATTGGATGCTTATAAATGTTTAACTAGGGCAGCAGTGGGCTATATAGCTTAGTTGTGCCTATGGGATAAAAATGGTATAGGTACTCAAGGCCTAAGTCAAGTCAATGGTTAGCAGGAAGGCACTATGATTTTGGCTTGTAATGTGATATCTCTTTCCACTGACGTGTTTAACAAACCAAAAATACTGTTCTAGTTATGGACGTTAGGACCACAATTTATCAATGTGGAGAGTTGTAAAGTGGAGAAGGGCTTGTTTTTTATGTTGAGGACAAGAGAAAGAAGTGGTGAAGAAGATGACAAGTAGAAGTATTAGTAGGGGTGGGCTAAGTTTCGCCATTCTTGTGTTTCTTTCTTCTTTGTTGGACTTGGAATTGGATGCTTATAAATGTTTAACTTGGGCAGGAGTGGGCTATATAGCTTAGCTGTGCCCGTGGGATAGAAATGGTACTGGTAATCAAGGCCAAAGTCAAGTCAACGGTTAGTTGGAAGGCACTATGATTTTGGCTTGTGATGTGATATCTCTTTCCACTGACGTGTTTAACAAACCAAAAATACTGTACTAGTTATGGATGTTAGGACCACAACTTATCAATGCGGAGAGTTGTAAAGTAGAGAAGGGCTTGTTTTTTATGTTGAGGACAAGAGAAAGAAATGGTGAAGAAGATGACAAGTAGAAGTATTAGTAGGGTTGGGCTAAGTTTTGCCATTCTTGTGTTTCTTTCTTCTTTGTTGGACTTGGAATTGGATGCTTATAAATGTTTAACTTGGGCAGGAGTGGGCTATATAGCTTAGCTGTGCCCGTGGGATAAAAATGGTACTGGTAATCAAGGCCAAAGTCAAGTCAACGGTTAGCTGGAAGGCACTATGATTTTGGCTTGTGATGTGATATCTCTTTCCACTGACGTGTTTAACAAACCAAAAATATTGTCCTGGTTATGGATGTTAGGACCACAATTTATCTATGTGGAGAGTTGTAAGCGATGAATTTGTGAACCCATATAAATTTACCACTTTTATTTTACCACTCATGACTTGCTCACATAGCATTAGTAATCATAGCCGAAGTCAGGTCAGGTTAAAGATTAGGCTAGAAGGCACTATGATTTTGGCTTGTCATGTGATCTCTGTTCGCTGAGAAACGTGTTTGACAAATAAAAAATACTATACCAATTATAAATGTTAGGACCATAAATTTTATCACAATTTATTCAAATGAAGAGTTATAAGTAGCGAATTTACAGAGACCCACCACTTTTATTTCACCACGCCTACATAATACCAGTAATCATGACCTAAGTCAAGTCAAGTCAGTTAAAGGTTAGGCAAGAAGGCACTAGGAAGATACCGTATCTTACAAGATAGCCTTTTCTTTCCAGAACATTTCCTTTTGAAACCAGATTTTTTTTTTTTCTTGTCTTTTCTTTTAATTTATTTGCAACTAATCTTTCTTTGACCAGCCAGTCAACAAAGCTGTTATCCTCTAGAAAACTTAAACATAAATAATGAAATTTTTATAATAAAAATAAAACCTGTTGAACAGTCAAGAGTCATTCTCCAAAACTCCAAGCCAAGTTTTGTCCAAAACAATGGTCCACACGCACAAAACAATGTCCACACTAAAAAGTGTTTGAAAAACCAAAAATGCTATAGTAGTTATAGATGAGATCACAACTTTTGTCATAATTTATCTAAGTAAAGAGTTGTGAGTGGTGGGTTTGTGGACTCATATGAATTCACCACTATTATTTCACTACTCATAACTTGCCATGTGAGCACATTGTAACAAAAGTTGTAATTCTAGCATTTTCCTCGCGATTGACTAATGATCTTCAGTGATCTTGATATGTATACAGCTATACAAGTTGTCAACCTGTTAAGCAAGTACCAGCATTTGATTAAAAGTAGCAAACCTTAGAGCTGAATTATATGAAATTCATCATTAACTCATTGTTGGGTTTCTTTATTCTTTGTTGGACTTCGGAACTGGAGTGCAATAAAGGATTGAAAGAGCGAAGATCTCACACACTATTAACCATGGTCTTCCAGTGCAAATGATGTAAAGGAAAAGTTGTTAGTAGAAGTTTCTTGATAGGATTAATACATTTTAAATGACAAAAATTAGATATGTATATTTAAAGAGTAATGTTAGGGATACATAAAAATGCACAACTTTGTGTCACAATTAGCCACATGGCGAGTTGTGAATGGTAGAAGTGTCTCCACATGGCCCACCATCAAACATCCACCAATCACAACTCACTACGTGGCGAGTTGTGTTATAGAGTTGTGTATTTTTATGTGTCCATAGCATTACCAATATTTAAAACTTGAAAGTAGAGTATTGTTGCCCTTAGACGTGGTTTTTCCAGGAGGATAGAGAAGTGAGGGATAGAAAATGATGAGGAGGTGAAAAAGTAAGGAATAGAAAAAATATTAGTTTTTTCTCATGTATTTTTGGTTAGGGGTGAAAAATGGAAAAATGAAAAACTATCTTGTTTGAGTAAAAAAAAATGAGATGATAGAAAATAATATTTGTTTAAATTTACTCTCATACCCTTACTATATATTTAAAAATAAATAAATTTTTTATTAGGGAAAAAAACTGAACTTAATGTTGAAAAATAAAATTAGTGTTGAGGGAGGACAGGGGCAAATGAGTAAATTACCATCTAAGCAATTCTTTCTCTCCAATTTTTGGGGGGGGGGGGGACACCCCAAAATGGTGGACCCGAATACTTTGTTTTTAATCTCTCTATATCCCCTCTCCCAACGGAACAATATATCATGTTAGGGGTATATGAGTCATCTTTCTCACAACTACTAGGTCCCATTTAGCTATGAAAGAGAGAACTCATATATTTGTAACAGAATATACCTTCTCTTCTCTCAACCAAACAATGACACTACTCAACTAAACGGGCCTTAGGGAAATCATTTCACAAATTGTGGGTTTAAATTAATTTAAGAGGGTCTACATGGTCTTAAATCTTTATGGGTCTGTTGTGCTAATGGAACTTCCTAAATGGGCTTTAATATCCCAGTTGTTTGGATGTATAATGTATCTGCTCAGTCCTCACAGAGTCAGTTGCATTCTTTCCATCCACTAGCCCCCTCCTTAAGTCCGTTAGTTAAGTCCCATATCTTCCTTCTTGTTTTCCTTTATAACCTTTTGCAAAAGAAAAATACAAGTACACAATGTACACATCACTCTATTGCATGCACACATTTTTACACGCACTTAAAATACAATAAAATCTTGGAAATCGTAACTTCAAGTCACAATTTTAGGGATTGAGATGTGGTGCAATTACACTATGCAATTAACCCCCTCCCTCTCACAACAATTTTTTACTAATCTTACTTTTTTACTTTTTCTCATTTTTTATATTCAATGGTTGAGATTTAAAATTACAAAAAAGTAACTTTAAATCTCAACCACTCATAGCAATTGCATCTGATCTCAATCTCAATTTTAGTGTATTGCAAAAGTGTGTAATGGGGTGTGTATAATAATATTACCCTTTTGCAAAGAGTAGTTTTAAGATCACAAATTATATCACAACTTTTTTTCCACAACTCTAATGTGGCAGACTGTGAGTGGTTAACTATCAATTATACATGGGTCGTTATTTTTTCTTTATCAATCACACTCTGCTACATCACAGTTGTGGCAAAAAGTTGTGAAAAGTTTTGTAATCCTAAACATTTTCTTTTGCAAATACTAGTCAGGTAGCAGCTTTCGTTTATTTTGGAAGTATAATCAAAATAGTATAATTCACATAAAAAATAAAAGAAATAGGGCAACCTAGATTTGTAGATTAAACAGGCCATATGTATTATTTGAAAAGTGTACTATTGATTTTTGCAAATTTTTTTAATCAAATACATTTTCTAATGTGTAGAATTGTCATGATTCTAATGTATTATTTGAAAACTTTCATTCGGCTCTATTAGGATTTAGGAACTCATCAATCAGGTCTTTTGTCTCAATAGGCAAAACAAAATTTTCATTTAAATTGATTATATAATGAATATGATTTAGTACAATTATGTTGAACATTAAGTAACTCTATTCTGTAATCTTACACTTTTTTTTTTTTTTTTTGAGAAGGAAGTTAAGTACTTTTATTAATGTAAATGAGTTACATCCGAATGTAAAAATGAAACAATATACGAAGGTACATCTTCCATCCATACTTGTAAATTTGGTATGCTTTTAGCATGTCTCGCCAGACTATGAGCTACACTATTGCCGTTTCTCTTTACATGAGAATACAACACTCTTTGAAAATGGTTGGAGTAAACTTTCACATCCTCCACCAGTAGACCCACTGGGCATAGGTTTTGTTCTTATGACTTCGAAGCTTGAATTAGACCAAGTGCATCACCTTCTAGTATAACATTTTGAAACCCCAACTCATGAGCGAACATCAAGGCTTTCCGAGCAGCCAATGCTTCTGTCTCCTCTGCCTGATACGCCTGAAACAACTTCTCTGAACATGAAGCTAAAACATCTCCATTGTTGTCCCTTATTACTACTCCAACTCCTGACTTATTTAACTCACCAAAGACCGCTCCATCGAAATTCACTTTAACAAAACCAGCTTGCGATGCTTGCCATCTGTTTCCTCCAATTCCGTTGCTCCTCATCTGTATACCTGAAGCTTTTGTATTGACTCTATAATGTGCCAACATTTCTGCTGACAGTGCAGCAACTTGATGCAGCGGACTAGCTTGAAGGTTGAGCCTCACTTTGTTCCTTTGATTCCAAACAGTCCAGGCCGTGTATGCTAGCAGCTCCAGTGGTTTTCCTTCCTCTATCATCCATGACAACAGCTCCTTTACACTTGTGAAATCAATTTCACCCCTGAACCTCCATTTTTCCTGTACTCTTACACTTGAGCATTCATTTTGGCAATCTCTGCTTCTTGTTTGAACTAAACTTTCAGCCTTTTTAATATGAAAGGAAATGTAGCACTTGCAATTAAATCTTCGACATTGAATTGAATTTTGTACCTGTAAATATAAATCATTTATGTTGGTTTTGATATGTTGTATATGTCTTCCTCGAAGTCTTATATATTTATCAAGGTAGGAATTGGAAAATCAAACTTGTATTATTGCATATGCAATATCCACACCATAAGTCATTTGTAGGTTTCATCTTCAAGTATGTTTGAAAACATTACAAATGGGAAAAAAATTTCATAGTGGACTTTATGAAAATTGAACATCATAAATGTTTCGAATGATATACTAAACCAATGGCTTAGTAGTTAATATAGCAATGACATCCACACTACCGGTACTGCATTGATCAAAACCAATCACTTGAACAGTAAAAATGTGGTCAAATGACTAACACAACGCTTTTATATATATATATATATATATATATAGAAATCAACTAACACAAAAGCTTAAGGAAAAATCAATGAGCAAGTAAACTTTACCTTATCATGTGGTTAATTAATGAGTGTATACGTTTGAATTGGGAAATTATTGGCTGGTCCGGGACTACAAGGTTGGCAACCTTGTTGTCCCACCTAGGGCTGTCCAACTTACTTGCCCACCGGCCCAACTTGCTTAAACCCGACTCAGAACCTCCTAATCCGATAGATTCGGCATTCGGGCTCAGGTCATGACTTCAAAAACCCAACGCTGGTGGGTCGGTTTTGGATCTCTTCTTTCTAAATCCCATGAAACCCAACCCACTCGAAGGCCATCAACTTCGGCCATTTTTTCCAGATTTTTGGCCACATTTTCAGCTATTCCAATGATTTTTGGCATGATATACGTTGAATCTGGTTGAATCGGTGATTTCTTAGCATGATTTGGCGAAATGTCGCCGGATCTGACGAGTTCTCACCAAATCTTGGACAGATCTAGCAGGATCTCGCTAGATCTAGCAAGATCTCGTCGTGTTTTGGCGGATTCCGATGATTTTTAGTTTCACCCGAAAACAACCACCACTTGCTGGCAATACGAACTGACGAAATCGTTGCTACACACGGGTCAATTGCGAGTTGGGAAACCGCCCACCTAATATTGAACGGGTCAGTTGCAGGTTGGGCACAAACTCGATCCGCCCAACCTGTGGACAGCCCTAGTGCCCACCCAATAGAAACACACCGAGTCATTAAAAAAATTCTTTGACATAAGCATTAAGTGCCACATCATATTTCCCATTAACCGGAGTTAACACTGTCAACTTCCGTTTCGTATAGCAAAAGTCAAAAATCAAAAATCAAAAATTTTCTAAATCCTCTTTAGTGGCAGATTTTTTTTTGGCTAACTGAATACTTTCAAATCTCAATTCGAGGAAATACAATTACAAAGACCACTATGACATTATCTCATCCTCCTCTTTCTCCCACTATGACATTAACTGAAGTTACATATGCTTACCGCCATACACTGTTCTCCTTTGTACATGTTGGTACTGCCAAAATTATTCTCTGCTCATTGAAATTCTCAAATCTTTATGAATGTTTTAGTCTTTCAGGTACTGAAAGAGTTGTGAAGATTGTTCTAGAGATATCATTAAGCAAAGGGTTGGCTCAAAAGTAGATAACCTCCATTCTTTGCTACTGGATGTGAATGCCACCCATATGTTTGCCAAAAGTACTGGATATCTACCATCTTTTTTTGATAAGTAATAAAGCTCTATTCAATTTTTTCTGTGTTGTTGCAGGTTTCAATATCCTTTACTATATATATAGAGATGGTCTTTCTCTCATACTGACTGAGTTGGTTCTTTGGCTTATTAAATGCTTTGCACCTATAATTGACATGGTGCAACTTCTCAACGTAGAAACTTGAAATAGGATATTGGTGCTCATATGACTTAAGTAAACATTGTAAGAATAATATAAAATTGTTGAGAATTTGCTTCTACAATAATTAATTGCTCTTGCTTAATGTAAGATATGTAAAATAGAAACTGATATGTAATTAGTTGTTATTGTCTCTTTTTAAATTTATGTGGTGTAAGATTTTGTTACATGCTTTTAATGTTGATTTTTTGGGATTTATTGAAATGGATTTGGAATAGAGATAAATTAAGGTGGCCTAGCAATACAACTCAACTTTTATGTCTTTTGCGCTTGATTTGTCCATAACAGGATGGGAGATGGATAGATAGCTTCATTTGCAAATGGAGAGATTCTTGATGGGTAATTTACACATGGTAGGGGTGAGATTAGATGGATGTACAGTCCCAATCCAAAAATAGATTAGATAAATTCTATTTTTGTATGTTTATTTCCAATGACTTGACATTAGAGTAAAAGATTGTACATAAATTATTTATTATTTATCTTCGTGCCTTATTTTAGCAATTTTTTGCTTGAATAAAGGGCACAATTTTGTAGAGCTTGAGATGTTTTTACTTCTTTAAGTTTATAAGCTTTGCAATAAGCATGACTTTGCTTACTATTATCTTTTGCTTTTTATGAACTTGAAATATGTCCCAAACCCACATGTATTTACCATCCATCTGTTGCTCATGTAGATCTTACCAAACCATTGTAATATTAATCATAATTAGTGATACAAAGTTTGTCAAGTTGAAATTAAATGGGCAATAAACTTTAGAAAAGTGTTACATTCACAATATTTTCACAATACTTCTACAACAAATTATACGTGTTAAGTTGTTATTAGTTCTAATTTGAATCCACGACTTAAATTACTTTAATGCCAACCTAACATCTGATAACAACCGATCACTTACAATTTGTCATCAAAATATTGTGAAAATGTTATGAATATAACATTCCTCTAAACTTTAACCATCTTGATTGGCAAAAATAGCTAAATACCACGTTTTGGAAAAATTTGTGGCAAACTAACACTGTTTCAGAAATATCTAGCAATCTACCACCTTTTTAGTACTCAAATTTCACAAAATCGAGTTCTAAATAGTACTCGAGTTCAATGAACTCGAGTTCCTAGGTGAGTCGCCAGCGTGGTACTGCTAACCTGGAATTTGAGGAACTAAAAAAACAATGTGGTACTCGATATTACGGAAATCGAGTATTTCTTTATAGTACTTGAGCTTAACAAAGTCGAGTAACTTTTTTTTTCTTTTTTACTTTTTGTTTCATACAAAACTTTTACTTATTTCATCTTCAACTATTTGTGATCATTGTGTCCACCATGTTGGGTGCATCATAGCATCGTGGGTCCAATCCACACTTGATAAAACACTCATTAAAGAGGTGGTTGGACAAGCCGCAAAAGTTAGCCTATTTTCTTCTTGGGCAGTGACTTAGGTGTGTTGGATATGCATTAAGGCTATTTGGCCTAAGGGAGAGCTGAAGGAAAAAGAAAGTGGCTAAAGCAAAGTCAAGACAAGTGAGTTGCATTTATTGTGATTTGATGTCAAGAGTGTGAAAGGAAAAAAAGAAGGAAAAGATGAAAAAATAAAAGGAGAGGCTATTTGGCTAGTGAGCAAGAAGTGAAGCCCCAAAGAAAGTGAGGACTAAGTGCAGTCTTAAAGAACTAGTGGACACAACGATCACAAACAATTGAAGATGAAATAAGTAAAAGTTTTGTATGAAACAAAAAGTAGAAAAAAGAAAAAAAGAAAAAAAAGAAACTACTCAACTTTGTTAAGCTCGAGTACTATAGAGAAGTACCGACTCACCTAAGAACTCGAGTACTATTTAGAACTCGATTTTGTGAAGCTCAAGTACTAAAAAAGTGGTAAATTGCTAAACATTTCCGAAACTGTACTAGTTTGTCACAAATTTTGCCAAAACGTGGTATTTGGTTATTTTTGCCCATCTTGATTAGTGAAGAACTATTCTCACAAACGCAACAATGAGCTATTACAAGAACCCAAGCTTAACAAATACCAAATATGGTTACCTTCAACAAAATTGAATAAGACAACTAAAACAAAGGCACAAAAAAGGCGTAATAGATTTTTTTTTTCCTTTTTTGTTTTTTACTTTATACAAGAACTAGCAACATTTACTCTGAATTTTAACATTGATTGACATAATTCAAACACTTAAAAAAAAAAAAAAAATCATCCTCTCTAATATTACAAAACCGTTAGTCCACAACATTAGCAACTGCAACAGCATTTTTATATTAGCATTAGGCAAACAATTTATAAACAAAACAAAATGTTAAAGTGGCTATGTAAGCAGATAGAGAAATTGAGACAAATCAAAAAGTGGAAAAATGATTAACTTTCTCATTAAGCAATTGAAGATTACAAGGCTACGCCTTTTATATACAAGAACAGAGTATCTGGAAAGCTGAAGCAAACATACAAACAAAAAATGTAACTCACTAATCAACGAACTGACCATATAAGAACACCTGTTACCTACTTCACAAATTAACTAAACCAATAAGTATAGGTATATATTTACGACTTGTAGTCTTAAACACTATACACAAAACTACTTGTCGTTTTAGTTGTTGCTCTTCTGCTATACTAAATCTGTTCTTCACCTTCTGTACTTCTTCAATCTCTGCATATCTTAATACAAAAAATAGGAACCCAAGCAGAGGGGAATAAATCCCACGTACCGAGACAACAAAAAATTTACAAAAAAAAATCCCAACTATTTTTATAATCAGTGCTCATAACATCACTTCAAAATTTTCTAACTAGTATTTTAACAAACATCAACGGTGCATTTCGAAAATCAACAATAAAACAAAATATAACAACAATGAAAGAATAGCATGCTGTGAAAGAAGTCAAAGAACTCAGTTTCGTGGAAATTGTGAAAGAATTCTCTGTCACAGTAATGTCGTGTATGGCGGATGCAGCTTCAGGTCTTGATTGCTGGTATACGAAACGGAAGTTGACGGTGTTAGCTCCAGTTAGTGGAAAACATGATTTGGCACTCAATGCTTATAACTTTTTAATGACTTGGGGTTGACCTTGTAGTCCCAGACTAGCCAATAATTTTCCATTTGTATTAAGGACAAACTCTATGAAGCTTTTTCTGAGGTTGACCATATTCTTGTAACAACATTTAAATTCAAGCTCACCCTTTTTTTTAAGGTATCCTTACTTCTTTGTACAGAAAAATGGAAAATATTCATAGCAAGGAAATAGATAAATGAAATATTTAGAGCAAGTTATATATTAGAGAAATGATATTTCCACAATATTTTCATAACATTTTTACAACAAATCTTAAGTCGCAGGTTGTTATTGGTTGTTATTATTGGGGCAAAAAAGTAATCTTAGTGTTAAGTTCAAATTTGAACAAAAAATAACTAACGATCTAAGATTTGTTTTGAAAATATTGTAAAAATGTTGTGGACGTAACACCTCTTTATATATTAACCTATTATAATTAGGGATTATTGTAACGATATTCTTTCAGACTGTAATAATTCCCTTTAAAAATTTGTCATATTATATTCCCTTAAAAGAGTTACCTACTCTAGAAATTTTCTTCTACAATTTTCACCAAAATTGTCTGAACAATCGACAAAAAAAATTTCAATGATATGCATATCTTCCCACAACAGTTTGAACTATTATGTCTTTGTAGATGACCACAGAAGGTGCTCAAAATTCTGGAAATAATTAGCTCTACCTTGCATAGAAGAGCCAGTCTCTATAATAAAAAGTGATGCTTTTGTTTCCTTGAAAAAGAGACATTGGTTTTTTTTTTTTTTTCCCCAGTGGAAATCCAATCCAATTTTCTTGGTATAGACAAATAGTATCCCACGAATAGAACCTTTTTGGAGTTGCTATTATTAGTACCAAGGATTTTGCTTATGTTAAGCCTTGGTAATATCAAAAGAGAGAAAGAAATACTTAATTTTCTTGATGTATGTGGCATTTTAAAATTCAACCCCAAAAAAATATATATAAAATTTTCGGTCTGTTATGGATCCTCTTGGTTGGTTTTATGTATTTTCTTTTTCACATTAATATAACATTTCAGTCTATTTCAGTTCATTTTGGTCCACTTAGTTTTTTCGGTCCAGTTCAGTCCAATTTCGGTCCATTTTGGACTAATTGTACTTTAAATTCTTTTTGGGGTCAATTTTTTTTTCCTTCTTCTTAATTTTTGCATTGAGAAATATGAAATTTTATTTAATTTGGAAAAACTCTTTAGTTTTGAGCTAAAAAATACAAACAAAGTATTAGAAATTAGAGGTATGGAGCTAAACAAGTATAATAATGATAAATTTTTACAAGATGATTTTAAAATTCGAGTTTGAAACGTGCAATAATATAAGTATTATACTTATATAATAACTTTTTTTTTTGGTGGAGAAACTATAATAATTTAAATTTAATGTAAAATGTTTCATGTATTTTATGGAATGGGGAGTGTATTTTTTTTATAAAATATAATATTATTGGAAATGTTCAAATTAGTGACCAATTATGGTGTGTGTGTGTGTGTGTATACATCACTATGATAATCTAAACTGAAAATTTTCAAAGGTACCAAAATGAAAACAACATAAACTTTTAGGGTGAAAAGTGCAATTTAGTCTTAGTTTCCTTATCATTTGATTTTTTATAAGTCACTTTCCCGCCAAATGTTGTGAAGGACCCAGCTTCAATGGAAGGACCTGTGAGTGCAACTCTTCTAAGCCTCAAAAACCAAAACCATTCAAGGGAACGTTGGAATTCAATCATAAAGCAACATACTAAGCTCAAAGATGACCATGCAATTGTCGCTACTTATACCCAAATGGCATCTCTCGGTATAGCGCCTGATAATGCGACTTTGCCTCTTGTTCTCAAGGCATGTGCGAGGTTGAGCGCCATCGAGAGTGGCAAGAACATACATTCTAGCATTTTGGGTACGAGCTTGATCGGAGATGTTTGATTCGGGAAGGGTCTGGTTGATTTCTATTGTAAATGCGGGTTGATTGAAGAAGCGCGTGAAGTGTTTGATGAAATGCCCGTGAGAGATGTGGTTTCATGGAACGCGTTGATTTCAGGGTATGTGGGGTGTTATTATCATGAGGAGGCGGTTTTGTTGTTTAGGGAGATGAAAAGGGAGGGTTTTAAGGCTAATTCGCGCACTGTGGTGGTGTTGCTTTTGGCTTGCAAGGATGGTTTGGAAATTAGACTAGGGAAGGAGATACATGGGTATTGTTCGAGGAATGGATTGTTTGATTTGGATCCCCATGTGGGTATTGCTTTGATTGGGTTTTATTTGAAATTTGATGTGAGAATTTCTTGTCTTGTGTTTGATTTGATGATTGTGAGGAGCATAGTGAGCTGGAATGCAATGATTAATGGTTATATTGATGTTGGGAATTACTTGGAAGCTTTAAATCTTTCTGTCAATGCTTGAGAATGGGGATCATTTTGATTCTGTTACAATGTTGGTTGTTATCCAAGCCTGTGCGGAGTTTGAGTCTCTCCAATTGGGTATACAAATCCATCAAATGGCTATCAAGTTGAAATATGTTGGTGATTTGTTCATTTTAAATGCATTGCTTAATATGTATAGTGAAAATGGTAGCCTAGCGTCATCCTGTGCGTTGTTTGATACCATCCCTACATGTGATGTTGCTTTGTGGAATTCTATGATATCTGTATATATTGACTTTGGCTGTTATGAGGAAGCCCTAAGTTTGTTTATTAGTAGGAAAAACGAAGGCCTCAAGGAAGATGAAAGAAATATTTCTATCATGCTGTCCGCATGTGCCAAGTTTGCTGATGGCTTGACAAAGTGTAAAAGTTTACATGCTGATGCAATCAAGTGCAGGATGAAGATGGATGTTTCTCTGGGAAACGCATTGCTAAGCAGGTATGTAGAGCTAAATTGTGTTGAAGCTGTTCAAAAGGTTTTTGCTGAGCTGAGAAGTTTAAATGTAATCTTGTGGAACACAATGATCTTGGCATTGGCTCATAGCAAAATGAGGAGTGAAGCATGGCAACTCTTTGGGGTCATGCGAAAGTCAGAATTCAAACCCAACTCAGCTATATCTATATCATATACTATATATAATAGCAGAAGCTGAGAGAAAATGGATTCCTACAATTAAAGAGGTGTTGACAAATAGGAAAACTGCTTATCTAAAATTTAGACACGTTTAAATTAAAAACGATACATTATGTTGTTTGGTAACTCTACAGCAATGTTTAAAAGCGATAAACAATATTGTTTCGCTAGGTTAAAACATTGTTTGGAGCCTATAAAAGGAAGTTAACCGCTTAAAATAAAAACAAAAAACAAAGATGACTACACGGAGAAAGGAGAGAGAGAGAGTGAGAGAAAAGAAAGAGAAATAGAGAGACAGCAATAGAGAGATTAGAGAAGGGCAATGAAACAGAGAGAGGCCGAGAAAGAGAGAGGGCTCTTTTCGCTTCTTTTGCAATTTTCTTAACATCGATGCTTGCAATCTAGAGATAGAGAAGGGGAAAAAAAATAAATCTTGTGATACAAAGATGAGAAGGAGACAGACATTGAGCGAACTACCACCGGTAAGTTTGTTTTTTTTTTTTTTTTTTTTTTTTTTTTCATTCTTCCTTAGATCTAGGTATGGGTATAAAATATGAATTAGTTTTGAGAAATTTGGTTGGATTGATTTTTATTTAGGTATTTGGGTAACTTAGGTTTTGGTTTGATTTTTTGAAATTTGGGGTTATATATGATTTAGGTTTTGAGAGGGCAAAAACAAAGAAATAAGAAAGAAGGAGAGAGTTCTTCATTCCCATTTATTTTTTCAATTTCTTGGATTTTGTTTTGTTGATTATTGTTTTTTTTTTTTTTTTTGTTAGAATTTTGTTCCTGTTTGGCAGTTTTTTTTTTACTTCGTTTGCCACTGAAATTAATTTTTGAATTGTTTTTTTTTTCTTTTTCTTCTATTTCTCTCTCCAATTGCAAAATACCGTTTCCCTGTGCCAGTTAAAGACATTGGGACTTTTTCAATAAGAGAATTAAAAGGTACAGTTAGATTTTAATTTCTTTGGTTCTTGCTAGAATTAAGATCCTTAATGAATGCAAATATTGAAGTGCTCTCTTTACATATGAACTCACATGACTCAATACGGATTGTGACTTATCATGTTTAATTAAGAAAAAATCAATTTTGAATTGTAACGTAATTAATATTTGCATTCATTGTTACCATTTGTCTTTTACTATATGTTTGATGTTTTTGAGTTACTTTCAAATTCCTGAGTAAATATTTGTGGTCCATTGGATAAGAACCTAGAACCATCTGAAAACCAAAATCGCAAGCTGTTTTTTATTTTCGTTTTACTTTTTGCTTCCAATTTGTGCTCTGTGTTTTCTTTATTTCATATATTTCTTTCTTTTTTGGCTTTCACTTTTCAGGAAACAGAGGTCTCTTCTCACAAAACCTAGCAGCAACTTGTTCTCCCAGGTCCAACACAGATTCTAATGTGTACCTCTCATTTCTTTCAAGACTTTGTTTGCTCAAGTAATCAATTTTATTGCTCTCCTAACTCATTATTACTCTCAACTTTATTCCCATCATCTATTAGAGTTTCAATTTTCATTTGATTTGGAATTTGTTCTTCTTAGATTGAAGTTGCTGATTTATGCCCAATATGTTTAGAATGAGAATTTAATCTAAAGTTAATTAATATGCACTTGAAAATTGTCCAGGCAACTTTGGTTAGATATGGGCTCAAATTGCAAATTTGGAAGTGCTAGCTAATACATATGTGTTTAGGAAGCTTTTTTGTTACATTTGAATTTTACAATGATTCATTAAGTGTTGTTTCTTTTACATGTACACAAGCTGTTTGATAAAATTCTTAAGTGATGTTTGTTGGCCTTTTTTATTCTCTTCCCCAGTGATGCTATTAGCCCAAAGCACCGACTCTTTCAAGGTCACTCTTTTCCTCCCTTTTTGACAAAATTGCATAATATAATTATGTATCGTTTTAACTTTTATGTAGTTTTATTAATTCTTTTATTTTCAAATTTCTTTTAGTTCAAGTATTGTTTATTTCAAAAGTCAATTTGGATTATAAGACTAAAATCTGCACCTAAGAATCAATCAAATTGTTTGTTCGTTTTGCAGATTTCAATTTGCTTCCAATAAGGTTCCATTTCTTTATTTCAGCATGTTTTCTTTCCCTTTTTTTCCTTTTTTATTGTTGTGTTTGGGTGCAGAGAAAGTCTCTGATATTTTCAGAAGTATAATGTGAGATTTTTTTATTGGTAGGTGGTTGACAACTTTCATTGTGATTTGATGGTTAGGTTGTGTACATGAAAGCTTCTTAGAGAGCAACTTGGCTATTGTTGGTGGCAGTGTACAGTTAATGAGGAACGACTGTCAAGGTAATAAAAAGTTTCCACCTGTTCTTGAGTGTGAAAGGATTGTGGGCTATTTTTTATATTTTGGTTTTTATGGGTTTTTTTAATTCTTTCATGTTAAAGTTTATTGCATTGATTTTAGCAATGCTAATGAATTTTTTGGGGGGAGGATTTGTGTATAATATGATTGATGAAATTCCTCAATGAAGGAGTGGTACTGGTATACTATATATTTTTAAAAAAAAGTTGTAGCTGTAGTTTCGTTTATTTTAATTTTTGTTTGTTAGCCCACCAAGGAGATTAAATTTAATCTCAAACTATTGATATTGAACCATACTTTTATATTGTTATTTTGTTGTGAAATTTTAATACGTAGAACAAGCTTCTTCTTCTTCTTCTTCTTCTTCTTCTTCTTCTTCTTCTTCTTCTTTGTGTGTGCATGTTATCTCATTTATAAAATCCACTAAAAATTGAAACTATCTATGTTTGGTATGCTTTTTGGAGCCTAGATAAGCCTGCTGTGTGGTAATAACTTTTTAAAAAAAAACATAAAACAGTCAGAAATGCTTCTGTCATTGATTATGGAATTTATATAGCAACTAATATCTATTGGTAAGCTATCTTGGTAAGTGAATAAGATATTATTATGCATTGTCTTCTGTCATATAATTTACAGAAACTATGATTGCAGACTACAAGATGAGAAAGCATGGTTTGTTTGGCTGATACTAGAAAAATGTAACAAAAGGCCATAATGTTTCTATGATTGAACACAATATGATATTTCGGTTTTGGTCTTTTTTATTTTTCAAGATTGTAAAAGCCTATTGCATTATTAATAGTGAATTTTTGTGTCAAGGATATTTAAAAAAGAATTTCGGACCCATTAGATTGAGAAGTCTTTTTTAGTCATAAGCCTAACTTTTAGTTAAGTATTTTTCTGTAATTCTTGGTTTTTATTTATGCAATAAGTTTTGGATTTCTATTGCTTTAGTTTCTATAGGTCACATTTGTATGTGCAATTTATCTTTTTAATAAAAGCTTATAGAAATTGCAATTGGTAAATCAATTTCGCAAACACATTTACGTCTTTGATTAGTTTTTGTGATAATATGTTTTTTTCTTTCAAAGATTGCCTTTTAAAAATATTGTTTGCTAATTTGTGGGTTGAAAAAATAGAACTTGAATAGTTTTTTTTTTAACAAAGTTGGTCTAAAATTTCCCACAGCCAAGGTGGGATGCAAAATTGGGTGTGGATACATAGCTTGAGGTCATTCACAGCAACAGCTCCTATCATAATTATCTCATTGGAATTTTGGCATGGTTAAAAAAAGGGGCAGCAAGGTATATAAATGTGCACATGCATAAATATTTGTATATATCAGTCCTGCCAATTTGTAGTAAAGAATTATTATCTTCGACTAGAAGATTTAAAGTATATATATATATATTGTTATATATATATTGTTTCTTTAGCCAATTTGATTATTTTGGTTTTGATGTAATAATATTATTCTTATTTTTCTTTTTGGAAGGCATAACAAATTGTAACTGTACTATATGATAGTAGGTCTAAAACAAAACTAAAAAATTAAACTAAAATCAAAGTAGAAATTTTATTAATATATATATATATATATATATATATTGTTTTGCTTTCAAAGTTGGCTAAATTAATATTGTCTATCATGTGTTGGATGGAATTCATGATATATGTAATGGTTAGTGGAACTCATTTGCTGTTTCATATATCAATGTTTAGTATTTTTAAAATAGGCAAACACTTCCATTCTTCATATTTTTATAATAGGCCTTGATGCCTACAACATCCCATTAAAGATTATGCCACCTAGTTTAGTGTTTTGAAGTGCATTGTTTTCCCATAACGTTATACTGTAACAAGAATAATTCAAGAAGTTGGTTATTGTGTCTTTTATATCACAGAGATGTAACAATGTATATTTTCTTTATTTGTAAATAGTCAATTTATGTATTTGCAAGCAAATTTAGTAAGGACAAGTGAAATGATTTGTTGGTGGTAATGTAGTTGAGAAGATTTTGGATTCATAAGTCAATCTTTTTTTAAAAAAAAATGTGAGCTAATGTAATTTTTTTTATTCAAGGTTTTCTTATGTATTGTTCAATATACATTTGGCAATCAAATAGATTCATTTCGAATTGAATAAATTTTTTATTTCAGTTGTTTTCAATAACTGAAATTTAGTTTGCTTTTGGATGAAGTTTGTTCATTCATCAGCAATAAAATACTGCAGAAAACCGGGGTACAATGCACAATTAACCACCACATTAAGAAGACAATTTGAAAATCCTCTAGAAGTTGAACTGGTAGTTGTTTTGCATTGCTAGAATTTTGCTCATGAAGAACAGAAAAAGGCTTATATTTTAGAAGGTTATTCAAGTATTGTTGCTTTGGTATATGAATGAAAATAATTAATTATTTACTGAGTTTTGATTTTTTTTTTTAACATATTCTAGAGTATTTAATAAAAACCCAATTTTTGGATATGTAAATTCAAGTGCTATTTGAGAAGAATAGAAAGTAGTTTGTACCAACTGAGAATTTTTTTTTTTTTTTTATGTTGTTTGTGCAGAAATGGAAGTGTTTTTCTTTCAAAGTTCTTTTTGATAAGTAATTAAAGTAGAATTAATAGTCTATGTAAAGTGAAGGAAATGTCTATACTTGGTAAAAAGAAGAAATTTTACCTCTATTCTTGGATAGTCTGATGTAAAAAAGTTAAGAAAATAGAAAATATCCAAACTGCTTGATGTGTTTAAATTTTTTAAAGATGAGATTTTAGATGCAATTCCTCTAGCATGTATGTGCTTCAATTTTGGACATCAGTTTAGTATAATTTTCTAAAGAACCACTTGAATTACAATTTATCAAAAAATAAAACCATTTGAATTACAAGAACTATGTGCTTTTAATTATTAAAAAAAAAAAAAAAATCTTTTGACACTATAATGCTTATGACCATTACACACTTGAAACTTCCATAGTGGAAATTTGGTGGCTAGGATTGTAAGATGCATTCTTAGAATTCAGACTTCAAAAGTTTGAGCAAATTGTAACTTGGCAGAGTAAAAATATGAATTTATTTTTCTTTTCCAATTTTGTTTTAGGTTCTTTGTTCTTTTATGGTTTTCAACTTTTCAAAGATTTAATTTAGATGATGTTTATATATTAAAAATTTCAATTGTTAACCATGTTTGATGCTTTATTTATTTATTTATATCTATTTAAGACTAGAACATCAATCTTTGACATCTACATCCCAATTTGGATGTCCCTAGCAGGTGTAAGTTATTCTGTTGCTCAGTGCTAAGGCTATAAAAGATCTTATGATACTTAGAAGTACATCAAAGTGTTTTTTTTTATATCAATTATGCTTTCTCTTATCACTTACTATCTACCAATAAAAATTAAAATATTGTTTCTTTGTATTTATACATTTGAATTTTACCTTATATTATTATTGAATATGTTCTCCTTACATGGAGCTCAAAAGGTTGTATTAGTTTCTATTATTTCAAAGGTTACATTTAAATAGGCCTTCATTATGCTATTGCCTCCAGTTGGACAACAATCACTCATTTAGTACACCAAAGAATCTATTTGAGGGGGTTCTACATATGTGCTATAGTTTTTGCAGGTGGCTGCTGATGACTCAATTCATCCAAGTGAAACAAAGCTGGCATTTATTGGCATTTATAGTACATCAAGCCTAGCTAGAATATGACTTTGCTCATTAGATGTTTTTTTGGTTAATAAGTACTTAGACTTTATTTTTTGCTATGGGGAATTTTGGACTTTTGACATTGTTATTGAAACTGACTCTACATCACACAATTATAATTTTGGTTTTTTGAATTGATTGGCATTATTAAAACAAAGCCTTTAATAAACATATTAATTGTTGTTTTTTATTGTATTGTTATGTCAATTTGATGGTATTTTAAATGTGTAAAATGTTTCCCACGCATTGTGTCGGTTAAATGCTAGTATTACTAAAAGCTAAAGCGTAGCGTTTAATGTCGCTGCGCTCACGTTGCGCCACGTCAACAGCCATGTCATTGCAATCATTTTTTTTTTTAATTTTTATTTTACCTACAATTTTAAAACAATTTTTAAAAATTTCATAATAATAAATTCCAACCATATAATAAATCTATAAAACAAATCACAGCCCACTCTTTATCTATTTACTTCCACCATAAAGCCCAGCCCAAGGCCTTTTCAACTTAAAGGAAAGATTTGAAACCATGGAACCCTGAAGGGTTGTGTGTGAGAAGCACAGCGTGAGGACAACCAGATAGTTCAGCGCTATGCTTTAGCTCTACGGTTTCACAGTAACGATTTCAAGGATAACCAAAGAGTCTGAAAATCTCCCCACCTTCCTACTCTATGGTTTCACAGTAACAGCCACTTATCTGAGTTCCTTCCTTGCTGTCTTCCTCTCCTCACACTATATAAATACTTATGGAACCTGGCTAATTCGATTGAGGTATCTCTAAACCCAGTTCTTTTTGTGCTCCATTATTTTGCTTGATGTTTTTGGTTTCCCTTTCTAAATTTTGTTGCGGCCTCTTCCGTAGTGCGGTGTGGATGATTGTTATGGTTGCTATGATTTTTAATTGGTGCACTGTCTGACAGAAGCTGCAGATATACTACCGGTATTTTGCCTTTTGTTTTATATGGATTGGTAGTAGTGATTTGCTGCTTGGTTTTGAACACACAACTCAATTTCTGAGATTATAAGGAAAACAAACACACATTCAAAATTGAATCTTTATTATTGGCCCAAGAATTTGGGTCACTGTGGGTCGTCCAAGACCAATCGGTGCAGGCAGGTTGATTCAAGATCACGAGCAAATATGGACATAACAATTGTCCAAAACCTCTTAAAGTTGAATTCTGGATAATTTGAGATGGAGTAAACCAAGCCCTTCAATTATGAATAAAGAACTTTGATTGTTGAGAGATCGAAGCTTGCATTGTCTTTGACTTGCTTAACCAATGGAATTCACTCACTGTTTCCACTCACAAATACAATAACTTTTTGTCTAATTGCATATACCTGTTTAGCTGGTGTTAGGACTACTTTTTTTTTTTTGGTCAGCCATTGTCTTTTACATTGTATTTTTCGACTGATAGAACCTTAAGAAAAATGCCCAACACAGTGTCTATACCTTTGCATTTTCTTTTGCAAGTTGGCACAAAGCCATAGTAGGACTTTTCCTAGGTTCTTCTATTTTTATACTTTCCTTTTCACCATTTCTCTGTGTGTCTTATTTTTATGCTTAAGGGAGGTTTTAATTTATGAAATAGGTTATTAGTGGGATTAATACCCAATTAGTTGTGGTGAAATTGTGCCTTCCGCCTTAGGCAACCGTGGCCATTGACCGATTGGAAATAACTTGGAATGTAAATGTTCAAAGCCCTATTGTTTGGCAACTTATCTTTGATTGGACTTGGAATATTGGACTTGGAATAGCTTATCATTTATTGAAAATTTGGAATTGAAAATCCATTTTTATGGTTGGCTGATTCACTTATATTGGCTTCTTTCATTATTTTTCCCTCAATATTCCTGCCAAACTGAGGTTTGCTGGACAGCAACTATAGAGCAAAACAGTAAGACTATCTAAGTTGCACTTTTGGTTTGGGAGTATCAAATGCACAGTGGAAAAGTAAGAACACTTCTAGGGGGCCTGAAAACAACTTTTTGTTGCTCTTTGGGACCATGATTCAACTTTCCTGTGCGTAGCACTTGGAAAATTCTTTGGATCTTTTGTGATATTTTTTCCTAATGGGCACGTCTTAAACTATTGTAGGTGCAATATTTTCCTCAAATTGAGACATTTTAATTAACTGCAAACTTTTTTTAAAATCTATGCCTCTTATGTCATGTCACTACTATTTAAGCATGATGAGCTAAGGAAAAAGAAATCAACATTGAGATTAGTGTCTACGACATTTTTCAGCAACCATCTTGATGCCTTAGAACATGTTTAATTAATTATTTCCTGGGTGTAGCCTTATATACATCATTAAGTTCAATAATTTAGTTGATTCTCCAAAAAAGTTCAATAATTTAGTCTTCTTGTGAGGTCCATTCTGTGACATAATTGCTACCAAAGGCCAAGCTTCAAAACATGGTTATATACATAATACATTTCGAAGTACAACAAAAAAAAACAGGTATTTTTTGGGTTTTTTGTCTATTGATCTCATTCAAAAGGAAGCTGTTAACTGCAATTATAGCAGTTGGAAAATCAATTGTGGAGCAATAAGTTATTTAATGAATTTTCGACCGAAATTCACATGCTTGGCAGTGGAAGGTTTTTACACAAAGTGAAAGAGTAAAAACAGAGGTAGATTAAAAGCAAAAAAGGAGGGACATTAAAAAGAATGAGGTTTGTCTAAAAAACTGTTATAGTTTAAGTTTTTGGGTTGGTCTTACCTTGTAATATTTTAATTTTTAACAAAACTACATAAAGAAAGTAATCTCCAAATAGTCTTAGAAAAATGTTCTTCATGATATTTGTGTGAACTTACTTACCAAGCAGGAAGACACAATAGATAGATGACATAAAATATTATATTTTTTTTAGTGTTTTAGTGTGTATTTGCATGTGAGTGTTTGTGTTCATTTATCAAAAGATTTAAAAAAAAAAAAAGGTCTTGGTGTTCAATGATGTGGACACCTGTCACCGTTTTGATTACTATTTTATCCACCAGTTGCTCACAAGTTACCTGTTAATTTACGTGTTTTTACATTGGATTTGTTTTTTCAAGTATTTCTAACTTTTAATTATAAATAAAATGAAAAGGCGTTGCTAAAATATTCTTTATATTTTTATTTGGTTCTGTACGTTATTCATATTTTCTACCAGTTGATTACGGAATATCTATTAAATTGCAAGTTCAACAGCTATAAATTGAAAAGGCTATGCTAAAATATTTTTTATATTTTCTTTTGGTTGTGTAGGTTGTTCATATTTTCTACCAGTTGATTAGAGATTATCTGTTAAATTTCAAGTTCAACAGATAGATTGTTTCATAAAGTATGTCCAACTCTCAATTAATGAAATGGCTATTATAAAATTGAGATTATATTATCTTTTGTTGTGCTAAAATAATTTTTATATTATCTTTTGGTTTCTACCAAATTATAACGGATTATCTATTAAATTGCAAGTTCACACAAGCTGAAATATTTCTTCAGGTCTCTCCAAAATGAAATGCTTTGTTAAAATAGTCCTCATATTATTGGTAGGGTGTTCATATTATCCATCAATTATTTGAAATGATCTTTTGCTATAATGACGGTTAAATGATGGTTGGTAGGGCTTAAGTAGTAATACATTGAAAATTATTCAAAATAATTTGAATTTAAAATTATTTAAAATTCAATATCGGAGCCCAACTGTTGAGACAGCTTAAGTAGTAATACATTGAAAATTATTCAAAATAATAACACAATCATAAAATAAATAAAATCAAAAATTTATTACGCGCAACGTGCGGGTCCATGACTAGTACACAATAATATCTCTTCTTGCCACTTGTGAAGATGAAACTTGTCTTAATGTTGGGCGATCAATTCATGGCTTTGTGGTAAAACATGGTATTGAAGTAAACTTATCTTTGAACACCATACTTACAGATATGTACATGAACTGCGATGATGAAACATCAGCTAGGACTTTATTTGAGTACTGTACAAATAGAGATTTGATCTCATGGAATTCTATGATTGCCAAATATATCAATGACAATCAAGTCCATGAAGCTTTGTTACTATTTAATCGCATGATTTCTGAAGTGGAGCCAAACCCTGTGACAATTATAAATGTTCTCTCATCGTGTACAGACCTTGCAAATCTTCCTCAAGGCCAATGCTTGCATGCTTATGTAATTAGAAGGCGTTCCTATCTCGGTTTCAATCTGTCTCTTGCAAACGCTTTTATAACAATGTATGCAAGATGCGGTAGTATGCAAAATGCTAAAAAGATCTTTGACACTCTGCCTAGGAGAAATATTATCTCGTGGAATGCCATGATTATTGGCTATCGTATGCATGGTCGGGGATATGATGCTATACTTGCCTTCTTACAAATGTCAGAAGATGGTTACCAGCCAAATGGAGTAAATTTTTTGTCTGTTATGTCTGCCTGCAGCCATTCAGGTTTGATAGAGTAGGGATTGGAGCTTTTTAAATCCATGATTCTGGATTTTAATATAACACCTGAGCTTGCTCACTATGGTTGTGTGGTTGATCTGCTTGGTCGTGGAGGACGTTTAGATGAAGCTAGAGAGTTTATCAAATCAATGCTGATCGAACCAGATGCATCAGTTTGGAGAGCTTTGCTCTGTGCTTGGCGAGTTAATTACAACACTAAGCTAGCTGAAAACATTTTTGAAAAACTTGTTGAGTTAGAACCTATGAATCCAGGGAATTATGTTTTGCTATCTAACATCTATGCTGTGGCTCAAAGAGAACGGTTACAATAAGCCTCTCGGAATTAGTTGGATTGTTGTTAGAAGTCAAGTCCACTGTTTTACTGCTGGAGACATGTCACACCTTCAATCAGACAAAATTTATGCAAATTTTAATTCTTTGTTGTCCACAATCAAAGAAAATGGATATGTTCCTGATCTTTGTTGTATTTCACATGATGAAGGTGAATATGGTTGAAAGCTGTAGGCAGTTCAGCCATAGTGAGAAGCTTGGTTTTGCATTTGGACTAATCAGTTTGAGCGTTCTGCCCCATATTATGATTAGTAAGACCTCAAGGCTTTTTGTTGATTGCCACAGATTGAGTGAATGTGGAGTTTGATACTGTTGGGAACTTAGAACATAGAACACTTTCATTTGTTAAGGGTCCTTGCTCATGCAAGGAATATCACTGGAACTTGATATTCAATGAACAAGTTTCTGATAAAGGAAATCAGATATCTACTGAGAAGCTGTTAAGTGAAAGGTAATCTTGCAAGATTTTTAAATTCTTACGGGCTTGGATTGATGTTGAGCGTCAACTTGGGACGTGGAGGAGTGACTAGCCAGAGTCCCTGACTTGATACTATATGAACACTGGTTGTGGTAGACAATATGGAACTGTATAGTTGTGTATTTATGATGGTGGTGTATGAAAATCTTGCCTTGTTTTTTTTTTTTTTTTATTTGCACATATATTTTCTGTAATCTTTATGTAACCTCTTTTCTTTGAAATTTGTTTATCCACGGACTAATAAAAGACATAAATGTTACATCAGAACGACCTCATTGTTTCCAACTCTCAAATATTCATTCGTTTTACATATATAATTGTCTAGTAATAACATCCACATAAGAATCAATTAACTTGTACATTAGATATTAATATTAATCAGCGCGATGCACATGTAGTCTATAAGTTTATTTTGAAAATTTTAATAAAAAATTATTTATATAAGTTATGTTATAATATTTTGGGAATTAACTTCTATTATCTTACACATTAGTGAATATAGAAGAATGTAAATTGTTAAAAATTAATATATTTTGCAATATGAATGTATTTCTTAAGTGAAACAAAACACATGCACAAGGGAGAGGGAATGAGATTCTAACAAATTTTTTTTAAGTATTAATTGCATATGTCGTAATATGTTTTTCTCCCTTTGGTTTGATTTTATTTCTATTGTTGTTAAAGTAACTAAACTCAAGCAAGAATACCATAATCCTAATCAATTGTTTCTCATACAAATTTTAGAAAAAATAACTATAAAATTCATTCTACATAATTAATAAGTGGAAATAAATGCATTTAGTTCATTAAACCCTTTCTAACAACAAAAAACTGATTTAGGCAATTACGGTTTTGATTAAAATTAAAGCTAGTGTAGCTTTTAACAATCTTAAATCACTTAATATAATTTTTATTGGATATTTATTGTAACATATTCACAGTTAAATTACATTATCCAAAATTTCAAGACAATTAGAGATAAATAGATATATCATCTTTAACATGCTTAAATTTCATGTTTTTAGAATTATGCATAAAAGATGAATTTATAGATCGAAGAATAAATAACATCTTATTGATATGAAATTTGGTATGTGAATTAACAAAGCAAAAAACATGGAACCTGGCGAAATAAAACCACCTAATCAATTTGATTGGAATTATGTTTTGATAAATATATATAAGCTTGCCTCTTTATGTTCTTTATACTTGCAAAAATTTAAGATTATAATAGATCAACGGTTTTTTTTTCTGCAAAATATTTAAATATTAAGTTTCTATATTTTAAATTAAAAAAAAGAGTTGATTGATTAGGTAGTAAATAACATTTGATCAATACAAAATTTAGCATGTGTGTTAAGCTTAATAAAGTGTGTAATCCAATGGTATGATTTTGAATCTATATATATATAACAAAAGATTACACTAAATAAAATTTAATATATATATATATATAGAGAAAGAGAGAGAGAGAGAGAGAGAGAGAGAGAGAGTAATTAATAACATAAATGCTAAACTTTGATGAGATTGAGGGCCAAATAAAAAAAAAAAAAAAAAGGTAAAATACTATTTTGGTCCCTAAACTTTATCAAAAGTTTGTTTTTCGTACTTAAATTTAAAAAATTCTTTTTCATTCCTAAACTTTGTAAAGAGTTTTTTCAATAGTTTAGAGACAAAAATATGGATGAAAATAGAACTTTTTCAATAGTTTAGGGATGAAAACCAAACTTTTGGTAAAGTTTAATGACATAAATAAAATATCTTCTAGTTTAAAGACGAAAGATATATTTTTCAATAGTTTAAGGGAAAAAAATAAATTTTTTAAAATTTAGGGATGAAAAGCAAAATTTTAATAAATTTTAGAGACCAAAATAGTGTTTTACCCTAAAAAGAATCACATAAAGAAGGTCACATTACAGAACCTCAAACCATCTTAACTGAAGTTCTTGCTTCTTCTTTTTTCCTCAAAAAAAAAAAAAATAAATTCTTGCTTTTATATGTGCAAAATTGCAAATAAACAATAAAAAAAATTTAAAAAAAAAAAACCTCAACTTAATAAAAAGGCATCAACACAAAGACAATAAGAAATAAGCTTCACTGACTACTAAATTACAACAGAAATATCACCGTAACAGTCCAAAACAGTAAACTCCTAAGCAAGTTACTTATTGATACTGATGAATGAGTACTAGTCAACATTATCTGCTTGACTAAAGTCTTACAATGCTTGGATATTTGACCATAGATTGCGTACATAACTGGTAAGAAACTTGAAATTTACACCATTTACCTTCTTTGTTGACAACGGTAATTGATATATTTTACAAGGACAAAATACTCAGTATGATAAAAGATTCCCACTGCTATAAAGAAGCCAAGTGCATATCCAACTCCCGCTCCTTCCCGGGAGAACCATGTTTCCTTACTCTCAACTCTTGGTGGTTTTGGTGGTGGTTTTGTTGGTGACATGTCTTCTAGACATGGGACCCGAATTTGCATTCCACACAATCCACTATTGTTAGTGAAAGCTCAAATTTTTGTTAGAAACACAAGAGCTTGTTTAGACCCCAAATTAAAAATTACGGCTCGGTTGATTTTACTCTAACTTATACTAAGTGCGGAATAGAGTAAATGCGAGCGAACAACCAATAGACTGCTCTAAGCCATATTCAACAATACACAACAATAAAATGAAAGGTAAAAGAGTAGGAAAGAGAGATGCAAACACAAGATAACACGCCGATATGTTATCGAAGAGGAAACCGAAAAACTTGGCGAAAAACCTCACCGCCGCCCTCCAAGCGATAATCAATCCACTAGAGAATATAGTTGGAGTATACGAATAACAAAAGACCTTCCAAGCCTAGTCTGCCCAATGTACTTGAGCCCTCCAAGCTCCTGCTACCAACAGACTTCACAAAGTCATGTCTTCTCTAGCTTTTCAGATACCGCAATGCGCCCGATTGCATCCGCCAAAGCTTGGCTTCCTCCAACGCTTCCCAGCAGCACCAAAAACTCACTGGACACTCAGTATGGGTGTGGTAAGTATTTGGACTATCAACCTCTCAAGGATTTAAAAATAGAGAGGTAAGAGTAGTGGAAAACCACAGTGGATTGTGTGAAGAGTTGTGGGTATGACAATCTCTCACTCTCAAGTGTTGAGGCTAGGGTTTTCTCTTCTGAAAAGCTCTATACTCAATATGTGGATAATGATGGTATATATAGTGTGTATGAGAATGTAGTGGAGCAGATAGGACAAAATAGAAAAACAGACTGTTTCGCGAGTGTCTCGCTAGAAGGCTTTACTCGCGAGACACTCGGGAAAACCAGTTGTCACCATTTGTCACGACTCTTCGCATTCCAGTCATGTGCAAGGCACATGCATCACTTCACGGGATGCTTAGTCGCGAGATACCTGCGAGAAATCTTCTACCTTCAAAAGCTTGAGTCTTCACTCTCTTTCTCTCTCTAACACACAACTCTTATAATAAAGTCCCACATAAAATACAGGGTATAAAAGATTGAATAAGATTACAATCAAATTTGGCATGGGATTAAAGCCAATACAAAATAGTTGTAATCACAACTTTACAGTTGGCATAAAAGTTTGGATCATTCATTGTATCCATTTGGTTACCCACTAGAATCTTACCTATGAGCTTATTGTTACTAACATCCAAAATAGTCAGTTGTTGTAGCTTTGCTAGTGATTGTGGAATTGAGCCCGACAAATTGTTGTGTGACAAGTCCAAACTCTCTAGATTCTTTAAATCTCCCAAACTTTTGGGTATTCTCCCATAAAGTTTGTTAAATGAGACGTTGAGAAACTTTAGAGCCTTCAAACTTCCCAATGTAGCTGGAATTTCACCAGAAAGTTGATTACTTGACAAGTCTAACAAAGAATAGAGCTTGAGGTTGTTGGATGATAGACCTTGTTTTGACTTCTTCCAATTCACAATCAAATCCTAAATATTGGTCTCCCAGTCGAAATCATTAAGTCCAAAACTAAAAACACTCATAAGTACGTCAGGTGGTGTTTCGATCATACCAGTAAGCTTTCCAAACTTTAGAGGGATTTCTCCAACAAGATGGTTGCTTGAGAGATCAAGAATTCGGAGGCTAGTAAGATTGGAAATACAATTAGGGATTAAACCTTGGATGGAGTTGTTTTGTAAATTTAGGATTTGAAGGGTGGAAATTTGGCAAATAAAATCTGGTAATTTACTTGTGATTTGGTTGTCATGTGTGTCTAGGTATTGAAGTGAGCTCATTCTAGTAAAGCTTCTAGACAAGCTGCCGGAAAACTTATTTTTGCCTAATGCAAGAACGCAAGTATCAGAAAGAAAGTCAGCTTGAATTTCACCTGAGAATTCGTTTGAAGACAAATCAATGATTGAAGGACTAAAACGCCAAATAGTTGGAAAAAAGTTGCCAGAAAATCTGTTGTTTGACAAGTCCAATAAGGTGAGGTGAGCTATGTTGTCGATGGATTCAGGAACCTTTCCTAAAAAATTGTTTCCATCCAACATGAGAGCCGTGATTGAAGTCACATTACCAATGTTGTTTGGCATTTCTCCATAAAAATTGTTCCGAGACACAGAAAAAAGAGTCAAATCTGGAATGTCAAAGAGACCAGGTGGGAGAGAACCTGTGAAATTGTTATTTGATAGAATGATACATGACACATTCATTTTAACAAGCCATTGTGGGAGCATTCCTTCTAACTGGTTGTCACTCAAGTCCAAAAAACCAAGTATCTTAAGCATAGAAATCCAGAATGGAATTCTTCTTGCAAGACCACAAGACTTCATAGACAAGTCGAATAACGTAAACGTAAACTTTGGAACAATCTTTGCTTTAGTATTCCAAATGAGATTATTTCCTCCAAGGTAAAGACTCTACAACCCCGTTATATTGAACAACCAGGATGGAATTTCCCCAATGAACAAGTTGTTTTCCAACTAAAGTGTTTCCAACTTCGTCATCTTCAATATGGATGATGGGATTGTGCCTGTGAGCTCATTGTCTTCAAAGTTCAAAATGATTATGTTAGATAGATTGCCAATATCAATAGGCATTTCCATGGACAATGAATTGAAACTCAAGTCCAAGCTTTCCAATCTCTTCAAGTTCAAAATTGACAATGGAATTTTACCATAGAAATTGTTGTGTTGAAGAGACAATGTCTTCTACTCTGTTTTGTTCCCTATCTCGTTAGGGATATTTCCACTGAATGAATTATTACTTACATCAAGATATTGGAGATACCTCAAGTTAAAAATTTGAGAGGGAATGGAGCCGTTGAAGCCATTCCAATCCAAATCGAGATAAATTAATTTGGTCAAATTGGCAATGCCGTCGCCAGGCATTTCTCCCTGTATTTGACTCCAAGACAAATCAAGGTCCGTCAAGCTTCTAATGTGAAAGAGGGGTGTTAAGATGGTGGAAGCCAACACTATGGGCTCAAGACTCGCGAAGCCCCCCAGATTTAGAGCAATCACATTCCTTGAACCAAATTGATTATCACAATTTACCCTGTCCCAGTCAAAACAATCTGAACTAGAATTCCATGATTCAAACAAAGAAAGCAAGTCTTCTTTGTCTGATGGAAAAGAAGAAGTAACATTGAAGAGAGAGGCTTTAAAGTGGAGAAGGGCTTCTTTTTGATGTTGAGGACATGAGAAAGAAGTGGTGAAGACGATGAGAAGTACAAGTAGTAGTAGCGGTAGGCTGAGTTTTGCCATTCTTGTGTTTCTTTCTTCTGGACTTGGAATTGGATGCTAATAAATGATTAACTTGGCTAGGAATGGGCTATATAGCTTAGCTATGCCTGTGGGATAAAAATGGTACCGGTAATTAAGGCCTAAGTCAAGTCAACAGTTAGGGTGGAAGGCACTATGATTTTGGCTTGTACTGTGATCTCTTTCCACTGTGAAGCGTCTTTGACCAACTAAAAATACTGTACCAAATGTTGGAAACACAACTTATGCATGCAGAGAGTTGTAACTAGTAAATTTGTAGAACTATATGATCCACCACTTTTATTTCATCATTCATGACTTGCCTACACAATACTGGCAATTAGGGGCGGTTTGATGTATTGGATGCCAAAGGTGAAAAATGAATTGAGGTTTTTTATATATTTAAAAATGACTTTAAAAAAAAATAATGTAAATATTGCTTAAGCTATATTCTCTTGTTAGATGCAAAATTACTAATTAATATGAACCACCTAGAAATTTTTTTTTTTTTTTTTAGAATGTCTATAGACGTAAAACATTTGACAAAACTTTTCACACCCATTAATGTGGTAGATTAATAGTGGTAAGTAAAAAAGTTATGTTAGTGGTGGACCTATATGAAAACTAGTAAAAGTTTGCCAACTCAATTGTTATGAAAAATCTTGTAAAATTTTTTGTTTAATGCTCTATTTTTTTAGAAGTGTTAAATTCATAACATTTTCATAACAAATTCTAGATGTTAAGTTGTTACTCGTTCTAATTTGAACCCACTACTGAAATTACTTTTTTAACCACCAATAATAGCTAGTAACATCCTGCTACTTAGAATTTATTGTAAAAAATATTGTGAACGTAAAATTTCTCTTTCGTAAAAAAATATTATTTTTTTTATTGGCTAATATTTGATCTTAATTAATAATATTAAAATGAACGAAATAGGTCTATTGGTTAAAATTAGGGAGCCTTTTTTACTCAGGGCCTTATGCGACTGCCTCTCTTACTTATATGTTAGAACTGGCTGTGTTGGTAATCATGGCCTAAATCAAGTCAAGTTAAAGATTGGGCTGGAAGGCACTATGATTTTGGTTCCCACATAGTACTGGTAATCATGGCATAAGTAGTCAAGTTAAAGATTAGACTGGAAGACACTATGATTTTTTTTTTTTTAGGGAGGAGGGCACTATGCTTTTGGTTTGTGATGTGGTCTCTTTCCACTGAGAAGCATGTTTGACAAACCAAAAATATTAAACCAATTATGAACATTAGGACCACAACTTTTACCACAATTTTGCCACAATTTATTCACATGGAGAGTTGTAAGTAGTAAATTTGTGGACCCATATAAACCCACCACTTTTATTTCACCACTCATAACTTGTCACGTGGACTTGGATTATATGACATTCATCATTAACCCATTGTTGGGTTCCTTTGTTCTTTGTTGGACTTGGAATTGGAGTGCAATAAGGGATAGAAAGAGCAAAAGACCTCTTTGTTTTTTTATTTCACCACTCACAACTTGCCCACATAATACTAGTAATCATGGCCTAAGTCAAGTCAAGTTAAAGATTAGGCTGGAAGGCACTATGATTCTAGTTTGTGATGTGATCTCTTTTCACTAAGAGACATGTTTGACAAACCAAAAATACTATACCAATTATGAATGTTAAGACCACAATTTTCACCACAATTTTGCTACAATTTATTCACGTAGAGAGTTGTAAGTGGTAGACTTAGGGACCCATATAAATGCATCACTTTTATTTCACCACTCATAACTTACCACACGGACAAGTTATGAGTGATCTTGATACGTATACAACTATACAAGTCGTCAACCTGTTAAGCAAGTCACTACAAGTAGCAAACGTGATTAGTTGTAGGGCTGAATTATGACATTCATCATTAAACCATTGTTGGGTTTCTTTGTTCTTTGTTGGACTTGGAACTGGAATGTGATAAGGGACAGAAAGAGTGAAGACCTTATGCACTACTGACCATGGTCTTCCAGTGCAAATTATGTAAAGGAAAAGTGGTTAGTAGAAGTTTCTTGATAAGATTGATACATTTTAAAAGACAAAAGGAAGATATGTATATTTAAATCATGAAAGTAGATGGAAGAATATTGTTGTTAACGAGGGGGTGAATAATAAAAAGTAGGGAATAGAAAAAATGGAAAATGGCTAGGGGTGAAAAATGGAAAAATGAAAAACAATCTTGTTTGGATAAAAAGAAAAATGAGATAATAAAAATTAATGTTTGTTTAAATTTACTCTCATTTATTAGGGAAAAAAAGTGAACTTAATGTTGAAAAAAAAAATTAATGTTGAGGGAGGACGGGAGCAAATGAGTAAATTATCATGTAAGCCACTCTTTTTCTCCAATTTGGGAAAAAACAAAACACCCCAAAATGGTGAACTTGGGAATTTTGTTTTTAATCCCTTTATTTTCCCTCTCCCAATGGAAAAATATACCATGTTACAGGCATATGAGTCCTCCCTCTCATAGCTAATAGGTTTCACTTAGTTGTGAGAGAAAGCACTTATATATCCATAACAAGGTATACCTTCTCCTCTCCCAACCAAACAAAGGCACTATTCAACTAAACGGGCCTTAGGGAAATCATTTCATAGATGGATGTGGGTTTACATTAATTTAAGAGGGTCTACATGGTTTTAAATTTTTGTGGGTCTGCTGTGCTGTTGGAGCTTCCCTAATGGGCTTTAAAATCCCAGTTGTTTGGATGTATGATATATCTCCTCAGTCCTCGCGGAGTCACAGTTGCATTCCTTTTTTCTTGGCTTGGCCTCCTCCTTAAGGCCGTTAGTTAAGTCCTATATGTTCCTTCTTGTTTTCCTTTATAACCTTTTGCAAAAGAAAAACAAGAAGGAAGATAAAGGACTTAACTCTATTGCATGCACACATTTTTACAAACACTTAAAATATACTAAAATCTTAGAAATCGTGACTTCAAGTCATAATTTCTGTGTATTTCAAGTAAATGTAATGGGGTGTGTATAATAACACTATCCTTTTTTTGGGGGGGGGGGGGGATTATAATCAAAATAGTATAATTCACATAAAAAAAAAATAAGAAAAAGAAATAGGGTAACCTAGATTTGTAGATTAAACAGGCCATATGTATTATTTGAAAAGTGTACCATTGACTTTTCTAAGTTTTCTTAATCAAATACATTTTCTAATGTATAGAACTGCCATGCTTCTAATTTATTATTGAAAACTTTCATTCGGCTTTATTAGGATTTAGGAACACATCAACACACAATTAGGTCTTTAGTCTCAATAGGCAAAACAAAATTTTCATTTCAATTGATTATATAATGAATATGATTTAGTACAATTATGTTGAAAATTAAGTAACACTATATATTCTGTAATCTTACACTTGAGCATTCATTTGACAGCCTCTTCTTGTTGTTTGAACTAAACTTTCAGCCTTTTTAATATAACTAGTTAGGGCAGCACGTGCAAGACAAGTGCTTGCCGGGGAAAAAAAGTACTGCAGTGATTAAAGTCAATTCTAGATTTTATTTGTATTACAAAACAAAGATATATGAATCATTTGATTTTTAAAGTATATAGAGATTTACATTAATCAAAAGAGACATTAATTTTAAGAATTTTGAGAATTATGTTGTAAAAAGTTAATCTCATTTGTTTAAAAATTTTAATCAACCACAAAGTTAGGATAGCTATTTAACATATAAATATTTATTTAACTATAATAGTTTTTTAGTACCTACTTGCTAAAGACAATATATCTACTCTCTAAACAAATGTCACAATATTTTCACAAAACATTTATTTTCAATCGTGGTTGGTCATAGTTTCATATTTTATTATTTTATTTTGACTTATAAGAAATTGATACCTCAATAATTGTGAAAATATTGTGAAATTTGTTGTTTCAATATAACAATATATATGAGGGTTCTTATAAATATTTAAAAGAAAAAAAAAAGTACAAACGAAGGACTGGAAAAAAAAAAAAAAAAAAAAAACAAATACAAAGCACTGTAGCTACTGTAGTAGAGCTTTTTAAATATATATAATATTTGCTACTTTTTGTGTGTATACAATGTAAGCTCACATTACAAGTACAAAGTAAATATATAAAGATCCTTAAAAAAAAAAAAAAAAAAAAAAAAAAAAAAAACTCAAACCAAGTTGGTGAACTTGAAGGAAAAAAAAAATGGGAAAAAAAGCAAGTCACTAAACCAAAAATACTGTTCATAACACTATTCATGAGCCTATTCGCTCTTTTTATATATAGGAAAAAAAGAGCACAAATCGATGATTGGGAAAAAAAATAAAATTAAAAAAGCGATGAACAGTACATATTAAACAAAGCAAAAGTATTGTAACTTTTACACATTCACTCAACAAGTGTTACAACATTTTCACAAAACATTTATTTTTAGTTGTGGTTGGTAACAGTTTTACATTTTATTATTTTATTTTGACTTATAAGAAATTGACACCTCAATAATTATGAAAATATTGTAAAATTTGTTGTGTCAGTATAACAATATATATGCAGGTTCTTATAAATATTTAAAAGAAAAAAAAAAGTACAAACAGAGGACTAAAAAAAAAAATTGTTGTAGCTATATTGCCACTTGAACAAACCAAAGTGGCACTGTAGCAACCGTTCAAAACTTAGGGAAAAAAATGGCTCAATAAACCAAAAGGGCCACTATAGAGGCATTGCCTCTTTTTATATAGTTAATATAAAATTTATTGTGTCAGTATAACAATATATATATGCAGGTTCTTATAAATATTTACAAAAAAAAAAAGTACAAATGGAAGGCTGAAAAAAAAAAAAAAAAAAAAAAAAAAAAAAAACAACACTGTAGCTACAGTGCCACTTGAACAAACCAAAGTGGCACTGTAGCTTGGGGAAAAAAAAAAGGCTCAATAAACCAAAAGGAGCACTATAGAGGCATTGCCTCTTTTTATATAGTTAATAGAAAGGAAATGTAGCACTTGTAGTTAAATCTTCAACATTGAACTGAATTTTGTACCTATAAATTAATATAAATCATTTATGTTGGTTTAGGTATGTTGTTTATGTCAACCTAAGTCTTATCAATAATTATATTTATCAAGGTAGGAATTGGAAAATCAAACTATCATTATTGCATACGCTATATCCACAACATAAGTCATTTGTAGGTTTCATCTTCAAGTATGTTTGAAAACATTACAAATGGGAAAAAAAGTTCATAGTGGAATCTATGAAGATTGAACATCATAAATGTTTTGAATGATATACTAAACCAATGACATCCACACTACCGGTACTGCATTGAATAAAACCAATCACTTGAACAGTAGAAATGTGTTCAAATGAGTGTGTATGCTTATATTAAGGACAAACTCTATGAAGCGTTTTTAAGATTTGCCATATTCTTTTAACTTATGTCATAGTTGGTTATGCTTTCCTAAATTTTTTTTGGCACAACTACAAACTTTCTAAGCTTCAAATTTATTATTTTGGTAATTTGATCTTTAAACAGGTAGGGATGATGAACATACATGCAATGAACATAATTTTGAACATTGGAAGACATATGAAACTATATATTTGTGTATTTATGATGGTAGTGTATGTATATATTTATGCATTTATGATTTTCTTTTAATTTCTATTGATTTGCACATATATTTTTTGTAATCTTCATGTAACCTCTTTTCTTTGAAATTTGTTTATCCACAGATTAATAGGACTTAGGTTGCGTTTGGGATAACTTATATTGGATAGCTTCTTTTACTATTTAGCTTATTTTTGTTACTATTTATGGGTCTCATTGCACTTTTTGGTACTATCCATGGATCTCACTATACTATTTCAGCTAACTTTTAGCTTAATCTATAGTACTTTTAGCAAAAAGTTTTCAGTTTTAGTTAAATAGATATCAAACTATCAATTGTCTTTATACATTTGACATTAATGTGGTTTAAAAATCACTATGTTGTTTCACATTCTCTATTGCATTTGGGTTTAGGCAGGAATGTTTTTCATAATGCCGGGCATTCTTTGCAAACCTTCGTGCTAAAAAGTTACTAGAACATTGTCGGAGCTCTTTGATTATTCTGTAAAGGATTAATTAGCTATCTCTAAAAGGGTTAATACCAACCTCCCTCTTCAAGCCAAGGCGGAGGCCATCCTCTGGTTAATTCATCTCGCAAAGTCTCTCAATTAGGAAAACATCATGATTGAAAGTGATTCAGAATTGAGTATTGAAACCATTGAGAAGATAGTTGCAGAAACTCCTTAGAGAATTTCAAGCAATATAGCATAAGCCTTAGCCCTCTTTGTTTCTTTATCTTCTTGTTCTCTTAATTGGGAACTTATAGAGAGGTAAATAGAGCCCCTAATGTTTTAGCAGGCTGGTCTCTTAAGGAATAGGTTACGGGGCTGTTTAGTTGCTGGGCCTCAAGCCTTTCTTGATGTGTATTTTGAGGATCTTAATTTGATCTGTTCCTAGTAAGCTTTTGTTGCTTGCTTCAATAAAATCTTTCATGATTATCAAAAAAGATTATTTCAATTATTGTGAAGCAAATTCATGTCACCCAAGTTATTGATATTAAGTTTCATTTATTACTTCAGCAGTATTTTTAGCCACTTTCTTTAATTCATGCCAATTTTTTTATTCATTTTTATCGGCTAGACTCTACAATTTCTTATCTTTAAAAAACAACTTACCGTGCCCGTTAACATTTCTCCATATTATAAAATATTAACATCACTGCTTTTGGGAGAGGGAAGAAAAAAAGTGTCCAATTTTTCTGTGTTTGGTAAAATGCCACTACTTGTATGAAAAGGACCACTTCTAAGAATTGAATCTGTACATTTAAGCTTCACAGCCTGACATTTTCCCCTCTAATTATAAATCCACCAAATAGCTCTCTCTCTCTCTCTCTCTCTCTCTCTCTCTCTCTCTCTCTCTCTGTGCTTCTATTTTTTAAAAATTTTCACTACTTCCATGGCTATATATTTGTCTCACACTTGTGATTTTTCCATATTTCATCTAAAGCATATTGCATACATAAGAATTTGGCATCTTTTTGCAAGGCTACTGTGAAAGTGCTCATATCTTATGAGCTTTGTTGCATTCTTTCCCTTATAATAACAGGCACGCTAATAAGTGCTCTTTTCATTGTAAACAGTGTGGGCAATTATATTGGTTGTCATTTCTGAAAAACCATAACAAGATGTGTCATTTTGTTTTGAGGGACAAGAATATTAATGGAATCAACATTTGTTTTTTTACCTTGAAAATGACATCTTAATATATATATGATCATGGAGTCGTTTTCTTGATTGGATCTTGGTATGACTTGATAAGACATTGGTCGGTTTGACAATATAAAGATTTAGTAGAATAACATTAGGTAAAGTTTTCAATGAAAAGCTAGTACCACTTGTATTAATGCTAATAATATATGTATACATTGAAATGTCAAGTAGGAAAAGTCATCTATCTTATGGTCATAGCTTAGGGTCACTAATAAGCAAGAACTGGTGCCCCTAACCTTCCCCCAAACTCGTACCTTAAAGTTTTCAAAACCTTGGATTCTACGAAGGTCAATTGGTGGATGTGAAAGCAATAGTTAAGAGAATATTTTTTATGTAAAAGCCAAGTTGTTTGTTCTTTAACTTGATTAATGAGAAAAGGAATCTCAATTATAAAGCAATCCATTTCAGAGTTGTTTGTCCTTTACCAATCTCTAGCTGTCTGACCGATTAAAATTTAATTGATACATTGTTTTAGACAGTAGACTTTTTATCAGTTATGTCCGCTCGCAGCCATTCAGGTTTGATATAGAAGGGATTGGGGCTTTTTCAATCCGTGATTCAGGATTTAAATATAACACCTGAGCTTGCACACTATGGTTGTGTGGTTGATCTGCATGGTCGTGGAGGACGTCTAGATGAAGCTAGTGAGTTTATCAAATCAATGCCCATCGAACCAGATGTATCAGTTTGGAGAGCTTTGCTCAGTGCTTGTCCAGTTAATTACAACACTAAACTAGCTGAAAACATATTTGAAAAACTTGTGGAATTAGAACCTACGAATCTGTTGGGAAAAATTCTATATAACTGTGAATAAATTTCAGCAAGCACAGCAAAAGCACAACACAAAGATTTACGCGAAAACCCTTTCTCCTTGAAGGAAAAAACAACAAGACAAACTCCGAATAATTTCACTATATTAAATAAAGATTATAACATTTAGAGATACAATTTGAGCAAAAAAAAAAAACTCTCTTTTTCTTTTCGCTCACTGCTCACTTCCTCGTTGTGTACTTCTCACAATTTTCTCTTACTCTCTCTATTTTTCTCTACTCTTTTGGTTGCTCTTACTCACGCAGTTCTTCCTGCAGTATCCTCAGTCTCACTTGCTGGGACTTTTCTTTCTTTGCTCCCCAGTCCAAATGGCCGAATGGCCTTTCCCTTTATTGCTTTCACCTTTTCTTCTTTTCTTCCTTCCACACTCCTCAAACCAACTCACAATAAATGCTAGCCACTTCCTTTGACTTTGCTTCAATCAAAACTCTTTTCTTCAGCTCTCCTCTAGCCGAATGACCTTAATGCAGCAGCCCCTTTCTTTTCTTCTTTTTCTGCTAAGCAATTCCAACACGCCTAAGTCACTGCAAGAAAATAGGCTGACTTTTGTGGCTTGTGCAACCACCTCTTTAATGAGGTGTTTTGTCAAGTGTGGGCTGGACCCACGGTGCTATGATGCACCCAACAGAATCCAGGGAATTATGTTTTGCTATCTAACATCTATGCTGCGGCAGGACATTGGTTGGAAGTTACACAAATAAGAACATGGCTCAAAGAGAAGGGTTTAAATAAGCCTCCCGGAATTAGTTGGATTGTTGTTAGAAGTCAGGTCCACTATTTTACTGCTGGAAACATGTCACACCTTCAATCAGACAAAATTTATGCAAGTTTAAATTCTTTGTTGTCCACAATCAAAGAAAATGGATATGTTCCTGATCTTTGTTGGATTTCACATGATGAAGGTGAATATGGTCGAAAGCTGTAGGCAGTTCAGCCATAGTGAGAAGCTTAGTTTTGCATTTGGACTGATCAGTTTGAGTGGTCTGCCCCATATTATGATTACTAAGACCTCAAGGCTCTTCGTTGATTGCCACAAATTGAGTGAATGTGGAGTTTGATACTGTTGGGAACTTAGAACATAGAACACTTTCATTTGTTGAGGGTCCCTGCTCATGCAAGGAATATCACTGGAACTCGATACAGGAAATCTGATATCTACTGAGAAGCTGTCAAGTAAAAGGTAATCTTGCAAGACTTTTAAGTTCTTACGAGCTTGGGTTGATGTTGAGCGTCAACTTGGGACGTGGACGAGTGACTAGCCAGAGTCCCTGACTTGATACTTTATGAACAGTGGCAGACATATGGAACTGTATAGTTGTGTATTTATGATGGTAGTGTATGAAAATCTTGCCTTGTTTTTTTTATTTTTTTATTTGCACATATATTTTCTGTAATCTTTATGTAACCTCTTTTCTTTGAACTTTGTTTATCCACGGACTAATAAAAGACTTAAATGTTACATCAAAATGACCTCATTGGTTCAAACTCTCAAATATTCATTCGTTTTACATATACAATTGTCTAGTAATAATAGCCACATAAGTATCAATTACCATTATACATTGGATATTAATATTAACTAGTGAATGTTCAACGCGATGAACGTGTAGTATTTTGCAAAATTTTAATAAAAATTTATTTAAGGTATGTTATAATATTTTGGGAATTAATTTGTATTATGTTACACATTAGTGAATATAGAAGAATGTAAATTGTTAAAGACTAAAATATTTTGCAATATGAATGAATTTCTTAAGTGAAACGAAACTCATGCACAAAGGAGAGGGAATGAGATTCTAACAAATTTTTTTTAAGTATTAATTGCATATGTCGTATTATGTTTTCCTCCTTTTGGTTTGATTTTATTTCTATTGTTGTTAAAGTAACTAAACTCAAGCAAGGATACCATAATCCTAATCAATTGTTTCTCATACAATTTTTAGAAAAAATAATTTTAAAACCATTCTACATAATTCATAAGTGGAAATAAATGCATTTAGTTCATTAAACCCTTTCTAAAAACAAAACACCAATTTAGGCAATTATGGTTTTGATTAAAATTAAAGCTAGTGTAGCTTTTAACAATCTTAAATAACTTAATATAATTTTCATTGGATATTTATTTTAACATATTCACGGTTAAATTACATTATCCAAAATTTCAAGACAATTAGAGATAAATAGATATATCATCTTTAACATGCTTAAATTTCAAGTTTGTAGAATTATGCATAATAGTTGAATTTATAGATCAAATAGTAAATAACATCTTATTGATATAAAATTTGGCATGTGAATTAACAAAACAGAAAACATGTAACTTGACAAAATAAAACCACGTAATCAATTTGATTGGAATTATGTTTTGAAAATTATATATAACCTTGCCTCTTTATGTTCTTTATACTTGCAAAAACTTAAGATTATAATACATCAATGGTTTTTTTTTTTTTTTTTTTGCAAAATAATTAAATATTAAGTTTTTATATTTTTAAATTAAAAAAGAAGAGTTGATTGATTAGGTAGTAAATAACATTTTATCAATACAAAATTTGACATGTGTGTTAGGCATAATAAAGTGTGTAATCCGACAGTATGATTTTGAACATATATATATGTGTGTGTATATATATATATATATATATATATATAGAGAGAGAGAGAGAGAGAGAGAGAGAGAGAGAGAGAGAGAGAGAGAGTAATTAATAACATAAATGCTAAACTTTGATGAAGTTGAGGGCCAAATAAAAAATAAAATAAAAAAAAGGTAAAATACTTTTTTGGTCCCTAAACTTTATCAAAAGTATGTTTTTGTACCTAAACTTTAAAAAATTCTTCTTCATCCCTAAACTTTGTAAAGAATTTTTTTCAATAGTTTAGAGACAAAAATAGGGATGAAAATAGAACTTTTTTTTTCAATAGTTTAAGGATGAAAACCAAACTTTTGGTAAAGTTTAAGGACATAAATAAAATATCTTCAATAGTTTAGGGACGAAAGATATACTTTTCAATAGTTTAAGGGAAAAAAATAAACTTCTTAAAATTTAGGGATGAAAACATACTTTTAATAAAGTTTAGAGACCAAAATAGCATTTTGCCCTAAAAAGAATCACGTAAAAAATGTCACATTACAGAACCTCAAACCATTTTAATTGAATTTCTTGCTTTTTTTTTCCTCAAAAAAAAAAAAAAAAAAGAAATTCTTGCTTTTATATGTGCAAAATTGCAAACAAACAATAAAAATAAAAAGTAAAAAACCTCAACTTAATAAAAAGACATCAACACAAAGACAATAAGAAATAAGCTTCACTGACTACTAAATTACAACAGAAACATCACCCTAACAATCCAAAACAGTAGACTCCTAAGCAAGTTACTTATTGATACTTATGAACGACTACTATTCAACATTATTTGCTTGACTAAAGTCTTACAATGCTGGGATATTTGACCATAGATTGCATGCATAACCTGTAAGAAACTTGAAATTTACACCATTTACCTTCTTTGTTGACAACGTTAATTGATATATTTTGCAAGGACAAAGCACTTGGTATGATAAAAGATTCCCACTGCTGTAAAGAAGCCAAGTGCATATCCAATTTCCACTCCTTCCCACGAAAACCATGTTTCCTTGCTCTCGACTCTTGGTGGTTTTGTTGGTAACACGTCTTCTAGACATGGCACCCGAATTTACATTCCACACAACCCACTATTGTTGGCATAAAAGTTTGGATCATTCATTGTATCCATTTGGTTACCCAATGAAATCTTACCTATGAGCTTGTTGTTACTGACATCCAAAATAGTTAGTTGTTGTAACTTTGCTAGTGATTGTGGAATTGAGCCTGATAAATTGTTGTGTGACAAGTCCAAACTCTCTAGATTCTTTAAATCTCCAAGACTTTTGGGTATTTTCCCATAAAGGTTGTTAAATGAGACGTTGAGAAGCTTTAGAGCCTTCAAACTTCCCAATGAAGCTGGAATTTCTCCATAAAGTTGATTACTTGACAAGTCTAACAAAGAATAAAGCATGAGGTTTTTGAATGATAGGCATTGCTTTGACTTCTTCCCATTTAAAATCAAATCCTGAATCTTGGTCTCCAAGCTGAAACCACCCATTCCAATAGAAGTAACAAACGAAAATACATTGGTTGGTTCGATCATACCAGTAAGCTTTCCAAAATTTAGAGGGATTTCTCCAACAAGATGGTTGCTTGAGAGATCAAGAATTTGGAGGCCAGGATGATTGGAAATACAATTAGGGACTGAACCTTGGATGGAGTTGTTTCGTAAATTTAGGATTTGAAGGGTGGACATTTGGCAAATAAAATCTGGTAATTTACTTGTGATTTTGTTGTCATGTATGTCTAGGTATTTGAGATTGCTCATTCTAGTAAAGTTTATAGACGAGATGCCAAAAAACTTATTTTTGCCTAATACAAGAACATTAGTTACAAAAAGAAAGTCAGCTTGAAATTCACCTGAGAATTCGTTAGAAGACAAATCAATGATTATAGGGCTTGGGCCCCAAAAGGCTGGAAAAGAGTTGCCAGAAAATCTGTTGTTTGACAAGTCCAATAAGATGAGGCCACATATGTTCTCGATGGATTCAGGAACCGTTCCTGAAAAATTGTTTCCATCCAAGATAATTGATTGAAATTGCATAACCAATGTTGTTTGGCAATTCTCCATAAAAATTGTTCCAAGACAGAGAAAGAACCGCTAATTGTGGATTGTCAAAGAGAGCAGGTGGGAGAGAACCTGTGAAATTGTTATTTGATAAAATGATACGTGGCACTTTCATTTTAACAAGCCGTTGTGGGAACATTCCTTCTAACTGGTTGTCACTCAAGTCCAAAGAATTAAGAGTCTTAAGCATAGGAATCCATAATGGAATTCTTCCTGCAAGACCACAAGAATTCATAGACAACACGAATAATGTAAACTTTGGAACAATCTTTGCTTTGTTATTCCAAATGAGATTATTTCCTCCGAGCAAAAGAATGTTCAACCCCATAATATTAAACAACCATGTTGGAATTTCTCCAGTGAACAAGTTATTTTCTAACTGAAGTGCTTCCAACTTCGTCATCTTCAATATGAATGATGGGATTGTGCCTGTGAGCTCATTGTCAAATAGATTGCCAATATCAATAGGAATTCCCATGGACAATGAATTGTGACTCAAGTCCAATGTTTTCAATTCCTTCAAGTTCAAAATTGAAGATGGAATTTTACCAAAGAAATTGTTGTGTTGAAGAGACAATGTTTGCAGCTTTGTTCCGTTCCCTATCTCGTTAGGGACATTTCCCTTGAATGAATTATAATGTACATCAAGATATTGGAGATACCTCAAGTTAAAAAGTTGAAAGGGAATGAAGCCGTTGAAGTCATTGCCAGACAAATCAAGATAAATTAAGTTGATCAGATTGGCAATGCCATCGCCAAGCAATTCCCCCTGTATTCCATTGAGGGACAAATCAAGTTGCTCCAAGCTTCTAATGTGAAAGAGTGGTGTCAAGATGGTGGAAGTCAACACTATGTAGTTCTGCAAGAGGAAGTGGAACAGATTTATAGCAATCACATTCCTCGAACCAAATTGAGAATCACAATTGACCAAGCCCCAGTCACAACAATCTGAACTGGAATTCCATGATTCAAACGAACTAAGTAAGTATTCTTTGTCCGATGGAAAAGAAGAAGTAGCATTGATGAGAGAGGCTTTAAAGTGGAGAAGGGCTTGTTTTTGATGTTGAGAACAAGAGAAAGAAGTGGTGAAGAAGATGACAAGTAAAAGTAGTAGTAGTGGTAGGCTAAGTTTTGCCATTCTTGTGTTTCTTTCTTCTTTGTTGAACTTGGAATTGGATGCTTATAAATGTTTAACTTGGGCAGGAGTGGGCTATATAGCTTAGCTGTGCCTGTGGGATAAAAATGGTACCGGTAATTAAGGCCTAATTCAAGTCAACAATTAGGCTGGAAGGCACAATGATTTTGGCTTGTGATGTGATATCTTTCCAGTGAGAAGCGTGTTTGACAAACCAAAAATACTATACCAAATGTTAGAACTACAACTTATCCATCTAGAGGGTTGTAAGGAGTGAATTTGTGAACTCATATGGATCCACTATTTTTATTTCACCACTCACCACTAGCCCACATAATACTGGTAATCATGGTCTAAGTCAAGTCAAGTTAAAGACTAGACTGGAAGGCACTTTGACTTTAGTTTGTGATGTGATCTCTTTCCACTGAGAAACGTGTTTGACAAACAAAAAATACCATACCAATTATGAATGTTAAGACCACAATTTTTACTACAATTTTGCCATAATTTATTTATGCGAAGATTTGTCAATGGTAAATTTGTGGACCCATATAAACCCACCACTTTTATATCATCACTCATAACTTGCCACGTGGACAAGTTGTGACAAAAGTAAAAGTTGTAGCAAAAATTGTAATCCTAGCATTTTCCTCGCAATTGACAAATGATCTCAAGTGCTCTTGACACATATACAACTGTACAAGTTATTAACCCGTTAAGCAAGTCACTGCATTTGATTAAAAGTAGCAAACCTGATTATTTGTAGGGGTACATTATATGAACTTCATCGTTAACCCATTGTTGGGTTTCTTTGTTCTTTGTAGGACTTGGAATTGGAGTGCGATAAGGGATAAAAAGAGTGAAGACCTCTTTGTTCTTTTATTTCACCACTCACGACTTGCCCACATAATACTGATAATCATGGCCTAAGTCAAGTAAAGTTAAAGATTAGGCTAGAAAGCACTATGATTTCGGTTTGTGATGTGATCTCTTTGCACTTGAGAAGCATGTTTGACAAACCAAAAATACTATATCAATTATGAATGTTAGGACCACAATTTTATCACAATTTTGCCACAATTATTCACATGGAGAGTTGTAAGTGGTAGATTTATGGACCCATATAAACCCACCACTTTTATTTCACCACTCATAACTTGCCATGTGGACAAATTGTGAAAAAAATTTACGGCAAAATTTATAATCCTAGCATTTTCCTCACAATTGACTAATGATCTAGAGTGATCTTGATATGTATACAACTATACAAGTCGTCAACCCGTTAAGCAAGTCACTGCATTTGATTAAAAGTAGCAAACTTGATTAGTTGTAGGGCTACATTATATGACATTCATCATTAACCCATTGTTGGGTTTCTTTGTTCTTTGTTGGACTTGGAACTGGAGTGCGATAAAGGATAGAAAGAGCGAAGGCCTTATGCACTACTAACCATGGTCTTCCAGCGCAAATTATGTAAAGGAAAAGTACATTTAAAAGACAAAAGGAAGATATGTATATTTAAGTCATGAAAGTAGATGGAAGAGTATTGTTTTTAATGAGGGGTGAAAAAAAAATAAGTAGGGAATAGAAAAAATGGAAAATGATTAGGGGTGAAAAATGGAATCAACAGTGTGGACGATTATTGATGATGCCAAGATTCACCAGTGAGCTACACAGTCCTCACGAGAACGAAGTAAAAACCTACAAAACAAGAAAAAAAGACCTAGCAGAGAGCACCGGTGTGGTGTCGGCCAAAAACCCTCCGAAGGTCAAGTTAGAAACCTTATTTTCAACACTAGAGTGCTAGAGTTGAGTTAATTATGCGTACCTTGGTTTGTGAGGGTTTTGGAGTACTTATAGTCACGTAGATCTAATGCCTATGCCTTGGAAAAGAAGTCCTTTCCTTTTAGGGGAGTGACTCCTTTTCCTTGTAAGAGTATTCTTTCTTTGGGCCTAAGCGTGTAGAGCAAGCAAAAGCCACAGTGGCCCAAATGGGCCTCAACCATGCTTGTATAAAAGGCCTTAGAGCCCAACACATGCCATGGGTTACACATATCCGTCCACTACGAGTCCGTCACGTATTTTTCCTCTCCAGCTGCCCCCCATTCCATGAATCTGTCACCCACTATGACGGGTCCATGGAATGAGTCGCTTAGTTCTCCCTAATCTGTCACTATTCATGACGGGTCAATGGAATGAGTTGCTCCGTTCTCATTAATCCGCCATGCACTTGCTATGGATGAACTGCCAGGTTGGAGTAGAGTCATAAATGCTCTTGTGGACACGTGGTGAGCCTTGATTGACAGCTTACTAGAACCGAGGCGTCTCTTCGTTGGTCGCGCTGCCCCCTATATATTCATCAACTGCTCCTGTCATTTTCACATTTTGTAGAAATTTTCGCTGATCAGAACACATCCGTCCTCCTTGTGATCATCGACACATAGTTCTACCGTTCAGCCATCCCGTCAACTTTTCTTCCGTCATCTCTTTACTTGTAAGTTAATTTCTTACTTCTTCCACCCCCCCTTTTTAAACGTTGGTCCGTTGTCAGTGTAGATCTAGAGTCTTAGGTTTCCTTCTTCATCATTTGTAGGTGTCTGATATCTAGTGAGACTTCCAGCGGTCAATCTTTTGTCCGTAAGGGAGCGGGCTATGAGTAGGTGTACCCGTCAGGTCAGGGAGACCGGGGTACCTCCGTCGAGGAGAGAGAACCGTCATCCAGCTCTCCTTCCTTTGATAAAGAAGAAGGGCAAGGAGAAGACGGGTCGGAATATGACTCAAATGATGAAGTAGAGGCTGTAGATCCTTCCGTTCGGTCTGTGATTGGCAAGAACGGTTTAAGGGAGTTCATCCTGCTCCCCGAGTGGACGGTGAACCACTTCACTTCATCCATTAGTCTACCACACTTCAACTCCCTTAGGGAAAAATACCAGATACCAAACACCATAGCCATCCATCTACCCTTTAAGTCCGAGAGGTGCTATTACGAGGGACTAGAAGATGTCGGTGTGTACGAGCAAATGCTCAAAGCAGGCCTTCGCTTTCCTTTGAGCGCCTTGCACCGTCGCCTTCTCCAGTATCTGGGTTTGTCCGTCACCCAGATCTCTCCAAATGCTTGGAGGGTTTTCTTGGGTGTAGAAGTTCTATATAGCGTCATGTCTAATGGCACAAGACGGTTAACAATTGAGGAGTTCTTCAATTGTTACCGTCCGGATGAAATTGCTAAGTTGAAGGGGATGTATAGTTTTGTGGTGAGAAGCCTGTTACTTAGATTAGTGTCCGAGACCCCAAACTCCAACCGTAATTGGAAGAGTAGGTACTTTTTCCTACAAGGGGACGACTGGATGGGTCGTCGTGACGACCCAGAGTTTATGCCCGTCGATAAGACGTGGGGTATACTGTCGCCGTCTGGTATGGTCCTCATTCTGCGTCCGTCCTATATCATCTGTCTATTGATTGTTAATCTAACCGTCTGTTTTTTGCAGCGCGTAGCCGTCCAGATATTACCGTCGAGCAGTTTGGTTTTCTTGAGTCAATATTCCAAAAAACTGAACTGTCAGAGAGGACGTGGGCGAAGCTCGTCACCTTGGACACCATCCATTGGTACTGCAACAGCCTTGAACCTTCTGACGCAACTGTAAAATACGACGTGGGAATACACAAGCGTAAGTTTCACCGTCATGATAGTAATTTTTCTCGTCCATTTTTTGACTAAAGTGATAGTATTTTTCTTGTCTGTCATGTGTTCTCACCGTCCACCTTTTGCAGAAATGGACGATGCTAAGAGGTGAGTCCTTATCAAGCAGCAGGCTGCCAACAAAAAGAAACTTGGGGGTGATCCTTCTCCTAAAACGGGCCCTCAACCATCCAGCAAACGTGGTCCTGAGAAGGCGGACCGTCCTGGCAAAAAGCAAAGGCTAGTGACGGGTCTTCCAGCCGTCCAGGTTCCAACCAAGCCTTCCTCCAAAGTTGGCATGGGTAAAGGTAAAGGTCTCATGACCAACCCTGACCCCGTCATGGATAAAGCTCCCGTCCTGCTCAGGGAGGACTCGAAGTACGCCCTCACCCAAATTACTTTAATTATCAAGGAGGAGGACTATGACGACATTGGCAACCATGCCACGGAAGCAATGGGGGAGATGGCCTTGTTTAGCCTGACCCAGGTAATGGCCGTCCTCTATTTAGTATCGTCAATATTCATTTTTTCCCTTGGCTAATTTTATTTGTTTGCTGATCCAAACGGTCCTTATGGCCAAAGGACTGATGGACCGCTGCCTGGCCCGTGAAAAGTCCTTGGAACGTGTATGTGCCAAGGCTAGGTCGATGGGGGAGGAGCTGGACGAGCTGAAGCTCTAGAAGCTCCGTCAGGAGCAGAAGCTGAAAGCGTCTGAGCAGGCTCGCGAGGATCTAGAGAAAGAAGTGGAGTTCTTGAGGGAGACGGCGAAAGCTAACGACGAAAACATCCGTCGAGCAAGGGTTGAGGCCGTCCAAGAGTATAGAGACTCCGACGCATTACTGACGGAACTTGGTACTTCATTTGCTGACGGATTTGACGACTGTCTCCGTCAAGTGAAGGCATCATTTCCTGACCTTAGTGTTGGTCACATCAACATTGATGTTGGAGGTCAGACCTTTGCTCACACCGTCGACTCTGAGGAGACCGTCGAACTTTTTGGTGAAGTCCCTAATGAAGATGAAGCCCCCGAGAATGTTGATACAGATGTCCGTCCACCAGAGCCTGACGGTCCCGGCAAGGAAGCTGATGCCCCCCAAGCTGAAGGATAGTCTGCTACTTAAATATATTTTGAGAACAATTTTATATGTATTGGAGAACAATTTGGTTATGTAATTTTATAACCGTCATGTGTGTATTTATTTTTGTAAACCATTTATCCAAGTAATTTCATCCGTCGCGTTTGTTTTGATGAATTTTTTAATTGCTTTTCATTTGTTCTTGTGGTCCGTTCACCTTATATATTGCATCCTTCTCTTAATTTGGTGAATAAACATCTTTTTGTAGGCTTCGTTCACTAAGCAATATCCTTTTGATCATTTTGTGGATTTTGGGAAATAACATGCTTTTGCATGACCCGTCCACTTTGTGGATTGGGTAGATGACATCTTTTGGGATGATCCGTCTTATTTATCTCCATCTTTTAGATGGTCCGTCCCCTTTGTGGACTTAATAATTATCTTTATTTCTTTGGATGGTCCGTCCATTTTGTGGACTTGGGACTTATATCCATCTTTTCGTTGGTCCGTCCACTTTGTGGACTTAGGATTTATATCCATCTCTTGGATGGTCCATCTACTTTGTGGAATTGATAATTATCTCCTTCTCTTGGATGGTCCGTCCACTTTGTGGACTTAGGTTTTATCCCCATCTCTTGCATGGTCCGTCCACTTTGTAGACTTAGGACTTGTATCCGTCTTTCAGATGGTCCATCCACTTTGTGGACTAAGGTTTTGTGTCCATCTTTTAGATAGTCCATCCACTTTGTGGAATTGATAATTATCTCCATCTCCTGGATGGTCTGTCCACTTTGTAGACTTACGTAGATTACACGTTTTGGATGATCCGTCCACTTCGTGGAGGACCTGTTTACATTGTCGATTTAAAATGCAAGTGTTTAAGAAATTCCGTCATGTCTGAAAACTCCTCTTATTGCAATGGATACGTAGGACCTTGTTTAAAAATAAGAAAGTAGCATTTAGGAGTTCTAAAAATACTGCAGGAAATAAAAACTATATATAACTATCAAGAAAAGATAAACTGGCAGTGAGGAGTATATTGTAGTAATGCTGTTGTTATCGTCTTCTACTGATAATACTTCTTTAGGTGCTCTGCATTCCATGGGTGGCTTAAGTTCTTTCCGTTCAAGGTCTCTAGGTAGTATGTTCCCTTCCTGTGCCATGATGTGTGTAGAGAGGAAAAATTTCCGGCCTATCACAAGCTGACACGTCATACCACCAAGTCCATAAAGTATGGCTAATTACAAAGCATCACGTACTGCTACTGGAAATTTGCCAAATTCCATTAAGGTAAAAACATGAAAAGCATGCAAAATGCTAATCACATGAAGACGTGTGTAAGCAATGATGCAAGCGAATCCGGCTGTGTAAGCGATGACCTAAGCAATCCAGCTGTGTAAGCGATGACACAAGCAGACCAATCAAGCTGTGACATGTGTCGCCAATCAAACTCCGCCATGTGTCGCTCACCTACCACCAAACTCCTATAAATAGAAGCCTTCCTATGGCATTTGGAAAAGGAGGAGAAGGAAACCAAGACATCTAGGGAGGAGAGATCTGAAGACATCTAGAGGAGGACACCAAGCCATCTAGACCACAAACAACAACAAAGAAGTATTGAAGCTTTGCTGGAATCAAGCCCTGAAGCCTCCAAGAACTTCAAGAACTTCAACCTTCGAATACGAAGAACATTCGAAGTCAAATCATCCTCCTAGATCTCGAAGGTCACTGGAATCAAGCTTAAAAGCCTCCAGGAACCTCATAAACCATAAATCAGCGAAGCTCTACGGATTCAAACCTCTAAAGCCCCGAAGAACTTCCACCATAAACCTTCGAACACAAAGAACATTCGAAGCTAAATCATCCTCCTAAATCTCAAAGATCACTAGAATCAAGCTTAAAAGCCTCCAGAAACCGCATAAACCACAAATCAGCGAAGCTCTACGGATTCAAGCCTCTAAAGCCCCAAAGAACTTCCACCACAAACCTTCGAATACGAAGAACATTCGAAGCTAAATTATCCAAATCATATTTCTAGATCTCAAAGCTCACTGGAATCAAGCTCAAAAGCCTCCAGAAACCTCATAAACCACAAATCAGCGAAGCTCTATGGATTCAGCCTCTAAAGCCCCGAAGAACTTCCACCACAAACCTCAGCAAAGAAGAACGCACGAAGAACACATGAAGAACGTGAAGAACAAAGAATTTCTAACAAGCTCATAGCCAGAGATTCATTGTAATTCCGTTTCAACAATCTTCAATCCATTCTTCAGCCAAATTGAAGGATATTTTGTGTTCAAATCAAAATCACATCACAAATCTTTTAAGGAGATCGAATCAGAGGATCACTCTTTGTAATTACAGAGAATTGTACTACACATTCATCAATACAAATTCGTATTTGCGGAACTATTTTACTCGTTTGATTTATTTCGAACCGAGAAATTTAGTCGTCCACAATGTGATCCTGTATGGTCCTTCCCAGTTTGGTCCAAGCTTCCCTTGAGTGGCATCCTTTGTAGAGCCAAGTACTTTCTTTAGGACGAGGTCTCCGACCTGGAAGTCTCTGGGCCTAACCCTAGAGTTATAGTGTTTCGCCATTAAATCCTGGTACCATGCTATCCTTTGTTCTGCAGCTGCCCTGACTTCCTCTACCAGATCAAGCTGTGTTCGCATGGCATCATCGTTCCTGTGCTCGTCGTGGTTTTCAACACGGTAGCTTGTAAGTCCCACTTCAGCTGGTATAACAGCCTCGGTTCCATATGCCAAACGGAACGGGGACTCTCCTGTCGGTGTTCTTGCTGTTGTCCTATACGCCCATAAGACACTTGGTAATTCGTCCGGCCATATACCTTTTGACCCCTCAAGCTGAGTCTTGATGATTTTGAGCAAGGATCGGTTTGTGACCTCAATGGTCCGTTGGCTTGTGGATGTGCGGGTGATGAGTAGTGGTTCTTTATCTCCAACTAGGAGCAGAAATCCCTGAATGCTTCGTTGTCGAATTGCTTGCCATTGTCCGATACCAACACTCGGGGGATGCCAAACTTGCAAATGATATTTCTCCATACAAAGTTTCGGACATTTTTCTCCGTGATGGTGGCCAATGCCTCAGCCTCTACCCACTTGGTGAAGTAGTCGATGCCAACCACTAAGAATTTTCGCTGCCTCGCCGCTATCGGAAACGGGCCCATGATGTCGAGCCCCCATTGTGCAAACGGCCATGGGGCCGTTACGGGTGTGAGCTCTTCTGTTGGTTGCCTTATGAGGTTGCTGAAGTGCTGGCACTTGTCACAAGATCTGACGTTTATGTTGGCGTCTTTCTGCATCGTTGGCCAGTAGTATCCCGCCCTGAGGAGCTTGTGCACTAGGGACCTTGATCCCGAGTGATTCCCTCAAATTCCTTCGTGAACCTCCCTCATGATGTAGTCTGCTTCTTCTGGAGCAAGTCATCTCAAATAGGGTCGAGAGAAACCCCTTTTGTATAGAACTTCTTTCATCATGACGAACCGAGATGCCTGAACTCTTAGCCTCCTGGCAGCCTCCTTATCATTTGGTAACAGGCCGTCTTTCAAGTATGCAGCTATGGAAGTTATCCAGCACTGCTCATTGCTCACTTCCTGCAAACCCGTACCATCTATTAGTGGTGACGTTTGGACGAAGGATAATACCTGGTCGAGAACAGTCATCGGCTCTGCAGAGGCCGCCTTGGCAATCTGGTCCGCTTCTTGGTTTTCTTCCCTTGGGACTTGAATCAATTCGACCTGGAGGTTGCTCATTCTACTTTTCACTTCATTGAGATACTTCTTCATTCTCTCACCCCTACACTCGTAACTTCCCTTAATCTGGCTCGTGATGACTAGGGAATCAGAGTAGACATCTACCCTTTCTGCTCCAGCAGCAATGGCGAGGTCTAATCCTACTACTACGGCTTCGTATTCTGCTTCATTATTCGTTGTTGAAAAGCACAAGCGGATCATGCACTTGATTTGATCCCTTTCGGGTGTGCGGATTACCACGCCGATTCCTCTCGTGTGTTTGTTAGAGGATCCGTTTATATGAACCCTCCATACCGGAAGCTCACCTGCCCCCTGGTCTTTCATGTTGGTGAACTCTACAATGAAGTCTGCCAGGATTTGTCCCTTTACCGCATTTCGAGGTCGATATCGAATGTCGTACTCACTCAGCTCGATTGCCCACAGTGCCATTCGTCCTGCTGCTTCTGGACTACTCATCGCTCTTCTTAAGGGCTGGTTGGTCATTATGTTTATGATGTGTGCTTGAAAGTACGGTTTTAGCTTTTGTGCTGCAACTACCAATGCGAAAGCCAATTTCTCCATCGGGGGGTATCTCTCTTCTGCCCCTTTGAGAGCTTTGCTTGTAAAGTATACAGGCTTCTATATCCTGTCTTCCTCTCTAATAAGGGCTGCACTGACAGCTGCTGGGGAGACGGCAATGTATAGGAACAGCTCTTCACCTTGCTTGGATGGGCTAAATAGTGGTGGAGAGGAGAGGTATGTCTTCATATTTTCAAAAGCTTTCTGGCAGTCGTCCGTACATTCAAACGATTTCTTCAATGTGCGAAAGAATGGTAGGCACTTGTCCGTTGCCCTTGATACGAATCTGTTCAGGGCAGCTATCTTGCCATTTAAGCTTTGGACCTCCTTCAGCGTCTTCGGGGGAACCAAGTCTACTATCGCCTTGACCTTTTCTAGGTTGACCTCGATGCCCCGTTGAGATACCATAAAATCCAAGAATTTCCCTGCCATCACCCCGAACGCGCATTTGCTGGGGTCCAGCTTTATGTTATAGGACCGAAGGGTGTCAAAAGTTTCTTAGAGGTCGCTCAGATGGTTGCACTCGCGAACGCTCTTTACTAGCATGTCGTCCACATAGACCTGCACATTCCTTCTAATCTGATGTACGAACATCTTATTCATCAGTCTCTGGTACGTGGCCCCAGCATTCTTGAGTCTGAAAGGCATTACCTTGTAGCAAAAGAGCCCTTGACTAGTGATGAACGACGTTTTCTCTTGATTCGTCTCGTGGAGCTTGATCTGATTGTAGCCGAAGAATGCGTCCATGAAACTTAAAAGTTCATGTCTTGCCGTCGAATCCACTAGCGTATCAATACGCAGCAGAGGATAGCTATCTTTAGGGCAAGCCTTGTTTAGATCCGTGAAGTCAACGCACATTCGCCACTTTCCATTCGCCTTCTTGACCATTACTACATTTGCTAGCCAGTCCGGATAGTGTACTTCTCGTATGAAACCTGCTTCCTGTAATTTTTGGACTTCTTCGGCGATAGCCCGGTCTCTTTCTAGAGCAAACACTCGTTTCTTCTGTCGGATGGAAGAGAATGAGGGCGATACACTCAGCTTGTGTACTATTACTATCGGATCAATACCCGGCATGTCCTCATGACTCCATGCAAATACGTCCTGATTTTCCTTCAAGAACGTGGTTAGACTTTGCCGCACCGAAAGGCTGGCCATCGTACCAATTCTCGTGGTCCGTCCAGGCCTTGAGTCGTTAAGTACTACTTCTTCTAGTTCTTCCACTGCTTCAGCCGTGACTCGCTGTCCTTCAACATTTAGTGCCTGCAAGTGATCGTCCATCTCTGTCATTGCGATGTAGCACTCCCGTGCTGCAGCCTGATTCCTGCGCAGTTCTCCGACTCCATACTCAGTAGGGAATTTAATCATCAAGTGGTAAGTTGAAGTGACAGCTCTCCACGCATTAAGAGTAGGCCGACCAAGGATTTCGTTGTAGGCAGATGAGTAGTCAACGACCAGAAAAAGCACAGCCTTGGTGATTTGTTGTGGGTAATCCCCCACCGTTACGGACAATGTAACGGCTCCAAGGGGGTAGACTCTTGTTCCACCGAATCCGACGAGCAGAGCGTTTGTTGGGATGAGTCGCTCTCTATTGATTCCCATTTGTTGAAACGCGGGGTAATAAAGAATTCTGCGGAGCTTCCGTTATCAACTAGCACCCGGTGCATGTTGTAATCACTAGCGCGTATGCTGACTACAAGCGCATCGTCATGTGGGTAGTGAAGACGTCGGGCATCCTCTTCTGAAAAGCCGATAGTTGGGACATCGATCCGAGCCATCTTTGGTGTACAACCCGTCATCTGGACGTTCTGTACCATTCGCAGGTAAGTTTTACGAGCCCTTTTAGACTACCCCGGGGTACCTCCGACGATCATCCTTATGTCTGCAACAGGTGGTCTTGGGCGCTCGTTCTCCCGTCGAGGGGGCTGGTCCTGTGGTAGATTTGTTCCTTCTTTACTGATAAACCTCTGTAGCTTCCCCTGCCTTATGAGCGCCTCGATCTGTTGCTTTAGGTCGTAGCAGTCAGACGTGTCGTGGCCGTGGTCACGATGGAAGCGGCAGTACTTGCTTCTTGACCTTTTATTGGGGCCCCCCTTCAGCTTTCTGGGGTACGTCAACGCCTCCTCATCCTCTATCTACATTAGTACTTGGTCGATCGGGGCCGTCAGAGGGGTGAAGTTGGTGAATTTCCCCATGGGCGGCTTCGGGCGTCTATCCTCCCTTCTATCATCCGTCCTAGCCTTCTTTCGTTCCCCATCTAATCGTGCTTCATCCTATCTCTCCCTTTTCTTTGGCTTATCTTCTCTTGCTATCAGTGCATCTTCTGTGTTCATGTACTTCGTCGCCCTGTATAGTACCTCTGACATAGTTTTCGGATCATTCTTATACAGAGATAAGAGGAACTTACCTTTTCGCAGCCCGTTGGTAAAGGCCGCTACTTGTATCTTATCGTCCGCTTCGTCTATTGAGAGAGCCTCTTTGTTGAACCGTGTTATGTAGGATCTCAGGGTCTCGTCCTCCCTCTGTCTGATGCTCATCAAGCATGCTGTGGACTTCTTGTACCGGTGGCCCCCTATAAAGTGTGACACAAACTGAGCACCTAACTCTTTGAAGGTGCTAATTGAGTTAGGCGTTAGCCTGCTATACCAGACCCTTGCGGATCCCTTCAACGTAGTAGGGAAAGCCCTGCACATAATTTCGTCTGGCACTCCTTGAAGGTGCATTAAAGTCTTGAAGGACTCCAAGTGGTACAAGGGGTCCTTGGTTCCATCATAGCTCTCCACCTAGGGCATACGAAATTTTGGAGGAAGAGGGCACGAAGTGATATGTGCCGTGAAAGGTGAATCAGTTCGCTGGACCAGGTTGTCGAGGTCGCTAAATACTCGTCCCTTGAGGGTGTTCATCATCACGGTCATTCGTTCCCGCATCTCCTGCATCTCCTGCATCTCTGCGGCGACGTGGGGTGGTAAGATTTCAGAAGGGGTCGGCAGATTAGTATCTCGCCTCTCTGGTCTGCTTGGTGCGTTGATTCCCTCGGGGGCCTCGGGATCCCTTCTTTCTCCGCTTATTCCTTCCTGGTTTTCTTCTTGCACTCCGGGATGTGCCTCCTTCTGACGCAATTGTTCCTCTAAGTCGTGATTCTGCTTAGTCAGGCATTCGACCACTGCTGCGAGCATTTAGACTTGCCTTTCCAATGCGGTAGTACGCGGTTCGTCGCCCTGGTTGTTAGTTGTTGCCATCGATCTTGTGAGTACCATGCAACTCTTTGTCTTAGGAGTAGGACAATGTTTGATCGCCCTAGCATGTTTCCCACAGACGGCGCCAACTGATGATGCCAAGATTCACCAGTGAGCTACACGGTCCTCACGAGAATGAAGTAAAAACCTACAAAACAAGAAAAAAAGACCTAGCAGAGAGCACCAGTGTGGTGCCTGCCAAAAACCCTCCAAAAGTCAAGTTAGAAACCTTATTTTCAACACTAGAGTGCTAGAGTTGAGTTAATTATGCGTACCTTAGTTTGTAAGAGTTTTAGAGTACTTATAGTCGCGTAGATCTAATGCCTATGCCTTGGTAAAGAAGTCCTTTCCTTTTAGGGGAGTGACTCCTTTTCCTTGTAGGAGTATTCTTTTTTTGGGCCTAAGCGTGTAGATCAAGCAAAAGCCACAGTGGCCCAAATGGGCCTCAACCATGCTTGTATAAAAGGCCTTAGAGCCCAACACACGCCATGGGTTACACATATCCGTCCACTACGAGTCCGTCACATATTTTCCCTCTCCAATTATATTGGTTGTCAGCTCTGAATAACCTTAACAAGATGTGTCATCTTGTTTTGAGGGACAAGAATATTCATGGAATCAACATTTTTTTTTTCCTTGAAAATGACATCTTAATATATGTGATCAAATCAATGCCGATCAAACCAGATGCATCAGTTTGCTCAGTGATTGTCGAGTTAATTACAACACTAAACTAGCTGAAAACATTTTTGAAAAAGTTGTTGAATTAGACAAATAAGAACATGGCTCCAAGAGAAGGGTTTAAATAAGCCTCCAGGAATTAGTTGGATTGTTGTTAGAAGTCAAGTCCACTGTTTTACTGCTGGAGACATGTCACACCTTCAATCAGACAAAATTTATGCAAATTTTAATTCTTTGTTGTCCACAATCAAAGAAAATGGATATGTTCCTGATCTTTGTTGTATTTCACATGATGAAGGTGAATATGGTTGAAAGCTGTAGGCAGTTCAGCCATAGTGAGAAGCTTGGTTTTGCATTTGGACTGGTCAGTTTGACGGTTCTGCCCCATATTATGATTACTAACGCCTCAAGACTTTTTGTTGATTTCCACGAATTGAGTGAATGTGGAGTTTGATACTGTTGGGAACTTAGAACATAGAACACTTTCATTTCTTAAGGGTCCCTGATCATGCAAGGAATATCATTGGAGCTTGATATTCAATAAACAAGTTTCTGATAAAGGAAATCTATCTACCGAGAAGCTGTTAAGTAAAAGGTAATCTTGGAAGACTTTTAAGTTCTTATGAGCTTGGATTGATGTTGAGCGTCAACTTGGGACGTGGAGGAGTGACTAGCCAGAGTCCCTGACTTGATACTATATGAACATTGGTTGTGGTAGACAATATGGAACTGTATAGTTGTGTATTTATGATGGTAGTGTATGAAAGTCTTGCCTTGTTTTTTTTATTTTTATTTGCACATATATTTTCTGTAATCTTTATGTAACCTCTTTTCTTTGAAATTTGTTTATCCACGGACTAATAAAACACTTAAATGTTACATCATAAAAGACTTAAATGTTACATCAAAACGACCTCATTGGTTCCAACTCTCAAATATTCATTCATTTTACATATATAATTGTCTAGTAATAACAGACACATAAGTATTAATTTCCTTTATACATTGGATATTAATATTAACTAGTGGATGTTTAGTGCAATGCACGTGTAGTCTATAAGTTTATTTTGAAAACTTTAATGAAAAATTATTTCTATAAGTCATGTATAATATTCATTATGTAACAAATTTTATAATATTTTGGGAATTAATTTCTATTATATTACACATTAATGAAAATAGAAAAATGTAAATTGTTAAAGACTAAAATATTTTGCAATATGAATGTATTTCTTAAGTGAAACGAAACACGTGTACAAAGGAGAGGAAAAGAGATTCTAACAATTTTTTTAAAGTATTAATTGCATAGGTTGTAGTATGTTTTTCTCCTTTTGGTTTGATTTTATTTCTATTGTTGTTAAAGTAACTAAACTCGAGCAAGAATACCATAATCCTAATAAATTGTTTCTCATACAAATTTTAGAAAAAAATAACTATAAATTTCATTCTACGTAATTAATAAGTGGAAATAAATGCATTTAGTTCATTAGACCCATTTTACAACAAAACACCGATTTAGGCAATTACAGTTTTGATTAAAATTAAAACTAGTGTAGAAATTATATACTAGAGTAGAAATTCACACACATATACACTTAGTTTAAACTAGAGTAGAAATTCTATCTTGTATAAAAAAAATAAAAATAAAAAACAATCTTAAATCACTTAATATAATTTTTATTGGATATTTATTTTAACATATTCACAGTTAAATTACATTATCCAAAATTCCAAGACAATTAGAGATAAATAGATATATCATCTTTAACATGCTTAAATTTCAAGTTTTTAGAATTATGCATAAAAGATGAATTTATAGATTGAATAGTAAATAACATCTTATTGATATGAAATTCGGTATGTGTATTAACAAAACAGAAAACATATATCCTAACAAAATAAAATTACGTAATCAATTTCATTGGAATTATGTTCTAAAAATTATATATAAGCTTGCCTCTTTATAATAGATCAATGATTTTTTCTGCAAAATATTTAAATATTAAGTTTTTATATTTTAAATTAAAAAAAAAAAAAAAAGAGTTGATTGATTAGGTAGTAAATAACATTTTATCAATACAAAATTTGGCATGTGTGTTAGGCAAAATAAAATGTGTAATCCTATGGTATGATTTTGAATATATATATATATATATATATATATATAACAAAAGATTACACTAAATAAAATTTAATATATATATATATATATATAGAGAGAGAGAGAGAGAGAGAGAGAGAGAGAGAGAGAGAGAGAGTAACTAATAACATAAAACTTTGATGAGGTGGAGGGCCAAATAAAAATAAAAATAAAAGGTAAAATACTATTTTGGTTACTAATCTTTATCAAAAAGTAAAAGCTTATAACAGTTTAACTTGGGCAAGAGTGGGCTATATAGCTTAGCTGTGCTTATGGGATAAAAATGGTATTGGTAATTTAGGCCTAAGTCAAGTCAACGGTCTGGCTAGAAGGCATTATGATTTTGGCTTGTAATGTGATCTCTTTACACTAAGAAGCATGTTTAACAAACCAAAAATACCATACTTCTTATGGATGTTAGGACCACAATTTATTTATGTGGAAAGTTGTAAGTGGTGAATTTGTGGACCCATATGATCTCACCACTTTTATTTTACCACACGACATGCCTGCATAGTATTGGTAATCATGGCCTAAGTCAAGTCAAGTTAAAGATTAGGCTAGAAGGCACTATGATTTTGGCTTCTGATGTGATCTCTTTACACTAAGAAGCATGTTTAACAAACCAAAAATACTATATCAATTATGAATGTTAGGACCACAACTTTTACCATAACTAGTCGCAGACATGCGCGTTACGCGTGATAATTTTTAGATAAAATAATATTTTTGTTCCTAGACTTTGTAAAGAATTTAAAAAAAAATAGTTTTATCATATTTTTATAATCTTGGTTATATCATTTCTTACCATTATTATATATTTATTGGTTAATAATTTGCACAACATAGACATTAAATAAGAGGTGAAATTGTTCATTAGATTTTTTTTAAGTCATGTGTGTGTGTGTGTGTGTGTGTGTGTGTGTGTGTATAGTAGGTTAAATGAAGTGTCAAAAAATGAGGTTATAAAAATTTTCAACTTTATTTTATAATTTCTAAATTACCAAAGAACATTTTATCAAAAAAAAAATTACCGAAAAAAATCTCATTTTTAGTTATGAAGGGAAATATAATTTCCTTTGATTAGTTTTAATTTTAAATTTTGTATTATTATATTTAATTATTGATTATTGATTTAATTAAGTGAATGTAGTGGTTGATTTTATTGCACTATAAAGTTTTCAATGTCCTCTGTATAGTCATTTCTATTTTATTTCTTACTCCTCTTAACCACTTTTTTATTTTCCAAATAATGGTTACTATTTTTTTTTTTTTTATACAAGATATAATTTCTACTCTAGCCAAATAATGGTTACTATTGACATTTGATTTCATTTTATTTTTTCTTCCGTCACTTATTCTTGATTACTTTGTATGTTCCCTATCTAGTTGTATTTTTATGGTTATTGATAAGAAATAGATATCATGGATGACTTAAATAGTTATAGAGGTGGTTACGTTAATGGTATATCAAAGGTTTTTTTTCCCTTTTTTGAATTTTCAATGAAATATGAAAGGCATTTCTCCAGTTTGATCTCAATCAATTAAGACATCTATGACAGGCCACAAATGCGTTGACCCCTTGTGATAATTAGATTAATTAAATTAGCCCAGTTATTAATTAATCAAATTAACATGCAATCACGTGGCAGCACAAACAAATCACCAAACTAAGTTAAGCAGCGGAAAATAAATAACACGGTGATTTGTTCACGAATGGGGAAAACCTTACGGCAAAAACCCCACCGGGTGATTTAAGGTCACCACTCCCGAAACTCCACTATTATCACAACAAGCAGTTACAAGTAAGGAATCCCAGTACCTCACCAACCTACAGTTGAACTCTTACCCCAATACCCAATTGGACTTGTTCTGTAGTGACAATTTCTCCAGTTTAATGCACGGCTCCCAATACGTGACTAACCAATGTGATACGCGGATCCCAGTACGCGGCTTACTCCTTTGCACGAATCCAAGTACGTGACTCACTCACCAACTTGAGGAAGAAAGAATGTTGGCTGCAAAGTTCTTCAAATCATCAGAGATGAACTAGGGCACGAACTTTGTCTCACAGATCACAATTTGCATGAACAACGAGTTCTCAGAGAAGATGCAACTTGTATCTTGTGATTCCTCTTTTGACGGCCCTTAAAATAATCCTTTTATATGTCTAGGGTTAGGAGAAAAGAAGTCCCAAAGACATGCTCACGGATTGGACTTGAAACAGACTTGGAATTCTGTTTTCTTTAATTCTCGATAGATATAAGTATCGAGAGGTATCGAGACAGCTGTCGAGGCTCGAGCTAAACAGCTTCTTTAAATCTCAATAGATGTATCTGTCGAGGTATCTATCGAGTTTTAAAATCTTGCACTTCCTTGCTTGTTTCTTGGACAGACTTCGACGGCTTCAACACTTAATCTTGAACCACAGTTTCTTGAAGTGTTTAACACATCCTAGATCTAACCAATTACAAGTAAAGTGCGTTTTGTCTAAAGATAAGCCAATTACATAAAATAGCGACATAAGTTCACAGACTTGAACTACATATGTCCTAACAATCTATAATATCTTAACAAAAGTAATAATGAGCATTAAATTTTTTTTTTTTTTTTTTAATGTATGAAGCAGTTAGGTTAGTGGTATGTCAAAGTTTTTTAAAAGAAAAAAAAAATTTAATTCCAAGGAAATATAAAAAGTCTTTTTTTGAAAAAAAAAAAAAAGAAATGGAACTTTTTGAATCATAGAAATATGATTGTTTTAAGTACCTTATTTATAGACTTCATTATTAAGTTATAATCATCTAAATTATAGTAGACCACACAAGATAAACATGTATAGATGATTTTTATTATTAGGATAAATTACAAAGTACACCCCTAACGTTTGGGGGTGATTGGATTTTACATCCTAACGTTTCAGAACTGTAATTTTACACCCTAAAGTTTAGTTTCATTAGCAAATCACCCCTTGGTTAGTTTTTGCTGTTACATGCCATGTCATCTTGCTGATGTGTTTTCTTTTTTTTTTTGGCCAAATAAGCCCTAAAACACCCAGATTCAATGGCAATGAAGTGATGAGTGGACGCATACAAAACAGTGTCGTTTGCCCAAAGAGAAAACCAAAAAAAAAAAATCTGCACCTTCAAGTCTTCACCGATTCCCCACCAAATAGAAAATAAGGCCCACAAACTCCTTCCCACGTGACTCTTGGACTCTCCTCTACTTTTTTTTAGTTTTAATTTTACTTTCCCACTTCTCAATGTTCCTTCTCTTTCTGACCTTACTTTCATGTTTCATCATCTTCTTTTTTGTTCACAATAACGTTCACACTACAGTACACTCTCACTCTCAAACAACTCTTCGCCATATCATGCAGATCTTCTCTCTGCAAGCCAAGATTTAAGCAACTCTTCACCTCCATTGACAAGATCAAGTGCATAGGAGCAGTAAAAAAGGCCACCTCCTTATTCTCAGGGACGGACCCATGTAAGGGCAGAGGGGGGCCATTGCCACCCCCCCCCCCCCCCATTTTGGGAAAAAAATATAGCACTATATATAAAAATTTCCCCTAAAAAATATATTTTTGGCCCCCTTCCTTCAAAATCTTTACATTTTAACTCATGAAAACTAAAAAGAAAATTGCAACATCTTTTTGTCCATTGTATATTGATCCAAAAATATGAAGCCCATGGGAACTATGATCAAATGTGTGCAGTGGATACTAATGCTTATTTGTAGGTTTATTTTTATGAATTTTTTAGGACATATGTAGTTCAAGTTTGTGAACATATGTCGCTATTTTATGTAATTGACTTATCCTTAGACAAAACGCACTTTACTTATAATTGGGTAGATCTAGGATGTGTTTAACACCTCAAGAAACAGTGTTTCAAGATTCAGTGTTGAAGCCATCAAAGTCTGTCCAAGAAACAAGCAAGGAAGTGCAAGTTACTAAAGCTCGACACCTACCTCGACACATGCATCTATCGAGCTTTAAGAAGCTGTTTTGCCCCGAGCCTCGACAGCTTCTCGACAGATCCTCGACACCTCTATCTGTCGAGAATTAAAGAAAACAGATTTTCAGTTCTGTTTCAAGCCCAGTCCGTGAATGTGTCTTTGGGACTTCTTTTCTCCTAACCCTAGACATATAAAAGGATTGTTTTAAGGACCGTAAAAGAGGATGCAAGTTGCACAATCATTAAGAACTTCTTGTTCATGTAATTTGTGATCTGAACGACAAAGTTTGTGCCCTAGTTCGTCTCTGATGATTTGAAGAACTTTGCAGCCAAAAACTCTCTCTCTCTAGTTGGTGTTTGAAGTCGCGTACTGGGATCCGCGCATCTGGTTAGTCACGTACTTGGGAGCCATGCATTGAAAAGGAGAAACTGTCACTACAGAGCAAGTCCAATTGGGTATTGGGGTAAGGGTTCAACTGTAGGTTGGTAAGGTACTTGGGATTCCTTACTTGTAATCGCTTGCTGTGATAATAGTGGAGTTTCGGGAGTGGTGACCTTAAATCACCCGATAGGATTTTTGCCGTCAGGTTTTCCCCATTCGTAAACAAATCACCATGTCATTTATTTTCCGTTGCATAACTTAGTTTTGGTGATTTGTTTGTGCTGCCACATGATATTGCATGTTAATTTGATTAATTAATAACTGGGCTAATTAATTAATCTAAGTTATCACAAGGGGTCAACGCGTTTGTGGCCTGTCAAGTGGTATCAAAGCAAGCACACTCTGATTAGGGTTTAATCTTTGTGTGTGATCCATCGACCCCTGCTGTCATGGATAGAGGTCAATCTCTTATTATACCTCTTTTATTTGATGGCACTAACTATGCATACTGGAAAGTACGCATGAGAGCTTTCTTGCAGTCTTTAGATGAGAAAGTGTGGCAAGCTGTGGAGATAGGCTGGACCAAGCCTACAGAAGCACCGGCCGACTGGGATTATGCCAAGATCAAGGCGGCAAACTTCAACAGCAGAGCATTGAATGCCCTATTCAGTGCAGTCACCAATGAGGAGTTCAAGAAAATATCCTCAACTGAAATTGCTAAGGAAGCATGGACCATTCTCTAGACAACCTATGAGGGCACCAAGGCTGTCAAAGATTCAAAGCTACAGAGGCTTACCACACGCTTTGAAGAAATTAAGATGGAGGAGGATGAGTCATTTGATGAGTTTTATGCCAAGCTCAAGGACATAGTAAACTCAGCCTTCAATCTTGGGAAAACCATCCCTGAACCCAAGATTGTAAGGAAAGTGCTCAGATTGCTGCCTGAGAGATTCCATGCTAAAATCACGGCGATCGAGGAATCAAAGGATATTGACAGAATTCTTCTGACTGAGCTGGTTGGAAACTTGCAAACCTATGAGTTAGGGCTGACTAGGTTAGACAAGTCAAACAAGGGTAAGAGTTTGGCACTGAAGGCCAAGAGCAGTGATACGGATGATTCCTCAGATGATGAAGATTCCAAGATGAAGTCCTACATCACAAGGCAATTCAAGAAATTCATGAAGAATACCAATGGAAAGGGCTTCAATAAAGACCGCAAACAATCCAGTTCTTCATAATTCAAGAATTCGGATAAAGGGAAGAAGGATGTCAAGGATGGTGGTCAGTACACTGTTCCCGCTGGGCCAAAATGCTTTGGGTGTCAAGGCTTCGGAGACATGAAACAAGAGTGTCCTACGTACCTTAAAAGCATAGGGAAGAGCAAGGCACTTGCTGTCACCCTAAGCGACACAGAGCCCGAGGATGATTCCGAAGATGAAGATGACGGAATCTTGAATGCCTTCACTGCCACTATTAATCCTACTGATGGGGTTACCAAAGAAGTGGATGAAGAGCAGGAACTGGTGGATTCTAAGTGTGAGATTATGGATGATCAAGATGATATTCATACCGCCTATGAAAAACTGTACAAGCTTTCAGAGAAGCATGAGAAACTCTATAGGCTGGCCACCAAGAAACTCAGTGATGTGGAACTCGACCGTGAGGAGCTGTCCACAAAGGTTGATGAAGCAAATCAGACCATTAGAGCACTGAGGTTCAAAAATAACTTCTTGACTGAAAGGACCAAGAAGCTTGAAGCGGAGCTGTTTCAAGTCAGAGCACAATTGGAGAGGACGTCAAGTGCAAAGCTGGACGAGATGTTGAGTGCTCAGAAATTTTCTTCAGGTCGTACTGGATTGGGGTATGAATTCTCTCTCTCTAATACTCCTACTGCTAGTACAACTGTGTTTGTTCCACCTGCTAATAACATTAAAACTGAGGATAAAACTGTTAAAACTGAATTAGCTAGTGAGAACGTAGACAAGGGCAAATCCATTCTAGGAGCACCCCCTAAAGTCGAGAAGAGGGAAACTAGAAATCCTAGGACTAAGAAGACTATCTCACAAAAGCCCAAACAGAAGAAGCCACATCTCTGTTATCATTGTGGTGCTGCCGGTCATACTTGACCAAATTGCTATAAGTGGCTTGCCACTCAACAAAGCAATGGTATGACAGCATCTGGGAGCCAGAATCAGCTTCAGACTTCTCTTGCTCCTCTTGGAGACATTCTTAAAGCCCTCATGTTCCTTTCGAACTTGAACGGTTCATATTCCTCTCCCCCTTCACCGGTTCAAGGGTCGACGAGAAGGAAAGGTTCTTCCAAGGTGTGGAAGGCAAAGGGATCTAAGTGATAGCAGTCACTTCTTCTTCTCTCTCCCTGTTTTTTTTTTTTTTGTTGCATTTATTGTGTGTTTCTTTACTGTTTTGAGTCAGTCTAGTTTTATGCATTGTGTTGTTTTCTTTAGTTTGTTTTTGTTTGTGTGTTTTCAGTTTTGTGTTTTATTTTTTTTACTCTTCTGATAAAAAAAATAAAAAAAAATTGAAAAATTGAAAAATACAAAAATAGTGTGTGTTTGTGTGCATTGGTTCATGTGAACTTTTGAAATGACCATTGAAACAGAATTTTCTAAACTTTGTATCACCTGTAGCTTAGATGAGCATTCTTCTGCACAACTAAGTAAGTGAGCTTTGTAGCTCTTTGTTTGTAATGAGTAAGGTTCAGTGATCTCTTCTTCTTAACACTCATATCACTCTTTTTGACGGGTTGAACTAGAAAATCCTAAGAGAAATGCATAAACAACCATCTCACCATTGTTACTCGCCAATCATAATATGACATCTGTATGCTTCGGCATAGCAAAAGTGCAATGTCAATGACATCTGTATGCTTCGGCATAGCAAAAATGCAATGTCAAAAGCTTAACATAATTGGGTATTTCTTTTCTTTCTCTTATATGCCCATGCATGATATGCTTAATAAAAGAAAATATGCAAAGAAATAAAAAGCAAAAAGATTAAAAATGCTTTAAAATATGGTTGCAAGCGTATTTTCTAGGAGATGTGGGAGTTATAGGATGTACCTCAAAGGTGATAGTCCCCATCAAACAGTTATGATTGTGTGTGAGTTAAAGTGATTTTCTCATATCTCAAATCGTCATAACATTGAGACACTTATGCAATCTTGCGATGTTTTCACACACAACACGCAATATTCTTTGCTATTCTTGATACATGTGCAGGTACAATGTGATTTGGCCATCACAAGGTTTACATGTGTTAATATATGCTCACTAAACTGTCTTAACTTATTTTTGAAATATAAAATTGGTTAGACTTGTCTAGTGTGTGTGTGTGCGTGTTTTGAGATACATGTGCATCAATATTCTTGTTAAGAGATGATTTTGAGAGCTTAATGTGTTGCTTGGATCTTTGGTGGAGTTGCATACTTGATTGCATTCATGTCTGTGTATTTCTTCTTTTGAAAAACTGTTTTTAAAGGCATCTCAACACCTCCTCGATACCTCTCGACACCTAGCTGTCTGTCGAGCTTCTTAGACTTTTTCTTATCACAGTCTCGACACATATCTCGATACCTGGTGGATCGATCGAGAAACTTTCTGTCTGCTCGATAGCTTCTCGACAGTTTCTGGATCGATCGAGGTTCCTTCATGGTTGATTCTTCTTTCTCGACACATGACCTCGATAGCTTCATCTGTTGAAGTGCTTTTTCTCGATAGCTGTCTCGATAGCAGGCTCGATACCTCTCGATACCTGCAGCTGTCAAGAATTACTGAAGGTGTATAAGAAGGTTCTTCGCGATTTCTCAATCACTTTGCTCGATCTCTCTTCCTCGACAGAACTGTTCTCTCTCTCAAAACTTTTCTCTTTCCCTCCAAACCTCTTTCAAAGGCTTTCTCAAGTGTTTTTTTCTCGATCTTCATCACTTGGTAAGCATCTTATCCCTCATTTTCATGCATTTCATGTTTTAAAACCCTAGGTTTTGTGTTTTTGAAAATTTTTGGGGTTTTTCAAAATTATTGAAGTTTTCATGAAAATTTTGGGTTGGTTTTCTAGATTTGATCTTCAAAACCACATACATTGCATCACATTAGCATTCTAATTGTATTTTCATGCATTTAGATGTGTGCCTATCTGTTGTGTGCTGTTAGGTTTGGATTGGGCTGAGCCCATGATGTTTTTCTTGTTGCATGTCACATGTTCATGCATTTTCCATGCATACGTTCTTTCTTTTCAATTTTTATCTTCCAATATTGAACTGCTTGGAACTTTTCTGTGTGTCTCTTCTTTTTCCCCCTCTCTATGTTTGCGTTAGTAGTGTCTATGGCACCTAAACGTAAGTCCATTCCATCCCAGAACCCTCTGCGTTCTAAGGGATCATCTTCTTCCGATTTCACTCCACTTTCTATCCGGTTTCGTGATGAGAAAGCCCATAAGGACTTCTCGGAGAACTTTTCTAAACGAGGTGTTCATTTGGAATGCCACGTTGTCCTGGCAGACTTTGCTGACACCGACCTTCCCGATGTCATATACAGTCGGGCTTGGGAGTCACTATGTGACGTCCCGGTCACATGTCCACTCGTGCTGATACAGGAGTTTTACTCCAATATCCACGGGATCGATTCTTCAGTACCTCTTTTCTACTCTAGCGTTCGAGGTACGCGCTTTGCAGTCACTCCGGAGTTAGTCTCCGAAGTCCTTTATGTCCCTAGGGTGGATCATCCTGATTACCCTAGCTGTGAGCGTCTATGGACTATGTCCAAAGACGAGATGATCTCAGCGCTCTGTGAGCGTCCTTCCTCTTGGGGAGATCATATGTATACACCATGTCGACCTTTTGCTAAAGGTCCTCGTTTCCTTAACATGGTAATGACCTTTGTTTTGCACCCACTTTCTCACTATAACTCTATCACAGAGCCTCGTGCTCGGTTTTTGTTGTCCCTCCTAGAGGATCTCTCTATAGACTTTCCTTCACACTTTATCTTTTCTATCATCGATGTCTATAGAGATACGGCCACCCGTGATAAGCTCATTTTTCCTTCTGCTATCACGAGGATTCTTCGCCGTTTTTCCATCCCATTCCCTTCGTCCGATCCTTACCATGTCATGTCTGCCATAGACGCCGCTACCGTAAAACGTAGCGAGGCACAATTTCGATCGAGACAGTCTGACGGTGCCACTCCTTCCTCTCGTCTGACTACCTCAAAATCAGCTCGAGTGCCTGCTGCTTCTTCCTCGGGCGATGTCACCTTAGGAGACATCATGGCGCAATTTCAGCGCATGGATGCTCACCTCGATACACTCTCCACGGAGTTGTATCAGGTGAACGTTCGTGTTGGTCGCATCGCCAGGCGACAGGAGACCATGGGCAGCTTTGCTCCAGAGGTTTCTCCTCCGCCACCTCATGTGTCGACTGAGACTGAGGCTGATGATGATGGTGATGACGATGGTGCTTATGAGGATGATGATGATGGAGATGCGAGCTCTTCTGCTGAGATGTCTACATGACACTCTGCCCTTTGTCACTCGTGACAAAAAGGAGGAGTAGTTTTGGTAGTTTTGGTATGAGAGTAGTCATGCTTAGGGGGAGTGTTAGCATAGGACATTTTTGATAGGGGGAGTGTGGTTTGAGGGATGTAGTGAGGTGATCATATGTATTTTTTTCTTTTCCATCTTTTTAGAGATACATTGATCATGTATTGACATACATTGTTTTTTTTCTTGATATATATGATGATGTATGTTTTTCTTTCACCTACCTTTACATGTGTTGTTTCTTTTCTGTCTTTATACACATGTTTCTTTACTTGTACGCAATCTATTATTTCTATTTCACACAAAGATACCTTGATGTGTTTTGTTTATAAGTGTTTCAGACAGGTTGTCAAAGTCTACTTGCCATAAACTCTCTTCTTGCAAAGTTTTTCAAGAGTTTGTGTTAGGATAGATTTTACTGTATGTAACAATTGAAGTATGAGTTAAAGTGTTTTATGACTTCTCTCATATTTTCATTTGTTTGTTGTGGTTTTGTCACGGATTGCCAAAAGAGGAGATTGTTAGGACATATGTAGTTCAAGTTTGTGAACATATGTCGCTATTTTATGTAATTGGTTTATCCTTAGACAAAACGCACTTTACTTGTAATTGGGTAAATCTAGGATGTGTTTAACACCTCAAGAAACAATGTTTCAAGATTCAGTGTTGAAGCCATCAAAGTCTGTCCAAGAAACAAGCAAGGAAGTGCAAGTTACTAAAACTCGACACCTACCTCGACACATGCATCTATCGAGCTTTAAGAAGCTGTTTTGCCCCGAGCCTCGACAGCTTCTCGACAGATCCTCGACACCTCTATCTGTCGAGAATTAAAGAAAACAGATGTTCAGTTCTGTTTCAAGTCCAATCCGTGAATGTGTCTTTGGGACTTCTTTTCTCCTAACCCTAGACATATAAAAGGATTGTTTTAAGGGCCGTAAAAGAGGATGCAAGTTGCACAATCATTAAGAACTTCTTGTTCATGCAATTTGTGATCTGAACGACAAAGTTCATGCCCTAGTTCATCTCTGATGATTTGAAGAATTTTGCAGCCAACAACTCTCTTTCTCTAGTTGGTGTTTGAAGTCGCGCACTAGGATCCGCGCATCTGGTTAGTCACGTACTTGGGAGCTGTGCATTGAAAAGGATAAACTGTCACTACAGAGCAAGTCCAATTAGGTATTGGGGTAAGGGTTCAACTGTAGGTTGGTAAGGTACTTGGGATTCCTTACTTGTAATCGCTTGCTGTGATAATAGTGAAGTTTCGGGAGTGGTGACCTTAAATCACCCGGTGGGGTTTTTGCCGTCAGGTTTTCCCCATTCGTAAACAAATCACCGTGCCATTTATTTTTCGCTGCATAACTTAGTTTTAGTGATTTGTTTGTGCTGCCACGTGATATTGCATGTTAATTTGATTAATTAATAACTGGGCTAATTAATTAATCTAAGTTATCACAAGGGGTCAACGCGTTTGTGGCCTGTCAGAATTATTAACTATTTTTAGAAAATATTTTATTAACATTAATGTTGTTGTAGGCTTGTAGCTTATGGGGTATGTTTGTTTGATTATTTTTTGGACTAAATTTTGAAACGATAGAGCTATATAATATGGAAATAACGAAACTTTTACTTGAATTGTTGATGATGGGAAAATTATCTATAATATTTGATTTTTTTAAAGAGAAAAAACATTACAAATAATTGAAGCTGATAATGCAACATTGCCTCTAGTGTTGATGTCCCAATTCATGAAAATTTTCAAACAAAATTCCAAAAAATCACCACCGATTAAATTAGTATTTGGTCCAAATTGTAAAAATATGAGATCATAATGTTAATGAATGTGATGAAATTCAACAAGCTTGAGTAAATGTTAGTTTTGATTTTTATAAACTTTTTTGGGTTTATACTTTGGTCCCCCTCAACTTCAAATTCTGGTTCCGTCACTGCTTATTCTGGTCCAGAACAAGCATTCGGCCGAAAAAAATACTCTTTTTTCACCTACCCAAAGCCTCACAAAAAGAAAACCCAGAAAAAACCAACCTTTTTCACTTAACCAAAACTCCAGAACAAACAAGCAACTGTAGAGCAACAACAACAACGGAGACATTGAGAATTAGCAAACAAAGACAATCACAAGCAACAACTGTATCAAAGTGCTTTGCAAAGGCATTTCGATACAATTGATTGGGACGAATTTTTTAAAGGATTTTTTAGAGGATTGGAACTCTGAGTGTGCTTTATGATTTTGAGATTTTCTATTTGGTAGAAATCGGTGAATCGGTGAAGTAGCAGATTTTTTTTTTTTTTCCCTCTTTGGGCAAACGGCACCGTTTTGCATGTGCCATCTCATCACTTCATTGGCAAAACTATGTCATTTTGGGGCTTATTTGGCCAAAAAAAAAAAAAAACGTCAGCAAAATGACATGGTAGTTAACAGCAAAAACTAATTGGGGGTGATTTGCTAACGGAACCAAACGTTAGGGTGTAAAATTCGAGTTCTAAAACATTGGGGTGTAAAATCTAATCACCTCCAAATGTTAGGGGTGTATTTTGCAATTTACCCTTATTATTATTTTTATTATTATTATTATTATTATTATTCATGAATCATTATTTCATTGTTTACTTAAAAATATCTAAATTAAAGTTTTTTTTTTAAATCTAAATTAAAATAGAAAAATATGTAGAGGTTAAACTATACGAAAAGTTAAAACTACTCAAGATGACCGTTTAACCATTAATAGATATATGTTTTTTTAAGAGTAAAAGTTTGCTTGATTGTTTTACCTGGAACTATATAACTATACAAATATTGTCGTGAATGGTTCCATCATTTACAAATCATCAAGCTCGGTGGCCTTACATGAATTCATGTTTAGTGACAACCCTTTTTTTTTTCTTTCTTTTTTGCCGAAACAGCATAAGAATATTAAAACTTAAGTTATCACATGTGGTAACTATAAAACACGTCAGTGATATGAAAATAGAAAGGTTTAAATTTTTAAAAAAGCATTTTTAGAAGATTGTAATATAAAACATTATTTTCTTAATATTTTATATAACTTTTTTTATAAGATCAATATTGTTGGCATCCTTTAAAAATGATACATAATATTTTTGAGAAGAAGAAGAAGAAGCAAACATGGTGCTAACATATAATATAAAATTATTAAGTTTGCGTGATTTAAATTTGTGGCAAAAAAAATAAATATAGCTATGATAAAGGTTTTTATCCAAATGATATATAGTAGTCCATATTTTTTTAATCTTGATTCAAAAAGTCCATTCTCAATAGCCTTATAAGACTACAAATTGCTCAATCTATAGGCCTAGACATATTCAAAGAGTGCTATCTAAATTATAAATTATATGACCCTTTATCACACAAGTGTTTTGATTCTCTTAATGCATGGTAAAGGAAGGCAAGTGCGTGTCTAGCCATTTTCTTGATTTGTGTTGCATAAGTATGGAGGATGTGACTGAATTTAAATGTTGAATAAAATAAGATAAGAAGAAAAAAAGAGTAAAAATAATATATATATATATATATATAACAATAAACATTAAATTATCCAAGTCATTATGTGTAATATAATAACATTATATTATTATATACTATATGTATAATGCAGTAGGATAATATTAAATAATCAAAGAGAAATGAAAAGATAACAACTTAAAACATAAAACTAAATCGCATTAACTCAAAGTAGAATTCTAATTAACACAAAAATTCATCAACTTAAGTATGGATGCAATAAAAAAATGAAAAACAAATTGAGAGAGAGAGAGAGAGAGAGAGAGAGAGAGAGAGAGAGAAGTAACATTTTTTGTGTGAGAAAACTATGCATAGAATGAAAAAGAAAATGTCAAATTTATAGCAATATGTTAAGAATAAGAAGAGTCAAAATAAAGGAAGATAAAAGGGTAGAGAATGAATAATATTAAGGTAGAAAGTAGTGGGGAGATGAAGAAAAGGAGGGAAAGTTTTGGAAAATTAATAATAAAAATAATGGTTAAAAAATATTTTAATTTTTAAATAATGGATTTTTTAAGTCACCTTATTAAATGAGAAAATGTTCTAAAAAATGTATAGGAAAAATTAGAAATAAAAAAGGATAATGTCGTGGCTGCTTAGGTGGCTCAACCAGAGCATAGCAATAATAAATGCTACGCTTCAGACTTTAGATTTATATATATATATATATATATATATATATATATATATTTTGTCATAATTTATTCACGAAGAAAGTTATAAGTTTTTAGAATTATGCACGAAAGATGAATTTATAGATCGAATAGTAAATAACATCTTATTGATATGAAATTTGGTATGTGTATTAACAAAACTAAAAACATGTATCCTAACAAAATAAAACTACCTAATCAATTTGATTGGAATTATGTTCTGAAAATTATATATAAGCTTGCCTCTTTATAATAGATCAATGATTTTTTCTGCAAAATATTTAAATATTAAGTTTTTATATTTTAAATTTAAAAAAAAATAAAAAAAGAGTTGATTGATTAAGTAGTAACTAACATTTGATCAATACAAAATTTGGCATGTGTGTTAGGCATAATAAAGTGTGTAATGCAATGGTATGATTTTGAATATATATACATAACAAAAGATTACACTAAATAAAATTTAATATATATATATATATATATATAGAGAGAGAGAGAGAGAGAGAGAGAGAGAGAGTAACTAATAACATAAATGCTAAAATTTGATGAGGTGGAGGGCCAAATAAAAAAAAAAGGGTAAAATACTATTTTGGTTACTAAACTTTATCAAAAAGTAAAAGCTTATAACAGTTTAACTTGGGCAAGAGTGGGCTATATAGCTTAGTTGTGCTTGTGGGATAAAAATGGTACTGGTAATTTAGGCCTAAGTCAAGTCAACGGTTTGGCTGGAAGGCATTATGATTTTGGCTTGTAATGTGATCTCTTTACACTGCAAAGCGTGTTTAACAAACCAAAAATACTATACTAGTTATGGATGTTAGGACCACAATTTATTTATGTGGAGAGTTGTAAGTAGTGAATTTGTGGACCCATATGATCTCACCACTTTTATTTTACCACACGACATGCCCGCATAGTATTGGTAATCATGGCCTAAGTCAAGTCAAGTTAAAGATTAGGCTAGAAGGCACTATGATTTTGGCTTCTGATGTGATCTCTTTACACTAAGAAGCATGTTTAACAAACCAAAAATTGTATACCAAATATGAATGTTAGGACCACAACTTTTACCATAACTAGTCGCAAACCCGTGCTTTGTGCGTGATAATTTTCAGATAAAATAATATTTTTGTTCCTAGACTTTGTAAAGAATTTTAAAAAAAATAGTTTTAAAATTTTTTTTATAATCTTGGTTATACCATTTCTTACCATTATTATATATTTATTGGTTAATAATTTGCACAACATAGACATTAAATAAGAGGTAAAATTGTTCATTAGATTTTTTTAAGTCATGGTGCGTGTGTGTGTGTGTGTGTGTAATCGGTTAAATGAAATGCCAAAAAATGAGGTTATAAAAATTTTCAACTTTATTTTATAATTTCTAAATTACCAAAGAACATTTTATCAAAAAAAAAAAATTACCGAAAGACATCTCATTTTTAGTTATGAAGGGAAATATAATTTCCTTTGATTAGTTTTAAGTTTAAATTTTGTATTATTATATTTAATTATTGATTTAATTAAGTGAATGTAGTGGTTGATTTTATTGCACTATAAAGTTTTCAATGTCCTCTATATAGTCATTTCTATTTTATTTCTCACTCCTCTTAGCCACTTTTCTATTTTTAAAATAATGGTTACTATTTTTCTTTTATTTTATACAAGATAGAATTTCTACTCTAGCCAAATAATGGTTATTATTGATGTTTGATTTCATTTCATTTTTTCTTCTGTCATTTATTCTTGATTACTTTGTATGTTCCCTCTCTAGTTGTATTTTTATGGTTATTGATAAGAAATAGATATCATGGATGACTTAAATAGTTATAGATGTAGTTACGTTAATAGTATATCAAAGGTTTTTTTTTCCCTTTTTTGAATTTTCAATGAAATATGAAAGGCATTTCTCTAGTTTGATCTCAATCAATTAAGACATCTATAATATCTTAACGAAAGTAGTAATGAGCATTAAATTTTCTTTTTAATGTATGAAGCAGTTAGGTCAGTGGTGTGTCAAAGTTTTTTAAAAAAAAATTTAAAAAAATTCCACGGAAATATAAAAGGTCTTTTTTTGAAAAAAAAAAAAGAAAAAAGAAATGGAACTTTTTGAATCGTAGAAATATGAGTGTTTTAATTACCTTGTTTATAGACTTCATTATTAAGTTATAATCATCTAAATTATAGTAGACCACACAAAATAAACATGTATAGATGATTTTATTATTATTATTATTCATGAATCATTATTTCATTGTTTACTTATAAGTATCTAAATTAAAGTTTTTTTTTTAAATCTAAATTAAAATAAATAAATATGTAGAGGTAAAACTACACGAAAAGTTAAAACTACTCAAGATAAACGTTTAACCATTAGTAGATATGTGTTTTTTGAAGACTAAAAGTTTGCTTGATTGCTTTACCTAGAACTATATAGCTATGCAAATATTGTCGTGAATGGTTCCATCATTTACAAATTATCAAGCTTGGTGGCCTTACATGAACTCATGTTTTGTGACAACCCTTTTTTTTTTTCTTTCTTTTTTGCCGAAATAGCTTAAGAATATTAAAACTTAAGTTATCACATGTGGTAACTATAAAACACGTCAAGGATATGAAAAATAGAAATTTTTAAATTTTTAAAAAAACATTTTTAGTAGATTGTAATATAAAACATTTTTTTCTTAATATTTTATATAACTTTTCTTATAAGATCAATATTGTTGGCATCCTTTAAAAATGATACATAATATTTTTGAGAAGAAGAAGAAGAAGCAGACATGGTGCTAACACACAATATAAAATTATTAAGTTTGCGTGATTTAAATTTGTGGCAAAAAAAATAAATATAGCTATGACAAAGGTTTTTATCTAAATGATATATAGTAGTCCATATTTTTTTAGTCTTGATTCAAAAAGTCCATTCTCAATAGCCTTATAAGACTACAAATTGCTCAATCTATAGGCCTAGACACATTCAAAGAGTGCTATCTAAATTATAAATTATATGACCCTTTATCACACAAGTGTTTTGATTCTCCTAATGTATGGTAAAGGAAAGCAAGTATGTGTCTAGCCATTTTCTTGATTTGTGTCGCATAAGTATGGAGGATGTGACTAAATTTAAATGTTGAATAAAATAAGATAAGAAGAAAAAAGAGTAAAAATAATATATATATATATATATATATAACAATAAACATTAAATTATCCAAGTCATTCTATGTAATATAATGACATTATATTATTATATACTATATGTATAATGCAGTAGGATAATATTAAATAATCAAAGAGAATAGAAAAGATAACAACTTAAAATATAAAACTAAATCGCATCAACCCAAAGTAGAATTCTAATTAACACAAAAATTCATCAACTTAAGTATAGATGCAATAAAAAAATGAAAAACAAATTGAGAGAGAGAGAGAGAGAGAGAGAGAGAGAGAGAGAAGTAACATTTTTTGTATGAGAAAACTATGCATAGAATGAAAAAGAAAATGTCAAATTTATAGTAATATGTTAAGAACAAGAAGAGTCAAAATAAAGGAAGAAAGTAGTAGTAGGGAGATGAAGAAAAGGAGGGAAAGTTTTGGAAAATTAATAATAAAAATAATGGTTAAAAAATATTTTAATTTTTAAATAATGGATTTTTTAAGTCACCTTATTAAATGAGAAAATGTTTCAAAAATATATAGGAAAAATTAGAAATAAAAAAGGATAATGACGTGGCTGCTTGGGTGACTCAACCAAAGCGTAGCAATAATAAATGCTACACTTCAGATTTTAGATATATATATATATATATATATATTGTCATAATTTATTCACAAAGAAAGTTATAAGTGGTGGATTTATGGACTTATATAGACCCACCACTTTTATTTCACCACTCATGACTTGCCCACATAGTACCGGTAATCATGGCCTAAATCAAGTAAGTCAAGTCAAGTTAAAAAAGGTTAGGCTGGAAGGGACTACGATTTTAGCTATGAATATACCGTATCTTATAAGATAGCCTTTTTCTCTCCAAGCCATTTCCTTTTGAAACCAGATTGTTTTTTTCCTTCTCTTTTCTTTTAATTTATTTGCAACTAATCTTTCTTTGACCCAAATCCAAAAAAAAAAAAAAAAAACTTTCTTTGACCAGCCGGTCAATAAAGCTGTTATCCTCTAGAAAGTTGAAACATAAATAATGATTTTTTTTTAATAAAAATAAAACCGGGTGAACATTCAAGAGTCATTCTCCGAAACTCCAAGCCAAATTTTGTCCAAAACAATGATCCACATGCAAAAATAATGTCTGCTTTTCACACTACCCACTCAACACGAAACACTCTAAAATGAATGAAACACTCACTATGATTTTGGCTTGTGATGCGATCTTTTTACACTGAGAAGTGTTTGACAAACCAAGAATCCAACAGTAGTTATACATGAGACCACAACTTTTGTCATAATTTATCAACGTAAAGAGTTGTGAGTGGTGAATTTGTGGACTCGTATAGACCTACTACTTTTATTTCACTGCTCATAACTTGCCACGTGAGCAAGTCGTGGCAAAAGTGGTAATCGTAGCATTTTTCTCGCGATTGACTAATGATCTCAAGTGATCTTGATACGTATACAACTATACAAGTTGTTAACTCATTAAGCAAGTCACTGCATTTGATTAAAAGTCACAAACCTGATTAGTTGTAGGGTTGAATTATATGACATTCATCATTAACTCATTGTTGGGTTTCTTTGTTCATTGTTGGACTTTGAACTGGAGTGCAATGGGGATAGAAAAAGCGAAGACCTCTTGCACTACTGACCATGGTCTTCTAGTGCAAATTACGTAGAGGAAAAGTGGTTAGCAGAAGTTTCTTGATAAGATTGATACATTTTAAAAGAAAAAAAGAAGATATGTATATGTAAAACATGAAAGTGGATGGAAGAGTATTGTTGATCATGGTCTTACCATGCAAATTATGTAAAGGAAAAGTGGTTAGTAGAAGTTTCTTGATAATATTGATATACATTTTAAAAGACAAAAAGAAGATATGTATATTTAAAACATGAAAGTAGATGGAAGAGTATTGTTGACCATGGTCTTACAGTGCAAATTACATAAAGGAAAAGTGGTTAGTAGAAGTTTCTTGATAAGATTGATACATTTTAAAAGGCAAAAAGAAGATATGTATATTTAAAACATGAAAGTAGATGGAAGAATATTGTTGCCTTTCGACATGGTTTGGCCGGGAGGATAGAGAAGTGGGGGGTAGAAAATGATGAGGGGTGAAAAAGAAAAAATAGGGAATAGAAAAAAATATTAGTTTTTTCTTATGTGTGTTTGGTTAGGGGTGAAAAATGTAGAAATGAAAAACTATCTTGTTTGGGAAAAAAGAAAAATGAGATAATAGAAAATAATGTTTGTTTAAATTTACTCTCATACCTTTACTATATAGTTAAAAAGATAAACTTTTATTAGGGGGAAAAAAAACTTGAACTTAATGTTGAAAAAAAAAATTAATGTTGAGGGAGGACAGGGGCAAATGAGTAAATTATCATCTAAGCCACTCTTTTTCTTTGAGTTGGGAAAAAACAAAACACCCCAAAATGGTGAACCCGGGTATTTTGTTTTTAATCCCTTTATTTTCCCTCTCCCAATGGAAAAATATACCATATTACGGGTATATGAGTCCTCTCTCTCGCAGTTGGTGGGTTTCACTTAGCTGTAAGAGAGAGGACTCATATATCCATAACATAGTATACCTTCTTCTCTCCAACTAAATAAGAGTACTATTCAACTAAACGGGCCTTAGGGAAATCATTTCACGGATGGATGTGGGTTTAAATTAATTTAAGTGGGTCTAATAGGTTTTAAATTTTCATGGGTCTGCTAGGCTGTTGGAACTTCCCTAATGGGCTTTAAAATCCCAGTTGTTTGGATGTATGATGTATCTCCTCAGTCCTCATGGAGACACGGCTGCATTCCTTCCTTCCTTCCTGGCCTAGCCTCCTCCTTAAGGCTGTTAGTTAAGTCCTATATCTTCCTTCTTGTTTTCCTTTATAACCTTTTGCAAAAGAAAAATACAAGTACACATCACTCTATTGCATGCACACATTTTTACACACACTTAAAATATACAAAAATCTTGGAAATCGACTTCAAGTCACAGTTTTAGTGTATTGCAAGTGTGTAATGGGGTGTGAATAATAACATTACCCTTTTGCAAAGAGTAGTTTTAGGATCACAAATTATTCTAAATTTTTTTGCCATAATTGTGATGTGGTAGACTATGAGTAGTTAATCATCACTTACACATGGGCCCAATATTTTTTCTTTATCAATCACACTCTCCCACATCACAGTTGTGATAAAAAGTTGTGAAAAATTGTGTGGTCCTAGACTTTTTCTTTTGCAAATACTAGTCGGGTGGCGGCTTTCTTTTCTTTTTAAAAAGTATAATCAAAATAGTATAATTCACATAAAAAAAAAAAAAAAAAGAAGAAGAAGAAATAGGGTAACCTAGATTTGTAGATTAAACAGGCCATATGTGTTATTTGAAAAGTGGACTATTGATTTTAGAAAGTTTTCTTAATCAAATACATTTTCTAATGTATAGAACTGTCATGATTCTAATGTATTATTTGAAAACTTTCTTTCGGCTTTATTAGGATTTAGGATCACATCTACACACAATCAGGTATTTTGTCTCAATAAGCAAAACAAAATTTTCATTTCAATTGATTATATAATGAATATGATGTAGTACAATTATGTTGAAAATTAAGTTACACTATATATTCTGTAATCTTACACTTGAGCATTCATTTGACAGCCTCTTCTTGTTGTTTGAACTAAACTTTCAGCCTTTTCAATATAAAAGGAAATGTAGCACGTGCAGTTAAATCTTCAACATCGAACTGAATTTTGTACCTGTAAATATAAATCATTTATGTTGGTTTTGATGTGTTGTATATGTCTTCCTCGAAGTTTTATATATTTATCAAGGTAGGAATTGGAAAATTAAATTTGCATTATTGCATATGCAATATCCACACCATAAGTCATTTGTAGGTTTCATCTTCAAGTATGTTTGAAAACATTACAAATGGGGAAAAATTTCATAGTGGACTTTATGAAAATTGAACATCATAAATGTTTTGAATGATATACTAAACCAATGGCTTAGTAGTTAGTATAGCAATGGCATCCACACTACCGGTACTGCATTAAATAAAACCAATCACTTGAACAATAAAAATGTGTTCAAATTACTAACACAACGCTTTCTATTTTTTTAATCTACTAACACAAAAGCTTAAGGAAAAATCAATGAGTAGGTAAACTTTACCGAATCATGTGGTTAATTAATGAGTGTTTATGTTTGTATTGGGAAATTATTGGCTGGTCCGAGACTACAAGGTTAGCACCTAGGGTTGTCCAACTTACCTGTCCAACCCCGAACCCGACTTGGAACCTCCCAATCTGACGAATCCGGTGTTCAAACTTGGGTCCCAATATCAAAAACTTGATGTCGGCAGGTCGGTTTCAGATCTCCTCTTTCTGAAACAGATGAAACCTAACCCGCCCAAAGACCATCAACTCCAACCATTTTTTCTAGATTTTCAACTACATGTTTTGCTATTTTGGCTATTTTTGGCATGATATACATTAGATCTGGTCAAATCGGTGATTTCTTCGCATGATTTGGCAGAAATCTCGCTAGATCTGAAGAGTTCTTACCAAATCTTTGACGGATTTGGTAGGATCTAGCAAGATCTCGTCGCGTTTTAGCAGATTTCGATGATTTTCAATTTCACCCGAAAACAACCACCACTTGCCGGCAACCTAAAGCGACAAAATTGTTGCTATACTCAGGTCAATTACGGGTTGGGAAACCGCCCACCCAATCTTAAACAAGTCGGTTGCAAATTGGACACAAACCCGACATGCCCAACCCGTGGACAACCCTAGTCCCACCCAATAGAAACACACCAAGTCATTAAAAAGATATGATTGCTCCAAAAAAAAAAAAAAAAAAAAAAAAAAAAAAAAAAAAAAAAAGGAAGAAGATATGACATAAGCATTAAGTGCCACATCATATTTCCCACTAACTACAAAGACCACTATGACACTATCTCATCCTCCTCTTTCTCCCACTCTCTCAGTCTCTCTCATGTTTTCATTTTTTTCTCTCCTCAAATCTTCAAGACCTGAAGTTGCATACGCTTACCGCCATACACTGTTCTCCTTTGTACACGTTGGTACTGCCAAAATTATTCTCTGCTCATCGAAATTCTCCTTATAAATAGAATCTTTATGAATGTTTCAGTCTTTCAGGTACTGAAAGAGTTGTGAAGATTGTTCTGGAGAAGTCATTAAGCAAAGGGTTGGCTCAAAAGTAGACAACCTCCATTCTTTGCTGCTGGATGTGAATGCCACCCATATGTTTGCCAAAATTACTGAATTAGGTAATGAGTTTCATGTATTTGATGTTGATATCTCTCTAAAATTGTAAATAGAAGTTCAAATTGATGGGGTTAATATATACGATTGATATCTTGAAAGATTGCCTGTAAGTTGTTTGTGAAAATGCTTACTTTCTTGGCGTTTTTCAGTTGGCTTATGATCTTGCTTTTAGTGGATGGGTGTCATGTGGTGGTCATTTGTTGTGGTATTGTTTTAACTGTGTGGTGGTCTTGGGGAAGGGGGTTTTAGAATGCGGTCGATGTGAGAGCATGTTTGCTTGTGCACCATGTGTTTGATAATTTTGTATCTCAGGTGTTTAAAAAATGCTACTTAAAATGGAATATGGATGTTTGCATGGTGTAAATTAAGGTATATTGGGTTTAAACTTTACAGCGTTGCCTTGGTTTAGAATTTTTGTTACCTATGTATCAGTTGCTATTTGGTTGAGTTTCTTATAGATGGCTTTTATTTTTAGACAATTGTATGCTGAATTTTGTATATCATTCTCAATTTTGATGGGAAGTTAATATAATAATATTTGCTTATGTGAATTGATGAGGTTCTCTTCATCTTCAATTTTGCTGGAATTTATAAGTTTTGTATCTAAGATATCTACCGTCGTTTTTTTGATAACTAATAAAGCTCTATTCAATTTTTCTGTGTTGTTGCAAGTTTCAATTTCCTTTACTAAATATATAGAGATGGTCTTTCTCTCATACTAACTGAGTTGGTTCTTTGGCTTATTAAATGCTTTGCACCTATAATTGACATGGTGCAACTTCTCAACGTAGAACCTTGAAATAGGATATTGGTGCTCATATGACTTAAGTAAACATTGTAAGAATAATATAAAATTGTTGAGTATTTGCTTCTACAGTAATTAATTGCTCTTGCTTAATGTGAAATATGTAAAATAGAAATTGATATGTAATTAGTTGCTATTATCTCTTTTTAGATTTATGTGGTGTAAGATTTTGTTACATACTTTTAATGTTGATTATTTGGGATTTATTGAAATGGATTTGGAATAGAGATAAATTAAGGTGGCCTAGCAATACAACACAACTTATATATCTTTTGTGCTTGATTTGTCCATAACAGGATGGGAGATGGATAGATAGCTTCATTTGCAAATGGAGAGATTCTTGATGGGTAATTTACACATGGTAGGGGTGAGATTAGATGGATGTACAGTCCCAAGCCAAAAATAGATTAGATAAATGCTATTTTTGTAAGTTTATTTCCAATGACTTGACATTAGAGTAAAAGATTGTACATAAATTATTTATTATTTATCTTCGTGCCTTATTTTAGCAATTTTTTGTTTGAATAAAGGGCACAATTTTGTAGAGCTTGAGATGTTTTTACTTCTTTAAGTTTATAAGCTTTGCAATAAGCATGAGTTTGTTTGCTACTATCTTTTGTTTTTTATGAAATTGAATTACATCCCAACCCCACATGTTTCTACCATCTATCTATTGCTCATGTAGATCTTACCAAACCATTGTAATATTAATCATAATTAATGATACAAAGTTTGTCAGGTTGAAATTAAATGGGCAATAAACTTTAGAAAAGTGTTATATTCACAGTATTTTCACAACACTTTCACAACAAATTATACGTGTTAAGTTGTTATTAGTTCTAATTTAAATCCACGACTTAAATTACTTTAATGCCAACCTATAACATCCTATAACAACTAATCACTTACAATTTGTTATGAAAATATTATGAATATAACATTTCTCTAAACTTTAACAATCTTGATTGATGAAAATAGCTAAATACCACCTTTTGGCAAAATTTATAGCAAACTAGTACTGTTTTGGAAATATCTAGTAATCTACTACTTTTTTAGTACTCGAGTTTAGTGAACTCGAGTTCTTAGGTGAGTCCCTAGCGTGACACTGCTGATCTAGAATTTGAGGAACTAAAAAAACAATGTGATAATCGACATTACGGAAATCGAGTATTTCTTTATAGTACTCGAGCTTAGCAAAGTCGAGTATCTTTTTTTTTTTTTTTTACTTTTTGTTTCATATAAAACTTTTACTTATTTCATCTTTAACGGCTTGTGATCATTGGGTCCACCATGTTGGGTGCATCATAGCACCGTGAGTCCAGCTCACACTTGATAAAACACCTCATTAAAGAGGTGGTTGGACAAGCCACAAAAGTTAGCCTATTTTCTTCTCGGGCAGTGACTTAGTGTTGGACATGTTGAGGAGAAAAAGAAGAAAAGAAAGGGAGAGCCGAAGGAAAAAGAAAGTGACTAAAGCAAAGTCAAGGCAAGTAAGTTGCATTTATTGTGATTTGATGTCAAGAGTGTGAAAGGAAGAAAAGAATGAAAAGATGAAGAAATAAAAGGAGAGGCCATTTGGCCAGTGAGCAAGAAGTGAAGTCCCAAGAAAGTGAGGATTAAAACTGAAAACTGAAAATACTGTAACAAATTAAAATTGAAAATTGAAAATATTGTAATAAAATAATTTTTAAATATATGAATAGTGTCATGGGATAAATTTTTAATAAAAATTTTGTTGAAAAAAGAGCGTTAGGGGTCCCATGAATAGTGCTGGGACCCATTGACAGACGCATTTTTTAGTCTTGAGCGTGACATTTTAGCTGCTATAGCCGTGGGTCCCACGGAGCATAAACGTCAGACACAAAACGTTGAGGGATTCTTAGCAGTATCCAAATGCTCATTTAGTGCAGTCTTGAAGAACTAGTGGACACAACGATCACAAGCAGTTGAAGATGAAATAAGTAAAAGTTTTGTACAAAACAAAAAGTAGAAAGAGGGGAAAAAAAATGTACTTGACTTTGTTAAACTCGAGTTCTATAAAGAAGTACTACACTAGCGACTCACCTAGGAATTCGAGTTTACTGAACTCAAGTACTATGTAGAAGTCGATTTTGTGAAATTCGATTACAAAAAAAGTGGTAAATTGCTAAATATTTCTGAAACAGTGCTAATTTACCACAAATTTTGCCAAAACGTGATATTTGGCTATTTTTGCCCATCTTGATTAGTGAAGAACTATTCTCACAAACACAACAATGAGCTATTACAAGAAGCCGAGCTTAACAAATACCAAATATGGTTACCTTCAACAAAATTGAATAAGACAACTAAAACAAAGGCACAAAAAAGGCGTAATAGTTTTTTTTTTACTTTATACCAAGAACTAGCAACATCCACTCTGAATTTTAACATTGATTGACATAATTCAAACACATTTAAAAAAAAAAAAAAATCATCCTCTCTAATATTACAAAACCGTAAGTCCACAACATTAACAACTGCAACAGCATTTTTATATTAGCATTAGGCAAACAATTTATAAACAAAAAAAAATGTTAAAGTGGCTATGGAAGCAGATAGAGAGATTGAGACAAATCAAAAAGTGGAAAAATGATTAACTTTCTCATTAAGCAATTGAAGATTACAAGGATATGCATTTTATATACAAGAACAGAGTATCTGGAATTGAAAGCTGAAACAAACAAACAAAATGTAACTCACTAATCAACGAACTACCAACCATATAAGAACACCTGTTACCTACTACACAAATTAACTGAACCATTAAGTATAGACATATTTTCGACTTGTAGTCTTAGACACTATACACAAAACTACTTGTCATTCTAGTTGTTGCTCTTCTGCTATACTAAATCTGTTCTTCACCTTTTGTACTTCTTAAATCTCTGCATATCTTAATACAAAAAATAGGAACCCAAGCACAGGGGAATAAAACCCCACATACCAAAACAACAATAAATTGACAAAAAAAAAAATCCCAACTATTTTTATAATCAGTGCTCATAATATCACTTCAAAATTTTCTAACAAGTATTTTCACAAACATCAACAGGTAGTGGAAAACATGATTTGGCACTCAATGCTTATGTCATGACTTTTTAATGACTTGGGGCTGACCTCGTAGTCTTGGACTAGCCAATAATTTCTCCTTTGCATTAAGGACAAACTCTATGAAACTCTTTTGAGATTGACTACATTCTTGTTACAACATTTAAATTCAAGCTCACCCTTTCTTTTAGGTATCCTTACTAAACTTATGCTCATGATTTGCAGGATAGGGACAGGAACAGGTCCTTGGAACTTTCTCCATAGCTAATGACATTGGTTATGGTTCCATAGTTTCTCCATGGTTTTATTCTCAGGGAAACTATTTGCAGCTAGAGCATCTTTTCTTAGCCTTTCTTGTGGCATGGGTGAAGTCCAACCCAGGACATTTCTCCTTCACATACTTCTTTGTTCAGAAAAATGGAAAATGTTCATAACAAGAAAATAGAGAAATGAAATATTTAGAGCAAGTTCTATATTAACCTATTATATTTAGGGATTATTGTAATGATATTCTTTCAGACTGTAATAATTCGCTTTAAAAATTTGTCATATTATATTCCCTTAAGAGTTACCTACTTCAGAAAATATCAATGATATGCATATCTTCCCACAACAATCTGAACTCCTATGTCTTTTTAGATGACTATAGAAGGTGCTCAAAATTCTGAAATAATTAGCTCTAGCTTGCATAGAAGAGCCAATCTCTATAATTAAAAGTGATGCTTTTGATTCCCTGAAAAAGAGACATCGGTTTTTTCTTTTTCCCCCCTAATAGAAATCCAATCCAATTTTCTTGGTATAGACAAATAGTATCCCACGAATAGAACCTTTTTGGAGTTGCTATTATTAGTACCAAGGATTTTGCTTATGTTAAGCCATGGTAATATCAAAAGAGAGAAGAAATACTTAATTTTCTCGATGTATGTGGAATTTAAAAATTCAACCGAAAAAAAAAAAAATCTAAAATTTTCGGTTGGTTATGGATCCTCTTGGTTGGTTTTATGTATTTTCTTTTTCACATTAATATAACATTTCAGTCTATTTCAGTTCATTTTGGTCTGCTTAGTTTTTTCGGTCCACTTCAGTCCAATTTTGGTCTATTTTGGACTAATTGTACTTTAAATTGATTCATTTTGGGGTCAATTTTTTTTTTTTTTTTCTTCTTAATTTTTGGATTGAAAGATACAAAATTTTATTTAATTTGGGAAAACTCTTTAATTTTGAGCTAAAAAATACAAGCAAACTAAGTATTAGAAATTAGAGATATGAGGCTAAACCAGTATAATATAAGTATTATACTTATATAATAACTTCAACTTTTTGCAAAGGTACTAAAATGAAAACAACATAAACTTTATGGGTGAAAAGTGCAATTTAGTCACTTCCCGCCAAATTTTGTGAAGGACCCAGCTTCAATGGAAGTACCTGTGAGTGCAACTCTTCTAAGCCTCAAAAGCCAAAACCATTCAAGGGAACGTTGGAATTCAATCATAAAGCACCACACTAAGCTCAAGATGACCGTGCAATCCTCACTTCTTATACCCAAATGGCATCTCTCGGCATAGCTCCTGATAATGCCACCTTGCCTCTTGTTCTCAAGGCATGTGCGAGGTTGAGCGCCGTCGAGAGTGGCAAGAACATACATTCTAGCATTCTGGGTACGGGTTTGATCGGAGATGTTCGAGTTGGGACGGTTCTGGTTGATTTCTACTGTAAATGCGGGTTGATTGAAGAGGCGCGTAAAGTGTTTGATGAAATGCCTGTGAGAGATGTGGTTTTGTGGAATGCGTTGATTTCAGGGTATGTGGGGTGTTGTTATCATGAGGAGGCGGTTTTGCGGTTTTGTTGTTTAGGGAGATGAAAAGGGAGGGTTTTAAGGCTAATTTGCGCACTGTGGTGGCGTTGCTTTTTGCTTGCAAGGATGGTTTGGAAATTAGACTAGGGAAGGCGATACATGGGTATTGTTTGAGGAATGGATTGTTTGATTTGGATCCCCATGTGGGTACTGCTTTGATTGGGTTTTACTTGAGATTTGATGTGAGAATTTCTCGTCTTGTGTTTGATTTGATGATTGTGAGGAGCATAGTGAGCTGGAATGCAATGATCAATGGTTATGTTGATGTTGGGAATTACTTGGAAGCTTTAAATCTTTTTCTGTCAATGCTTGAGAATGGGGTTCATTTTGATTCTGTTACAATGCTGGTTGTTATCCAAGCCTGTGCGGAATTTGAGTCTCTCCAATTGGGTATGCAAATCCATCAAATGGCTATCAAGTTGAAATATGTTGGTGATTTGTTCATTGTAAATACATTGCTTAATATGTACAGTGAAAATGGTAGCCTAGCATCATCCTGTGCGTTGTTTGATACCATCCCTACATATGATGTTGCTTTGTGGAATTCTATGATATCTGCATATATTGACTTTGGCTGTTATGAAGAAGCCCTAATTTTGTTTATTAGTATGAAAAACGAAGGCATCAAGGAAGATGAAAGAACTATTTTTATCATGCTGTCCACATGTGCCAAGTTTGCTGATGGCTTGAGAAAGGGTAAAAGTTTACGTGCTCATGCAATCAAGTGCAGGATGAAGATGGATGTTTCTCTGGGAAATGCATTGCTGAGCATGTATGCAGTGATAAATTGTGTTGAAGCTGTTCAAAAGGTTTTTGCTGAGTTGAGAAGTTTAAATGTAATCTCGTGGAACACTACGATCTTGGCATCATAGCAAAATGAGGAGTGAAGCATGGCAACTCTTTGGGGTCATGCGAAAGTCAGAATTCAAACCCAACTCATACACAATAATATCTATTCTTGCCACTTGTGAAGATGAAACTTGTCTTAATGTTGGGCGATCAATTCATGGCTATGTGGTAAAACATGGTATTGAAGTAAACTTATCTTTGAACACCATACTTACAGATATGTACATGAACTGTGGTGATGAAGCATCAGCTAGGACTTTATTTGAGTTCTGTACAAATAGAGATTTGATCTCATGGAATTCTATGATTGCCAACTATATCAATGACAACCAAGTCCATGAAGCTTTGTTACTATTTAATCGCATGATTTCTGAAGTGGAGCCAAACCCTGTGACGATTGGAAATGTTCTCTCATCGTGTACAGACCTTGCAAATCTTCCTCAAGGCCAATGCTTGCATGCTTATGTAATTAGAAGGCATTCCTATCTCGGTTTCAATCTGTCTCTTGCAAATGCTTTTGTAACAATGTATGCAAGATGCGATAGTATGCAAAATGCTAAAAAGATCTTTGACACTTTGCCTAGGAGAAATATTATCTCGTGGAATGCCATGATTACTGGCTATCGTATGCATGGTCAGGGATATGATGCTATACTTGCCTTCTTACAAATGTTAGAAGATGATTACCAACCAAATGGAGTAACTTTTTTATCTGTTATGTCTGCCTGCAGCCATTCAGGTTTGATAGAGAAGGGATTAGAGCTTTTTCAATCCATGATATCAGGATTTCAATATAACACCTGAGCTTGCTCACTATGGTTGTGTGGTTGATCTGCTTGGTTGCGGAGGACGTTTAGATGAAGCTAGGGAGTTTATCAAATCAATGCCAATCAAACCAGATGCATCAGTTTGGAGAGCTTTGCTCAGTGCTTGTCGAGTTAATTACAACACTAAGCTAGCTGAAAACATTTTTGAAAAACTTGTTGAATTAGAACCTATGATTCCAGGGAATTATGTTTTGCTATCTAACATCTATGCTGCGGCAGGACATTGGTTGGAAGTTAGACAAATAAGAACATTGCTCAAAGAGAAGGGTTTAAATAAGCCTCCCGGAATTAGTTGGATTGTTGTTAGAAGTCAGGTACACTATTTTACTGCTGGAGACATGTCACACCTTCAATCAGACAAAATTTATGCAAATTTAAATTCTTTGTTGTCCACAATCAAAGAAAATGGATATGTTCCTGATCTTTGTTAGATTTCACATGATGAAGGTGAATATGGTTGGAAGCTGTAGGCAGTTCAGCCATAGTGAGAAGCTTCGTTTTGCATTTGGACTGATCAGTTTGAGCGTTCGGCCCCATATTATGATTACTAAGACCTCAAGGCTTTTTGTTGATTGCCACAAATTGAGTGCATGTGGAGTTTGATACTGTTGGGAACTTAGAACATAGAACACTTTCATTTGTTGAGGGTCCCTGCTCATGCAAGAAATATCACTGGAACTTGATATTCAATGAACAATTTTCTAATGAAGGAAATTTGATATCTACTGAGAAGCTGTTAAGTAAAAGGTAATCTTGCAAGACTTTTAAGTTCTTATGAGCTTGGATTGATGTTGAGCGTCAACTTGGGACGTGGAGGAGTGACTAGCCAGAGTCCCTGACTTGATACAAATGGAACTGTATAGTTGTGTATTTATGATGGTAGTGTATGAAAATCTTGCCTTGTTTTTTTTTATTTGCACATATTTTCTGTAATCTTTATGTAACCTCTATTTGTTAAAATTTGTTTATCCACAGACTAATAAAAGACTTAAATGTTACATCAAAACGACCTCATTGGTTCCAACGCTCAAATATTCATTCGTTTTACATATATAATTGTCTAGTAATAACAGCCGCATAATTATCAATTACCTTTATACATTGGATATTAATATTAACTAGCATATGTTCAGCGTGATGCACGTGTAGTATTTTGAAAATTTTAATAAAAAATTATTTAAGTTAAATTATAATATTTTGGGAATTAATTTCTATTATATTACACATTAGTGAATATAGAAGAATGTAAATTGTTAAAGACTAAAATATTTTGCAATATGAATGTATTTCTTAAGTGAAACGAAACACATGCTCAAAGGAGAGGGAATGAGATTCTAACAAAAAAAAATTTAAGCATTAATTGCATATGACATATTATGTTTTTCTCCTTTTGGTTTGATTTTATTTCTATTGTTGTTAAAGTAACTAAACTTGAGCAAGAATACCATAATCCTAATCAATTGTTTCTCATACAACTTGTAGAAAAAATAACTATAAAAATCATTGTACATACTTATAAGTGGAAATAAATGCATTTAGTTCATTAAACCCTTTCTAAAAACAAAATACCGACTTAGGCAATTACAGTTTTGATTAAAATTAAAGCTAGTGTAGCTTTTAACAATCTTAAATAACTTAATATAATTTTCATTGGATATTTATTTTAACATATTCACGGTTAAATTACATTATCCAAAATGTCAAGACAATTAGAGATAAATAGATATATGAATATATCATCTTTAACATATTTAAAATTTCAAGTTTTTAGAATTATGCATAAAAGTTGAATTTATAGATCGAATAGTAAATAACATCTTATTGATATGAAATTTGGTATGTGAATTAACTAAACAGAAAACATGTAACCTGACAAAACAAAACCACCTAATCAATTTGATTGGAATTATGTTTTGAAAATTATATATTAGCTTGCCTCTTTATGTTCTTTATACTTGCAAAAACTTAAGATTATAATAGATCAATGGTTTTTTTTTTTTTTGCAAAATAATTAAATATTAAGTTTTTATATTTTAAATTAAAAAAGAAGAGTTGATTGATTAGGTAGTAAATAACATTTACTCAAAACAAAATTTGGCATTTGTGTTAAGCATAATAAAGTGTGTAATTCAACATTATGATTTTGAATATATATATATATATATAGAGAGAGAGAGAGAGAGAGAGAGAGAGAGAGAGAGAGTAATTAATAACATAAATGCTAAACTTTGATGAGGTTGAGGCAAATAAAAAAAAAAGGTAAAATACTATTTTGGTCCCTAAACTTTATCAGAAGTTTGTTTTTTTTTTACCTAAACTTTAGAAAAATTCATTTTCATCCATAAGCTTTGTAAAGAGTTTTTTCAATAATTTAGAGACAAAAACAGGGATAAAAATAGAACTTTTTTTTTCAATAGTTTAGGGATGAAAACCAAATTTTTGGTAAAGTTTAAGGATATAACTAAAATATCTTCAATAGTTTAGGGACGAAAGATATACTTTTCAATAGTTTAAGGGAAAAAAAATAAACTTCTTAAAATTTAGGAATGAAAAACATACTTTTAATAAAGTTTAGAGACCAAAATATTATTTTACCCTAAAAAGAATCACATAAAAAATGCCACTTTACAGAACCTCAAACCATTTAACTGAATTTCTTGCTTTTCTTTTTTCCTCAAAAAAAAAAAAAAAATTCTTGCTTTTATATGTGCAAAATTGCAAACAAACAATAAAAATAACAAAATAAAAAACCTCAACTTAATAAAAGGACATCAACACAAAGACAATAAGAAATAAGTTTCACTTACTACTAAATTACAACAGAAACTTCACCCTAACAATCCAAAACAGTAGACTCCTAAGCAAGTTACTTCTTGATACTTATGAAAAACTACTAGTCAACATTATTTGCTTGACTCTAATGTCTTACAATGCTAGGATATTTGACCATAGATTGCATGCATAACTTGTAAGAAACTTGAAATTTACACCATTTACCTTCTCTGTTGACAACGGTAATTGATATATTTTGCAAGGACAAAACACTCAGTATGATAAAAAATTCCCACTGCTATAAAGAAGCCAAGTGCATATCCAATTTCCGCTGCTTCCCACGAGAACCATGTTTTCTTACTCTCAACTTTTGGTGGTTTTGTTGGTGACATGTCTTCTGGACATGGTACCCGAATTTGCATTCCACACAATCCACTATTGTTGACATAAAAGTTTGGATCATTCATTGTATCCATTTGATTACCCACTAGAATCTTACCTTTGAGCTTGTTGTTACTGACATCCAAAATAGTCAGTTGTTGTAACTTTGCTAGTGATTGTGGAATTGAGCCCGACAAATTGTTGTGTGACACGTCCAAACTCTCTAGATTCTTCAAATCTCCAAGACTTTTGGGTATTCTCCCATAAAGTTTGTTAAATGAGACGTTGAGAAGCTTTAGAGCCTTCAAACTTCCCAATGAAGCTGGAATTTCACCAGAAAGTTGATTACTTGACAAGTACAGGAGCCTCCCAGGTGCAAGATACCAGTTAGCCTATAGACTCCAAAATCATGCTTTTGATGTAAAAGAGAGAAAGAGTGAGAAAGAAAGCCATATCCAGTCTCTCTTATGACTGATGTAAAAAAGTTGTTAAATCTAATAATATCCTTGAGTTTATTGTATCTGGTATTGTGTTCCATTCCTTACGTTAATGTTATCTTTTATACAATCCTAGCAATATATATCATAAACCAGTTTTAATCCTTCACTCCATAATCTTCTTACACCTCCGTCTCTATTACATGTCTCTATCATGTCCTTGTCCTCTTTCATTGTCTTGTTCCTTTCTTGTTCTATCCTAGTTGGTATCAGAGCCATGCAAGTTATCGAGTTTCATGTGAAGATCTTTTCCATGCACGTTGCTGTAACCAGTTTCTTCCTCTTTTGATCAGTATATTTTGATTATTGTCCTGATTAGTATTCTCTGTGATTTACAGTTGCCATTATAAGTGGATCCTCTGTATTTATCACATCAGAACACTAGATTTGATAATCAAGTAGAACACTAAAGAGTTGCTCTTATTATTTTCAAAGAACCCAGTTTTCCTGAGTCATCTTGTGGACGTGTAAGCCTAGGTGTGGTGTTTGTGTCCTGTCAGATCTTAGGTAAACAGTTCTTTCCTTCAAGAAATACTTATGGCTAGTTCATCAGATGCAGTTCTTGATACCACAATACCTATTATTGACCCTCCTCATCGTAAATCCACTGCAAATAAACTAGACTACCTGTATGAAATTTCTCATGTACCTGAAGATAGTAAAATCCCTATTACTGATTTCCCTATTGTTAATCCCTATACTGTGTTTGATAAACCTCAAAACTCCTTCAAAAAATCCATAAAAAAGTTCTTAGGTCCTTCTCATCCTTCTACTGTTAAAGAATATGTCCAAGCCTCTAAATTTGACCAGTACAATATTCCAGCCACTGAAAATGAAAACTTTATCACTTTAGCCCTTCCAAGAGAATTTGTCATCCCATGGCAAAAACAAGGATACACACATCTCCATTTTGGTGCAGTCAGATTAGCACTAACTTTCCATGGCAGAAAAGGACTCCCTGTAGCCTCTAGAATTTCACTTCTGGATTCTAGGTTCTTGGAATACCATAATGCAGTCATTGGTACAGTCCAGACTACCTTAAATGCAGGAACAGTTTTTGTCACCCTTTTCCCCAATTTCAATATGTCTCTTAAAGACCCTCACCTTTGTGATGCTCTAAAAGTACAAGTTCAAATTACAGGAGCCTCCCAGGTGCAAGATACTTTTGCAGCCACACTCCACTACCAGTTAGCCTATAGACTCCAAAATCATGCTTTTGATGTAGCAGTTCTAGAGATGGCTCAATCTAATGAAGCCTTATTGAATCAAGTTGATCCAGGTGTGACACCTATGTGTACATTTGTTCCAAGGCAGTTAGACAAAAACCAAATGACCTCTCTCTTTCCAGAATCATGGATTACAAAATATGAGATGCTTCACCAAGCAGTCAAGCCAGTACAGTCCAACAATTCTTTCTTTGTCAAAAAAGAAATGGTGATGTTGAAGTCACATTCCTCACCAATACACAAGAAAAGAAGGAAGTCACAGTCTTTCCTACCCAGATTGCTATGATCCACCCGGTGTCATATGAGGGCCTAGATGGTCTTCAAATCAAAGCATTCAAAGAAGACGGACAGCCTTGCTATGAAGGAAAATCATCCTCTGGTCATATATGGTGGGATGTTTGTAATTGTGATGAATGCCGAGAAGAAGAAGTTTTTGAAAAATGAAATTCAAGAAGAAAGAAAATGTCCTCCCAGCAGATTCTTAAAGAAAGATATGAAGCAGGAGACCCAGAAGTTGACCTTCTTGGAGAACCTTCGGGAAAGTTTGATTATTATGTTCTCTACCCCCGAACCAAGAAACAAAATATATCCTCTCCCTCTCCATGCAAACAATATCCAAGTCAAAACCATAAACCTCCTTTGACCCCTCCTTTTATCCCATACTACCAGAAAGTCGTCCCCCAAATACCAAAATGTCAGCCCAGACCATTCACTCAAACTCATGTCCAGAAACCCCTACCTTGTTACATGTTTGACCATGCTTCACCCTCTTACTCACAAAATTTTCCTCCTCTTGAGAATTTTGACCACCCCCAAGTCAACACCAAACATGTGTGGAAAATAAAAAATCCTGTTGGAAACAACCCAGATGGAACCAAGAAGCAAGTTTCCTCAGCTGAAGCAGCTTTGAATTGGCAAGCAGAAAATGCTGTGGCATAAAACCAGGTCCTTTCAAAGATTCTTGATAATCAACAAAAAATGGCTGAAGCAGTCACTCATACCTTCTTGTCCTCAAACTCTCTCATCGAAGACTTGAAGAAAAAAATACAGTCGGTTGAACAAGAATTGGCAACCATTGCCTCCACGGTAAAAGATTTCTCTGTCTCATTTCCACTCATTGGACAGAAAGAAAAAGAAAAAAAACAGTTGCTGGCACAACTTCAGTCAATGGAAAATCCAAGAAAAGAAGTGATCCAAGCCCTTCCAATGCAAGTATACATGCCTTACCAACCTCGCCAATCATTGTATAAAGACTTGTCCATACCCCCAGTCTCACCCTTCTCCCCAGTTTCCCCTTACCAAAACCTCCAACCATTAACCATGACACACCCTGACCATAACCCTTTTAGACCAAGCGGAATCTTTCCAAGCATACCATATTCTCCACCACTCCAACTACAACCCCAAACAAAACCACAAAATCCTCCCTTTCCCATGAAAAAAGATAAAGAACCATTATACCAACCCCCAGATCCAATTGTTGGTGCTTCTTCACGACCTCCAAATATGAACATGTTGTCTACAAACCCTGACCCTCCAAACCCGATATCATCCTTCCTCAAATCCCTTACACTCCAAGACCCACAAACTCCCTTTGTGCTCCCAGTCATTGATGACACAGATCTAGACTTGTCTGATCTTGGATTGGATGAAGTATTCATGACAGATCCAAAGGTAGAAGAAGATGATGATGTCCTTCACAATGACCAACCTCCACCACCACCACCACTAATATTTCCTCCACCGCCCCAAATACCTGATTACCATGCAAGATTAACCTACTCATCCACTACAGACTCAAAACACTTGTTCATCATTGACAATATCCCTCCTTCAAAATGGCATGATGAAATTTTCAATATGTATTCATGGTGCACAGCTGAACTCCAAGCCCCAAATAACACTATTGCACAAATCATTGCTAAATTTGTTGCAAGACTCACAGGAAGACTAAGACAATGGTGGCTCAACCTTGAAGAATACAGACAAAGACAAGCAGCCCAGTGTCCCTCTTTAGAAGATTTTTTCACCATCATTTATAATGAATTTCTTGGCTCTATGGCTCATTACACAGAAGTTGCACGAGAAGAATACTTGCTGATGAAATGTTGTTCTTTTGAAAGAAAAGATTTAGAGAAACACTTTGACAGAATGTCCAGCAGATACTACTCCTTCAATGGTATGGATGATGTTAATTCAAAGTACACCTTTTTGAACTCTTTTCCAGAACCGTTAGGAGATGAAACTCTTCGAATGATGAACCTCCAAAAAATAACACTACAGCAAGCCTCTTTAGGAGAGATCTACCAGCATGTGCTCATTGCTCTTGAAAAGCTCTGCAATCAGAGAAAGTTTCTCTCAGAAATTGACAAGGTCCATAGCAAGCTCAAAGACAATTGCAAAAGAAAAGATTTACAGATAAAATGCTATGACAAAAGTTGTACTTGTTCCACAAAGAAAAGAGATCATTTCAAGAAGTATCCCTGGAAGAAAAGATACTATGCAAGTCAGAAGAAGAGATCCTTCAGAAAAAAGAAATGGAAGTTCCTCCGAAGAAAGCAGTTCAAAGGAAAAACTTCAAAGGTCTGTTTTGTATGCAGAAAACCAGGCCATTTTGCAAAAAATTGTCCAAAGAAAGAAAAGGCAATCAAGTTACTTGAACAAGCCCAGATTCATGCAGATGATACCCCCTTCTCAGATGTAGAATCACTCTTTTCACTAGATGATGACTTTTTCTCCACAAGACTTGGTCCACCTTCAGAAGACTTAATGTCTTATGCTAGCCTTTTTCAACAAAGGCAAGACTTTGTTGCCAACAAGATGGACTTCTCCCAACAACTCATGCTGTTGTCCCCGTCCATACCCCCCCATAATGACACTTGTCACTCAACCCTGCACACTTTGAAAAATGACAAGATATCTCCAGAAACAGCAACAAATCCGGATGAAGGAGAAATCATTTTTAGGCGTCTCCTACTTCTTTCAACATTTGTCCCATGCCAGGCAATATACACTATTTACTGTGCAAAGCCTTATCCTCATATTGTAATATAATATTGTATCGTATTGCCTATAAAGAGGCCATTAGTATCTTCAGAAAGACAAGGAGTGAAAAGAGAGAAAGAGTGAGAAAGAAAGCCATATCCAGTCTCTCTTATGACTGATGGAAAAAAGTTGTTAAATCTAATAATATCCTTGAGTTTATTGTGTCTGGTATTGTGTTCCATTCCTTACGTTAATGTTATCTTTTATACAATCCTAGCAATATATATCATAAACCAGTTTTAATCCTTAACTCCATAATCTTCTTACACCTCCGTCTCTATTACATGTCTCTATCATGTCCTTGTCCTCTTTCATTGTCTTGTTCGATCATACCAGTAAGCTTTCCAAAATTTAGAGGGATTTCTCCAACAAGATGGTTGCTTGAGAGATCAAGAATTTGAAGGTCCGTAAGATTGGACATACAATCAGGGACTGAACCTTGGGTGGAGTTGTTTCGTAAATTTAGGATTTGAAGGGTGGAAATTTGGCAAATAAAATTGGGTAATTTACTCATGATTTGGTTGTCATGTATGTCAAGGTATTCAAGTCTGCTCATTCCAGTAAAGCTTCTAGACAAGATGCCAGAAAACTTATTTTTGCCTAATGCAAGAACGAAAGTACTAGAAAGAAAGTCAGCTGGAATTTCACCTGAGAATTCGTTTGAAGAAAAATCAATGATTGACGGGCTTATATGCCAAAAACCTGGAAAAAAGTTGCCAGAAAATCTGTTGTTTGACAAGTCCAACAACATGAGGTCAAACATGTTGTTGATGGATTTAGGAACCTTTCCTGAAAAATTGTTACCATCCAACGCAAGATATAACATTGAAGTCGCATTACCAATGTTGTTTGGCAGTTCTCCATAAAAATTGTTCCGAGACACAGAAAGAACAGATAAGTCTGGCATGTCAAAGAGACCAGGTGGGAGAGAACCTGTGAAATTGTTATTTGATAGAATGATATTTCGCACTGCCATTTTAACAAGCCATTGTGGGAGCATTCCTTCTAACTGGTTGTCACTCAAGTCCAAAAAATCAAGCGTCTTAAACAAAGAAATCCAGAATGGAATTCTTCTTGCAAGACCACAAGACCTCATAGACAAATCGAATAACGTAAACTTTGGAACAATCTTTGCTTTAGTATTCCAAATGAGATTATTTCCTCCGAGGTAAAGACTCTTCAAGCCCGTTATATTGAACAAGCAGGATGGAATTTCCCCAATGAACAAGTTGTTTTCCAAGTCAAGTGTTTCCAACTTCTGCAATTTCCATATGGATGACGGGATTGTGCCTGTGAGCTCATTGTTTCTAAAGTTCAAAATGATTAAGTTAGATAGATAGCCAATATCAATAGGAATTTCCATGGACAATGAATTGTAATTCAAGTCCAATTTTTTTAATCTCTTCAAGTTCAAAATTGAAGATGGAATTTTACCAAAGAAATTGTTGTGTTGAAGAGACAATGTCTGCAACTCTGTTTCGTTCCCTATCTTGTTAGGGATATTTCCACTGAATGAATTATTACTTACATCAAGAAATTGGAGATACCTCAAGTTAAAAATTTGAGAGAGAATGGAGCCGCTGAGTTGATTGTAAGCCAAATCAAGATGAATTAATTTGGTCAGATTGGCAATGCCGTCGCCAGGCAATTCTCCCTGTATTTGATTCGAGGACAAATCAAGGCTCGTCAAGCTTCTAATGTGAAAGAGTGGTGTCAAGATTGTGGAAGCCAACACTACGGGATCAAGTACGCTGAAGAAGAGCCCCAGTCTTAGTCCAATCACATTCCTTGAACCAAATTGAGAATCACAATCCACAAAGGCCCAGTCACAACAATCTGAACTGGAATTCCATGATTCAAACGAATTAAGCAGGAATTCTTTGTGTGATGGAAAAGAAGAAGTAGCATTGAAGAGAGAATCTCTGAAGTGGAGAAGGGCTTGTTTTTGATGTTGAGGACAAGAGAAAGAAGTGGTGAAGAAGATGACAAGTACAAGGGGCAGTAGCGGTAGGCTGAGTTTTGCCATTCTTGTGTTTCTTTCTTCTTTGTTGGACTTGGAATTGGATGCTTTATAAACGTTTAACTTGGGCAGGACTGGGCTATATAGCTTAGCTGTGCCTAGGGGATAAAAATTGTACCAGTAATTAAGGCCAAAGTCAAGTCAACAATTTGGCTTGTGATGTGATCTATTCTCACTGAGAAGCGTGTTTGACCAACGAAAAATACTCTCCCAATTATGAAGGCTAGAATCACCATTTTTACTATAATTTTGTCATAATTTATTTAACTCATACAAACCCACTACTTTCATTTCACTTGCTCACGTTATACCAGTAATAATGACTTTAAGTCAAGTCAAGTCAAGTTGAAGACTATGCTGGCTACGAAGATACCGTATCTTACTAGATAACCTTTTCTTTCCAGACTCTTTCCTTTTGAGACCAGATTGTTTTTTTTTTTTTTGCTCTCTTTTCTTTTAATTTATTTGCAACTAATCTTTCTTTGGCCAGCCAGTCAACAAAGTTGTTATCCTGTAGAAAACTCAAACATAAATAATGAAATTTTTTAATAAAAATAAAACCAGGTGAACAATCAGGAGTCATTCTCCGAAACTCCAAGCCCAGTTTTGTCCAAAACAACGTTCCACACGCAAAAATTAATGTCCGCTTTTCACACTATCCGCTCAACACGAAACATTCTAAGAGTCTGTTTATCGTTAATTTTACTGAAATTAAAAATTTTTTGAAATATAAATAAAAGTAAACTCATTAAACAAGTCACTACATTTGATTAAAGGTCACAAATTTGATTAGTTGTAGGGCTGAATTATATAACATTTATCATTAACTCATTGTATTTTTGTATGTTTATTTCCAATGACTTGATATTAGAGTAAAAGATTGTACATAAATTATATATTATTTATCTTTGCGCCTTATTTTAGCAATTTTTTGTTTGAATAAAGGGCACAATTTTGTAGAGCTTGAGATGTTTTTACTTCTTTAAGTTTATAAGCTTTGCAATAAGCATGAGTTTGTTTACTATTATCTTTTGTTTTTTATGAACTGGAAATATATCCCAACCCCACATGTATTTACCATCCATCTGTTGCTCATGTAGATCTTACCAAACCATTGTAATATTAATCATAATTAGTGATACAAAGTTTGTCAAGTTGAAATTAAACAGGCAATAAACTTTAGAGAAGTGTTACATTCACAATATTTTCATAACACTTCCATAACAAATTATATATCTTAAGTTGTTACTAGTTCTAATTTGAATCCATGATTTAAATTACTTTAATACCAACCTATAACATCCGATAACAACCAATCACTTACAATTTGTTATGAAAATATTATGAATATAACATTCCTCTAAACTTTAACCATCTTGATTGATGAAAATAGCTAAATACCATGTTTTGGCAAAATTTGTGGCAAATTAGTATTGTTTCTGAAATATCTAGCAATCCACAACTTTTTTAGTACTCAAGTTTCACAAAATCGAGTTCTAAATAATACTCGAGTTTAGCGAACTCGAGTTCCTAGGTGAGTCATTTGAGGAATGAAAAAAACAATGTGGTAGTATTTTTTTATAGTACTCGAGTTTAGCAAAGTCGGGTATCTTTTTTTCTTTTTCTTTTTTTTTTTTACTTTTTGGATTGTACAAAACTTACTTATTTCATCTTCAACGGCTTGTGATCATTGGGTCCACCATGTTGGGTGCATCATAGCACCGTGGGTCTAGCCCACACTTGATAAAACACGTCATTAAAGTGGTGGTTGGACAAGCCACAAAAGTCGGCTTATTTTCTTCTTGGGCAATGACTTAGGTGTGTTGGACACGCTAAGGAGAAAAGAAAGGGGTTGATGCATTAAGGCTATTTGGCCTAAGGGAGAGCTGAAGGAAAAAGAAAGTGGCTAAAGCAAAGTCAAGGCAAGTGAGTTGTATTTATTGTGATTTGATGTCAAGAGTGTGAAAGAAAGAAAAGAAGAAAAAGATGAAGAAATAAAAGGAGAGGCCATTCGGCCAGTGAGCAAGAAGTGAAGTACCAGAGAAGTGAAGACTAAAAACTGAAAATTGAAAATACTATAGCAAATTAAAACTGAAAATTGAAAACACTATAGCAAAATCATTTTTAAATATGTGAATGGTGCCATGACACCAATTTTTAATGAAAATTTTACTGAAAAAAGAGGGTTGGGGTCCCATGAATAGTGCACAGGACCCATTGACATCCGCAGTTTTTATTCTTGAGCATGTCATTTTAGCTATTGTAGCCGTGGGTCCCACGGAGCAGTGAGGGATTCTCAGCAGTATCCAAATGCTCACTAAGTGCAATCTTGAACAATTGGTGGACAACAATCACAAGCAATTGAAGATGAAATAAGTAAAAATTTTGTACGATACAAAAAGTAGAAACGGAAAAAAAAAAAAAAAGTACTCGACTTTATTAAGCTCGAGTACTATAAAGAAGTACTACACGCAAAATGTTGAGGAATTCTCAACAGCATCTAAACACTCACTAAATGCAATTTTGAAGAACTGGTGGACACAACAATCACAAGCAGTTGAAGATGAAGTAAGTAAAAGTTTTGTACGAAACAAAAAGTAGAAAAGGAAAACAAAAAAAAAAAAAATTTACTCAACTTAGTTAAGGTCGAGTACTATAAAGAAGTACTACATTGGCGACTCACCTAGAAATTTGAGTTTACTGAACTCGAATACTATTTAGAATTCGATTTGTAAAATTTGAGTACTAAAAAAGTGGTAGATTGCTAAATATTTTTGAAAAAGTGCTAATTTGCCATAAAGTTTGCTAAAACGTGATATTTGGCTATTTTTGCCCATCTTGATTAGTGAAGAACTATTCCCAAAAACGCAACAATGAGCTATTACAAGAAGCCGAGCTTAACAAATACCAAATATGGTTACCTTCAACAAAATTGAATAAGACAACTAAAACAAAGGCACAAAAAAGGCGTAATAGATTTTTTTTTACTTTATACCAAGCACTAGCAACATCCACTCTGAATTTTAACATTGATTGACATAATTCAAACATTAAAAAAAAAAAAAAAAAAAAATCATCCTCTCTAATATTACAAAACCATAAGTACACAACATTAACAACTGCAACAGCATTTTTATATTAGCATTAGGCAAACAATTTATAAACAAAACAATATGTCAAAGTGGCTATGGAAGCAGATAGAGAGATTGAGACAAATCAAAAAGTGGAAAAATGATTAACTTTCTCATTAAGCAATTGAAGATTACAAGGCTATGCCTTTTATATTCAAGAACAGAGTATATGGAAAGCTGAAACAAACAAACAAACAAAAAATTAACTCACTAATCGAAGAACTACCAACCATATAAGAACACCTGTTACCTACTTCACAAATTAACTAAACCAATAAGTATAGATATATTTACGACTTGTAGCCTTAAACACTATACACAAAACTACTTGTCGTTCTACTTGTTGCTCTTCTGCTATACTAAATCTGTCCTTCAGTAGCTTCTGTATTTCTTCAATCTCTGCATATCTTAATCCAAAAAATAGGAACCCAAGCCGAGGGGAATAAAACCCCACATACCAAAACAACAATAAATTGACAAAAAAAATCCCAACTATTTTTATAATTAGTGCTAATAACATCACCTCAAAATTTTCTAACAAGTATTTTCACAAACGTCAACAGTGCATTTCAAAAAATCAACAATAAAATAAAATATAACAATAATGAAAGAATAGCATGGTGTGAAAGAACTCAGTTTGGTGGAAGTTGTGAAAGAATTCTCAGATTGTTGGTATACGAAACAGAAGTTGACGGTGAAGCATTTTTGAGATTGACCATATTCTTGTTACAACATTTTAATTCAAGCTCACCCTTCTTCTAAGGTATCCTTACTTCTTTGTACAGAAAAATGGAAAATATTCATAGCAAGGAAATAGATAAATGAAATATTTAGAGCAAGTTCTATATTAACCTATTATAATTAGGGATTATTGTAATGATATTCTTTCAAACTGTAAAAATTTACTTTAAAAATTTGTCATATTATATTCCCTTAAAAGAGTTACCTACTCTAGAAATTTTCTTCAACAATTTTCACCAAAATTGTCTGAAGAATCAATAAAAAAATTTCAACGGTATGCATATCTTCCCACAATAATCTGAACTCCTATGTCTTTGTAGATGACTACAGAAGGTGCTCGAAATTCTGGAAATAATTAGCTCTACCTTGCATAGAAGACCAGTCTCTATAATTAAAAGTGGTGCTTTTGTTTCCTTGAAAAAGAGACATTGGTTTTTTTTTTTCCTTAATAGAAATTCAATCCAATTTTCTTGGAATAGACAAATAGTGTCCCATGAATAGAACCTTTTTAGAGTTGCTATTATTAGAACCAAGGATTTTGCTTTGCTAAGCCTTATTAATATCAAAAGTGAGAAGAAATACTTTAATTTTCTCAATGTATGTGGTATTTAAAAATTCAACCCAAAAAAAAATTCTAAAATTTTGGGTCGGTTATGGATTCTCTAGGTCGGTTATATGTATTTTCTTTTTCATATTAACTTTGCATTTCAATCTATTTCATTTCATCTCAGTCCACTTTGACATACATTGGTCCATTTGGACCATTTTAGTCTTTTGATCCACTTCAGTCCCTTTTGAACTAATTGTACTTTTTTTTTTTTTTTTATACAAAACAGAATTTCTATTCTAACCTAATTTAAGTGTATATGTATGTGAAACTTCCTCATAGAGGCTTGAACCTCGACTCTTGCCCCCCACACCCTACAAGCATTTATACTTGTGGAATGACTACCGTGCCAAGGGTGCACGGTGATGAACTAATTGTACTTTAAATTGATTCTTTTTGGGATCAAAATTTTTTTTTTCTTTTTCTTAATTTTTGGATTTTAAAATATGAAATTTTATTCTATTTGGGAGAAAAGCTTTAATTTTAAGCTAAAAAATACAAACAAAATAAGTATTGGAAATTAGAGATGTGAGGCTAAAAAAGTAATAATAATGATAAATATTCACAAGATGACTTTAAAATTCAAGTTTCAAACTTTCAATAATACAAGTATAATGCTCATATAATAACTTACACCTTTTTATTTATTTATTTATTTTCTGTGGAGAAACTATAATAATAATGTAAAACGTATCATGTGTTTCATGGAACGGAGAGTGTATATTATTGGAAATGTTCAAAATTAGTGGCTGATTATGGTATATATATATATATGACTATAATAATCTAAACTGAAAATTTCCAAAGGTACCAAAATGAAAACAACATAAACTCTATGGGTGAAAAGTGCAATTTGGTCTTAGTTTCCTTATCATCTGCTTCTTTATAAGTCGCTTTCCCGCCAAATATTGTGAAGGACCCAGCTTCAATGGAAGTGCATGTGAATGCAACTCTTCTAAGCCTCAAAAACCAAAACCATCCAAAGGAACGTTGGAATTCAATCATAAAGCACCACACTAAGCTCAAAGATGACCATGCAATTCTCACTACTTATACCCACATGGCATCTCTCGGTATAGCTCCTGATAACGCCACTTTGCCTCGTGTGCGAGGTTGAGCGCCGTTGAGAGTGGCAAGAACATACATTCCAGCATTCTGGGTACGGGTTTGATGGGAGATGTTCGAGTTGGGACGGCTATGGTTGATATCTATCGTAAATGCGGGTTGATTGAAGAAGCGCGTGAAGTGTTTGATGAAATGCCTTTGGGAGATGTGGTTTCGTGGAACGCATTGATTTCAGGGTATGTGGGGTGTTGTTATCATGAGGAGGCGATTTTGTTGTTTAGGGAGATGGAAAGGGAGCGTTTTAGAGCTAGTTCTCAAACTGTGGTGGCATTGCTTTTGCCCTGCGAGGATGGTTTGGAACTTAGACTGGGGAAAGAGATACATGGGTATTGTTTGAGGAATGGATTGTTTGATTTGGATCCCCATGTGGGTACTGCTTTGATTGGGTTTTATTTGAGATTTGATGTGAGAATTTCGCGTCTTGTGTTTGATTTGATGGTTGTGAGGAGCATAGTGAGCTGGAATGCAATGATTGGTGGTTATGTTGATGTTGGGAATTACTTGGAAGCTTTAAATCTTTTTCTGTCAATGCTTGAGAATGGGGTTCATTATGATTTTGTTACAATGTTGGTTGTTATCCAAGCCTGTGCGAAATTTGAGTCTCCCCAATTGGGTATGCAAATCCATCAAATGGCTATCAAGTTGAAATATGTTGGTGAATTGTTCATTGTAAATGTATTGCTTAATATGTACAGTGAAATGGTTGCCTAGCGTCATCCTGTGTGTTGTTTGATACCATCCCTACATGTGATGTTGCTTTGTGGAATTCTTAGATATCTGCATATATTGACTTTGGCTGTTATGAGGAAGCCCTAAGTTTGTTTATTAGTAGGAAAAACGAAGGCCTCAAGGAAGATGAAAAATGTGCCAAGTTTGCTGATGGCTTGAGAAAGGGTAAAAGTTTACATGCTCATGCAATCAAGTGCAGGCTGAAGATGGATGTTTCTCTGGGAAATGCATTGCTAAGCATGTATGCAGATCTAAATTGTGTTGAAGCTGTTCAAAAGGTTTTTGCTGAGTTGAGAAGTTTAAATGTAATCTTGTGGAACACTATGATCTTGGCATTGGCCCGTAGCAAAATGAGGAGTGAAGCATGGCAACTCTTTGGGGTCATGCGAAAGTCAGAATTCAAACCCAACTCATACACAATAATATCTCTTCTTGCCACTTGTGAAGATGAAACTTGTCTTAATGTTGGGCAATCAATTCATGGCTTTGTGGTAAAACATGGTATTGAAGTGAACTTATCTTTGAACACCATACTTACAGATATGTACATTAACTGCGGTGATGAAACATCAGCTAGGACTTTATTTGAGTCCTGTACAAATAGAGATTTGATCTCATGGAATTCTATGATTGCCAACTATATCAATGACAATCAAGTCCATGAAGCTTTGTTACTATTTTATCGCATGATTTCTGAAGTGGAGCCAAACCCTGTGATGATTATAAATGTTCTCTCATCGTGTACAGACCTTGCAAATCTTGCTCAAGGCCAATGCTTGCATGCTTATGTAATTAGAAGGCATTCCTATCTTGGTTTCAATCTGTCTCTTGCAAACACTTTTATAACAATGCATGCAAGATGCGGTAGTATGCAAAATGCTAAAAAGATCTTTGACATTCTGCCTAGGAGAAATATTATCTCATGGAATGCCATGATTACTGGCTATTGTATGCATGGTCGGGGATATGATGCTATACTTGCCTTCTTACAAATGTCAGAAAATGTTTACCAGCCAAATGGAGTAACTTTTTTATCTGTTATGTCTGCCTGCGGCCATTCAGGTTTGATAGAGAAAGGATTGGAGCTTTTTCAATCCATGATTCTGGATTTTAATATAATACCTGAGCTTGCTCACTATGGTTGTGTGGTTGATCTGCTTGGTCGTGGAGGATGTTTAGATGAAGCTAGAGAGTTTATCAAATCAATGCCGATCAAACCAGATGCATCAGTTTGGAGAGCTTTGCTCAGTGCTTGTCGAGTTAATTACAACACTAAGCTAGCTGAAAACATTTTTGAAAAACTTGTTGAATTAGAACCTATGAATCCAGGGAATTATGTTTTGCTATCTAACATCTATGCTGTGGCAGGACATTGGTTGGAAGTTAGACAAATAAGAACATGGCTCAAAGAGAAGGGTTTAAATAAGCCTCCTGGAATTAGTTGGATTGTTGTTAGAAGTCAGGTACACTATTTTACTGCTGGAGACATGTCACACCTTCAATCAGACAATTTATGCAAATTTAAATTCTTTATTGTCCACAATCAAAGAAAATGGATATGCTCCTGATCTTAGTTGGATTTCACATGATGAAGGTGAATATGGTTGAAAGCTGGAGGCAGTTCAGCCATAGTGAGAAGCTTTGTTTTGCATTTGTACTGATCAGTTTGAGCGTTCTGCCCCATATTATGATTACTAAGACCTCAAGGCTTTTTGTTGATTCCCACAAATTTGGGTGAATGTGGAGTTTGATACTGTTGGGAACTTAGAACATAGAACACTTTCATTTGTTAAGGGTCCCTGCTCATGCAAGGAATATCACTGGAACTTGATATTCAATGAACAAGTTTCTGATAAAGGAAGTCTGATATCTACTGAGAAGCTTTTAAGTAAAAGGTAATCTTGCAAGACTACTAAGTTTTTACGAGCTTGGATTGATGTTGAGCATCGACTTGGGACGTCGACGAGTGACTAGCCGGATTCCTTGACTTGATGCTATATGAACACTGGTAGACATATGGAACTGTATAGTTATGTATTTATGATGGTAGTGTATGAAAATCTTGCCTTTTTTTTTTTTTTTTTTTTTGATTTGCGCATATATTTTCTGTAATCTTTATGTAACCTCTTTTCTTTGAAATTTGTTTATCCACGGACTAATAAAAGACTTATATGTTACATCAAAAGGACCTCATTGGTTCCAACTCTCAAAAATTCGTTCATTTTACATGTATAATTGTCTAGTAATTATAGCCACATAAGTATTAATTACCTTTATACATTGGATGTTAATATTAACTAGCAAATGTTCAGCACGATGCACGTGTAGTATTTTGAAAATTTTAATAAAAAATTATTTAAGTTATGTTATAATATTTTGGGATTTAATTTCTATTATATTACACATTAGTGAATATAGAAGAATGTAAATTGTCAAAGACTAAAATATTTTGCAATATGAATGTATTTTTTAAGTGAAATGAAACACATGCACAAAGGAGAGGGAATGAGATTCTTACAATTTTTTTTTAAGTATTAATTGCATATGTCGTATTATGTTTTTCTCCTTTTGGTTTGATTTTATTTCTACTGTTGTTAAAGTAACTAACCTCAAGCAAGAATACCATAATCCTAATAAATTGTTTCTCATACAAATTTTAGAAAAAATAACTATAAAAATCATTCTACATAATTAATAAGTGGAAATAAATGCATTTAGTTCATTAAACCCTTTCTAAAAACAAAACACCGATTTAGGCAATTACGGTTTTGATTAAAATTAAAGCTAGTGTAGCTTTTAACAATCTTAAATGACTTAATATAATTTTCATTGGATATTTATTTTAACATATTCACGGTTAAATTAAATTATCCAAAATTTCAAGACAATTAGAGATAAAGAGATATATCATCTTTAACATGCTTAAATTTCAAGTTTTTAGAATTAAGCATAATAGTTGAATTTATAGATCGAATGGTAAGTAGCATCTTATTGATATGAAAGTTGGTATGTGAATTAACAAAACAGAAAACATGTAATCTGACAAAATAAAACCACCTAATCAATTTGATTGGAATTATGTTTTGAAAATTATATATAAGCTTGCCTCTTAATGTTCTTTATACTTGCAAAAACTTAAGATTATAATAGATCAATGGTTTTTTTTTTTGCAAAATAATTAAATATTAAGTTTTTATATTTTTAAATTAAAAAGGAAGAGTTGATTGATTAGGTAGTAAATAACATTTTATCAATACAAAATTTGGCATGTGTGTTAGGCATAATAAAATGTGTAATCCAAAAGTATGGTTTTCAATATATATATATATATATATATAGAGAGAGAGAGAGAGAGAGAGAGTAATTAATAACATAAATGCTAAACTTTGATGAAGTTGAGGGCCAACAAAAAGAAAAAGGTAAAATACTTTTTTGGTCCCTAAACTTTATCAAAAGTTTATTTTTTGTACCTAAACTTTAAAAAATTCTTTTTCATCCCTAAACTTTGTAAAGAGTTTTTTCAATAGTTTAGAGACAAAAATATGGATGAAAATAGAGCTTTTTTTTTTCAATAGTTTAAGGATGAAAACCAAAGTTTTGGTAAAGTTTAAGGACATAAATAAAATATCTTCAATTGTTTAGGGACGAAAGATATACTTTTCAATAGTTTAAGGGAAATAAATAAACTTCTTAAAATTTAGGGTTGAAAAACAAACTTTTAATAAAGTTTAGAAACCAAAATAGTATTTTACCCTAAAAGGAATCACATAAAAAATGTCACATTACAGAACCTCAAACAATTTTAATTGAATTTCTTGCTTTTTTTTTTCCTCAAAAAAAAAGAAATTCTTGCTTTTTATATGTGCAAAATTGCAAACAAACAATAAATAAAAAAAATAAAAAAACCTCAACTTAATAAAAAGACATCAACACAAAGACAATAAGAAATAAGCTTCACTGACTACTAAATTACAACAGAAATATCACCTTAACAATCCAAAACAGTAGACCCCTAAGCAAGTTACTTTTGATACTTATGAATGACTACTAGTCAACATTATTTGCTTGACTAAAGTCTTACAATGATGGGATATTTGACCATAGATTGCATGCATAACCTGTAAGAAACTTGAAATTTACACCATTTACCTTCTTTGTTGACAACAGTAATTGATATATTTTGTGAGGACAAAATACTTAGTATGATAAAAGATTCCCACTGCTATAAAGAAGCCAAGTGCATATCCAATTCCCACTCCTTCCCACAAGAACCATGTTTCCTTACTCTCAACTCTTGGTTGTTTTGTTGATGACATGTCTTCTGGACATGGCACCCGAATTTGCATTCCACACAACCCACTATTGTTGGCGTAAAAGTTTGGATCATTCATTGTATCCATTTGGTTACCCACTGGAATCTTACCTATGAGCTTATTGTTACTGACATCCAAAATAGTCAGTTGTTGTAACTTTGCTAATGATTGTGGAATTGAGCTTGATAAATTGTTGTGTGACAAGTCCAAACTCTCTAGATTCTTTAAGTCTCCAAGATTTTTGGGTATTCTCCCATAAAGGTTGTTAAATGAGACGTTGAGAAGTTTTAGAGCCTTCAAACTTCCCAATGAAGTTGGAATTTCTCCAGAAAGTTGATTACTTGACAAGTCTAACAAAGAATAGAGCATGAGGTTTTTGAATGATAGACCTTGTTTTGACTTCTTCCAATTTAAAATCAAATCTTGAATCTTGGTCTCCAAGCTGAAACCACCCATTCCAATAGAAGTAACAAACGAAAATACATTGGTTGGTTCAATCATACTAGTAAGCTTTCCAAAATTTAGAGGGATTTCTCCAACAAGATGGTTGCTTGAGAGATCAAGAATTTGAAGGCCAGGATGATTGGAAATACAATTAGGGACTGAACCTTGGATGGAGTTGTTTCGTAAATTTAGGATTTGAAGGGTGGACATTTGGCAAATAAAATCTGGTAATTTACTTGTGATTTTGTTGTCATGTATGTCTAGGTATTTAAGATTGCTCATTCTAGTAAAGTTTCTAGACGAGATGCCAGAAAACTTATTTTTGCCTAATACAAGAACGTTAGTTACAAAAAGAAAGTCAGCTTGAAATTCACCTGAGAATTCGTTAGAAGACAAATCAATGATTATAGGGCTTGGGCCCCAAAAAGCTGGAAAAAAGTTGCCAGAAAATCTGTTGTTTGACAAGTCCAATAAGATGAGGCCACAGATGTTCTCAATGGATTTAGGAACCGAACCTGAAAAATTGTTTCCATCCAACGTAAGATAATTGATTGAAATTGCATTACCAATGTTGTTTGGCAATTCTCCATAAAAATTGTTCCGAGACAGAGAAAGAACCGCTAATTGTGGATTGTCAAAGAGAGCAGGTGGGAGAGAACCTGTGAAATTGTTATTTGATAAAATGATACGTGGCACTTTCATTTTAACAAGCCATTGTGGGAACATTCCTTCTAACTGGTTATCACTCAAGTCCAAAGACTTAAGAGTCTTAAGCATAGGAATCCATAATGGAATTCTTCCTGCAAGACCACAAGACTTCATAGACAACGTGAATAATGTAAACTTTGGAACAATCTTTGCTTTGTTATTCCAGATGAGATTATTTCCTCCGAGCAAAAGAATCTTCAACCCCGTGATATTGAACAACCATGTTGGAATTTCTCCAGTGAACAAGTTATTTTCCAACTGAAGTGCTTCCAACTTCGTCATCTTCAATATGGATGATGGGATTGTTCCTGTGAGCTCATTGTCTATAAAGTTCAAATAGATTATGTCAGATAGATTGCCAATATCAATAGGAATTCCCATGGAAAATGAATTTTGACTCAAGTCCAATGTTTTCAATTCCTTCAAGTTCAAAATTGAAGATGGAATTTTACCAAAGAAATTGTTGTGTTGAAGAGACAATGTCTGCAACTTTGTTCCGTTCCCTATCTCGTTAGGGACATTTCCCTTGAATGAATTATAATGTACATCAAGATATTGGAGATACCTCAAGTTAAAAAGTTGAAAGGGAATGAAGCCGTTGAAGTCATTGCCAGACAAATCAAGATAAATTAAGTTGGTCAGATTGGCAATGCCATCGCCAGGCAATTCCGCCTGTATTCCATTGAGGGACAAATCAAGTTGCTCCAAGCTTCTAATGTGAAAGAGTGGTGTCAAGATGGTGGAAGTCAACACTATGTGGTTCTGCAAGAGGAAGTGGAATAGATTTAGAGCAATCACATTCCTCGAACCAAATTGAGAATCACAATTGACCAAGCCCCAGTCACAACAATCTGAACTGGAATTCCATGATTCAAACGAACTAAGCATGTATTCTTTGTCTGATGGAAAAGAAGAAGTAGCATTGATGAGAGAGGCTTTAAAGTGGAGAAGGGCTTGTTTTTGATGTTGAGGACAAGCGAAAGAAGTGGTGAAGAAGATGACAAGTAAAAGTAGTAGTAGTGGTAGACTGAGTTTTGCCATTCTTGTGTTTCTTTCTTCTTTGTTGAACTTGGAATTGGATGCTTATAAATGTTTAACTTGGGCAGGAGTGGGCTATATAGCTTAGCTGTGCCTGTGAGATAAAAATGGTACCGGTAATTAAGGCCTAATTCAAGTTAACAATTAAGTTGGAAGGCACAGTGATTTTGGCTTGTGATGTGATATCTTTCCATTGAGAAGCGTGTTTGACAAACCAAAAATACTATACCAAATGTTAGGACAACAACTTATCCATGTAGAGAGTTGTAAGTAGTGAATTTGTGAACTCACATGGATCCACTATTTTTATTTCACCACTCACCGCTTGCCCACATAATACTGGTAACCATGGCTTAAGTCAAGTCAAGTTAAAGACTAGTCTGGAAGGCACTTTGACTTTGGTTTGTGATGTGATCTCTTTCCACTAAGAAACGTGTTTGACAAACAAAAAATACTATACCAATTATGAATGTTAAGACCACAAATTTTACTACAATTTTGCCACAATTTATTCACGTCAAAATTTGTCAATGGTAAATTTGTGAACCCATATAAACCCACCACTTTTATTTCATCACTCATAACTTGCCACGTGGACAAGTTGTGACAAGAGTAAAAGTTGTAACAAAAGTTGTAATCCTAGCATTTTCCTCGCGATTGACTAATGATCTCAAGTGCTCTTGACATGTATACAACTATACAAGTCATCAACCGGTTAAGCAAGTCACTGCATTTGATTAAAAGTAGCAAACCTGATTATTTGTAGGAATACATTATATGAACTTCATCATTAACCCATTGTTGGGTTTCTTTGTTCTTTGTTGGACTTGGAACTGGAGTGCGATAAGGGATAAAAAGAGTGAAAACCTCTTTGTTCTTTTATTTCACCACTCACGACTTGCCCACATAATACTGATAATCATGGCCTAAGTCAAGTAAAGCTAAAGATTAGGCTGGAAGGCACTATGATTTCGGTTTGTGATGTGATCTCTTTCCACTTGAGAAGCATGTTTGACAAACCAAAAATACGATATCAATTATGAATGTTAAGACCATAATTTTTATCACAATTTTGCTACAATTTATTCACGTGGACAGTTGTAAGTGGTAGATTTATGGACCCATATAAACCCACCACTTTTATTTCACCACTCATAACTTGCTATGTGGACAAATTGTGACAAAAGTTACTGCAAAAGTTGTAATCCTAGCATTTTCCTCACGATTGATTGATGATCTCAAGTGATCTTGATACGTATACAACTATACAAGTCGTCAACCCGTTAAGCAAGTCACTGCATTTGATTAAAAGTAGCAAACTTGATTAGTTGTAGGGCTACATCATATGACATTCATCATTAACCCATTGTTGGATTCTTTGTTCTTTGTTGGACTTGGAACTGGAGTGCGATAAGGGATAGATAGAGCGAAGGCCTCATGCACTACTAACCATGGCCTTCTAGCGCAAATTACGTAAAGGAAAAGTGGTTAGTAGAAGTTTCTTAATAGGATTGATGCATTTTAAAAGACAAAAGGAAGATATGTATATTTAAGTCATGAAAGTAGATGGAAGAGTATTGTTTTTAATGAGGGGGTGAAAAAAGAAAAAGTAGGGAATAGAAAAAATGGAAAATGGTTAAGGGTGAAAAATGGAATCAACAGTGTGGGCGATTATATTGGTTGTCAGCTCTGAATAACCTTAACAAGATGTGTCATTTTGTTTTGAGGGACAAGAATATTCATGGAATCAACATTTTTTTTTTTTCTTGAAAACGACATCTTAATATATATGATCAAATCAATGCCGATCAAACCAGATGCATCAGTTTGGAGAGCTTTGCTCAGTGCTTGTCGAGTTAATTACAACACTAAACTAGCTGAAAACATTTTTGAAAAAGTTGTTGAATTAGACAAATAAGAACATGGCTCCAAGAGAAGGGTTTAAATAAGCCTCCAGGAATTAGTTGGATTGTTGTCAGAAGTCAGGTTCACTATTTACTGCTCGAAACATGTCACACCTTCAATCAGACAAAATTTATGCAAATTTATATTCTTTGTTGTCTACAATCGAAGAATGGATATGTTCCTGATCTTTGTTGGATTTCACATGATGAAGGTGAATATGGTTGAAAGCAGGAGGCAGTTCAACCATAGTGAGAACTGAGAAGCATGGTTTTGCATTTGGACTGATCAGTTTGTGGGTTCTGCCCCATATTATGATTACTAACGCCTCAAGACTTTTTGTTGATTTCCACGAATTGAGTGAATGTGGAGTTTGATACTGTTGGGAACTTAGAACATAGAACACTTTCATTTGTTAAGGGTACCTGATCATGCAAGGAATATCATTGGAACTCGATATTCAATAAACAAGTTTCTGATAAAGGAAACTTTTATTTCACCACTCATGACTTGCCCACATAGTACCGGTAATCATGGCCTAAATTAAGTAAGTCAAGTCAAGTTAAAAAAGGTTAGGCTGGAAGGGACTACGATTTTAGCTATGAATATACCATATCTTATAAGATAGCCTTTTTCTCTCCAGGCCATTTCCTTTTGAAACTAGATTTTTTTTTTCCTTCTCTTTTATTTTAATTTATTTGCAACTAATCTTTCTTTGACCCAAATCCAAAAAAAAAAAAAAAATTTCTTTGACCAGCCAGTCAACAAAGCTATTATCCTCTAGAAAGTTGAAACATAAATAATGAATTTTTTTTTAATAAAAATAAAACCGGGTGAACATTCAAGAGTCATTCTCCGAAACTCTAAGCCAAATTTTGTCCAAAACAATGGTCCACACGCAAAAAATAATGTCTGCTTTTCACACTACCCACTCAACACGAAACACTCTAAAAGGAATGAAACACTCACTATGACTTTGGCTTGTGATGTGATCTCTTTACACTGAGAAGTGTTTGACAAACCAAGAATGCTACAGTAGTTATAGATGAGACCACAACTTTTGTCATAATTTATCAACGTAAAGAGTTGTGAGTGGTGAATTTGTGGACTCATATGGACCTACTACTTTTATTTCACTGCTCATAACTTGCCACGTGAGCAAGTTGTGGCAAAAGTTGTAATCGTAGCATTTTTCTCGCAATTGACTAATGATCTCGAGTGATCTTGATACGTATACAACTATACAAGTTGTTAACTTGTTAAGCAAGTCACTACATTTGATTAAAAGTCACAACCCTGATTAGTTGTAGGGTTGAGTTATATGACATTCATCATTAACTCATTGCTGGGTTTCTTTGTTCTTTGTTGGACTTTGAACTGGAGTGCAACGGGGATAGAAAGAGTGAAGACCTCTTGCACTACTGACCATGGTCTTCTAGTGCAAATTACGTAGAGGAAAAGTGGTTAGTAGAAGTTTCTTGATAAGATTGATACATTTTAAAAGACAAAAAGAAGATATGTATATGTAAAACATGAAAGTGGATGGAAGAGTATTGTTGATCATGGTCTTCCAATGCAAATTATGTAAAGGAAAAGTGGTTAGTAGAAGTTTCTTGATAAGATTGATGCACTTTAAAAGACAAAAGGAAGATATGTATATTTAAATCACAAAAGTAGATGGAAGAGTATTGTTTTTAATGAGGGGGTGAATAAGAAAAAGTAGGGAATAGAAAAAATGGAAAATGGTTAGGGGTGAAAAATGGAAAAATGAAAAAATATTTTGTTTGGATAAAAAGAAAAATGAGATAATAAAAATTAATGTTTTTTTAAATTTACTCTCATACCTTTTCTATATATTAAAAAAAATTACTAGGGAAAAAAAAACTGAACTTAATGTTAAGGAGGACAGGAGCAAATGAGTAAATTATCATCTAAGCCACTTTTTTTCTCCAATTTGGGAAAAAACAAAACACCCCAAAATGGTGAACCTGGGTATTTTGTTTTTAATCCCTTTATTTTCCCTCTCCCAATGGAAAAATATACCATGTTATGAGGATATAAGTCCTCTCTCTCATAGCTGATAGGTTTCACTTAGTTGTGAGAGAAAGCACTTATATATCCATAACAAGGTATACCTTCTCCTCTTCCAACCAAACAAAGGCACTATTCAACTAAACAGGGCTTAGGGAAATTATTTCACGGATGGATGTGGGTTTACATTAATTTAAGAAGGTCTACATGGTTTTAAATTTTTGTGGGTCTGCTGTGCTAATAGAGCTTCCTTAATGGGCTTTGAAATCCCAGTTGTTTGGATGTATGATGTATGATGTATGATGTATGCTAATGGATCTTCCTTGCTTAGCCTCCTCCTTAAGGCCGTTAGTTAAGTCCTATATCTTCCTTCTTATTTTCCTTTATAACCTTTTGCAAAAGAAAAACAAGAAGGAAGATATAGGACTTAACTCTATTGCATGCACACACTTAAAATATACTAAAATCTTGGAAATCGTAACTTCAAATCATAATTTCAGTGTATTTCAAGTGTATGTAATGAGGTGTGTATAATAACACTATCCTTTTGCAAATGCTAGTCGAGTAGCAGCTTTTTTTTTGGGGGGCGGGGGCGGGGGCGGGGGCGGGGGGAGGGGGGAATTATAATCAAAACAGCATAATTCACATTAAAAAAAAAAAAAAAAAAAAAGAAATAGGGTAACCTAGATTTGTAGATTAAACAGGTCATATGTATTATTTGAAAAGTGTACCATTGATTTTTCTAAGTTTTCTTAATCAAATACATTTTCTATTGTATAGAATTGACATGCTTCTAATGTATTATTGAAAACTTTCATTCGGCTTTATTAGGATTTAGGAACACATCAACACAATCAGGTCTTTTGTCTCAATAGGCAAAACAAAATTTTCATTTCAACTGATTATATAATGAATATGATTTATTACAATTATGTTGAAAATTAAGTAACACTATATATTCTGTATTCTTACACTTGAGCATTCATTTTACAGCCTCTTCTTGTTGTTTGAACTAAACTTTCAGCCGTAAAGATATGTACATGAACTGCGGTGATGAAGCATCAGCTAGGTCTTTATTTGAGTCCTGTACAGATAGAGATTTGATCTCATGGAATTCTATGATTGCCAACTATATCAATGACAACCAAGTCCATGAAGCTTTGTTACTATTTAATCGCATGATTTCTGAAGTGGAGCCAAACCCTGTGACGATTATAAATGTTCTCTCATCGTGTACAGACCTTGCAAATCTTCCTCAAGGCCAATGCTTGCATGCTTATGTAATTAGAAGGCATTCCTATCTCGGTTTCATTCTGTCTCTTGCAAACGCTTTTATAACAATGTATGCAAGATGCGGTAGTATGCAAAATGCTAAAAAGATCTTTGACACTTTGCCTAGGAGAAATATTATCTCGTGGAATGCCCTGATTACTGGCTATCGTGTTCATGGTCAGGGATATGATGCTATACTTGCCTTCTTACAAATGTTAGAAGATGGTTACCAACCAAATGGAGTAACTTTCTTATCTGTTATGTCTGCCTGCAGCCATTCAGGTTTGATAGAGAAGGGATTGGAGCTTTTTCAAACCATGATTCAGGATTTTAATATAACACCTGAGCTTGCTCACTATGGTTGTGTGGTTGATCTGCTTGGTCGTGGAGAGCGTTTAGATGAAGCTAGAGAGTTTATCAAATCAATGCTGATCAAACCAGATCAGTTTGGAGAGCTTTGCTCAGTGCCTGTCGAGTTAATCACAACACTAAGCTAGCTGAAAACATTTTTGAAAAACTTGTTGAATTAGAACCTATGAATCCAGGGAATTATGTTTTGCTATCTAACATCTATGCTGTGGCCGGACATTGGTTGGAAGTTAGACAAATAAGAACATGGCTCAAAGAGAAGGGTTTAAATAAGCCTCCAGGAATTAGTTGGATTGTTGTTAGAAGTCAGGGCCACTATTTTACTGCTGGAGGCATGTCACACCTTCAATCAGACAAAATTTATGCAAATTTAGATTCTTTGTTGTCCACAATCAAAGAAAATGGATATGTTCCTGATCTTAGTTGGATTTCACACAATGAAGGTGAATATGGTTGAAAGCTGAAGGCAGTTCAGCCATTGTGAGAACCTCTGTTTTGCATTTGTACTGATCAGTTTGAGCGTTCTGCCCCATATTATGATTATTAAGACCTCAACGCTTTTTGTTGATTGCCACAAATTGGGCGAATGTGGAGTTTGATACTGTTGGGAACTTAGAACATAGAACACTTTCATTTGTTTAAGGGTCCCTGCTCATGCAAGGAATATCACTGGAACATGATATTCAATGAACAAGTTTCTGATAAAGGAAATCTGATATCTACTGAGAAGCTGTCAAGTAAAAGGTAATCTTGCAAGACTTTCAAGTTCTTACGAGCTTGGTTGAGCGTCAACTTGGGACGTGGAGGAGTGACTAGCCAGAGTCCCTGACTTGATACTATATGAACACTGGTAGTGGTAGACAAATGGAACTGTATTGTTGTGTATTTATGATGGTAGTGTATGAAAATCTTGTCTTGTTTTTTTCTGATTTGCACATATATTTTCTGTAGTCTTTATGTAACCTCTTTTCTTTGAAATTTGTTTATCCACAGACTAATAAAAGACTTAAATGTTACATCAAAACAACCTCATTGGTTCCAACTCTCAAATATTCATTCATTTTACGTATATAATTGTCTAGTAATAACAGCCACATAATTAAGTATCAATTACCTTTATACATTGGATATTAATATTAACTAGCGGATGTTCAGCGCGATACACATGTAGTCTATAAGTTTATTTTGAAAATTTCAATAAAAATTTATTTATGTAAGTTATGTTATTATATTTTGGGAATTAATTTCTATTATATTACACATTAGTGAATATAGAAGAATGTAAAATGTTAAAGAGTAATATATTCTGCAATATGAATGTATTTCTTAAGTGAAACGAAACACATGCAAAAAGGAGAGGTAATGAGATTCTAACAAATTTTTTTTAAGCATTAATTGCATTTGTCGTAATATGTTTTTCTCCCTTTGGTTTGATTTTATTTCTATTGTTGTTAAAGTAACTAAACTCGAGCAAGAATACTATAATCCTAATCAATTGTTTCTCATACAAATTTTAGAAAACTATAAAATTCATTCTACATAATTCATAAGTGAAAATAAATGCATTTAGTTCATTAAACCCTTTTTAGCAACAAAACACCAATTTAAATTACGGTTTTGATTAAAATTAAAGCTAGTGTAGCTTTTAACAATCTTAAATCACGTAATATAATTTTTATTGGATATTTATTTTAAGATATTCATGGTTAAATTACATTATCCAAAATTTCAAGACAATTAGAGATAAATAGATATATCATCTTTAACACGCTTAAATTTCAAGTTTTTAGAATTATGCATAAAAGATGAATTTATAGATCGAAGAATAAATAACATCTTATTGGTATGAAATTTGGTATGTGAATTAACAAAAGAGAAAACATGGAACCTGACGAAATAAAACCACCTAATCAATTTGATTGGAATTATGTTTTGAAATATATATATATATATAAGCTTGCCTCTTTACGTTCTTTATACTTGCAAAAACTTAAGATTATAATTGATCAATGGTTTTTTTTTCTACAAAATATTTAAATATTAAGTTTTTATATTTTAAATTTAAAAAAAAAAAAAAGTTGATTGATTTGGTAGTAAATAACATTTGATCAATACAAAATTTGGCATGTGTGTTAAGCATAATAAAGTGTGTAATCCAATGGATTGATTTTGAATATATATATATATATATATATATATATATATATAACAAAAGATTACACTAAATGAAATTTAATATATATATATAGAGAGAGAGAGAGAGAGAGAGAGAGAGAGAGAGAGAGAGAGTAATTAATTAATAACATAAATGCTAAACTTTGATGAGGTTGAAGGCCAAATAAAAAAAAAAGGTAAAATACTATTTTGGTCTCTAAACTTTATCAAAAGTTTGTTTTTCGTACTTAAATTTTAAAAAATTCTTTTTCATCCCTAAACTTTGTAAAGAGTAAAGAAATTTTTCAATAGTTTAGAGGCAAAAATAGGGATGAAAAAAAAACTTTTTTTCAATAGTTTAGGGATGAAAACCAAACTTTTGGTAAAGTTTAAGAACATAAATAAAATATCTTCTATAGTTTAGGGACGAAAGATATATTTTTCAATAGTTTAAGGGAAAAAAATAAATTTCTTAAAATTTAAGGATGAAAAATAAACTTTTAATAAAGTTTAGAGACCAAAATAGCGTTTTACCCTGAAAAGAATCACATAAAGAAGGTCACATTATAGAACCTCAAACCATTTTAACTGAAGTTCTTGCTTTTTTTTTCCTCAAAAAAAAAAAAAAAAGAAAAGAAATTCTTGCTTTTATATGTACAAAATTGCAAACAAACAATAAAAATAAAAAACCTCAACTTAATAAAAAGGCATCAACACAAAGACAATAAGAAATAAGCTTCACTGACTACTAAATTACAACAGAAACATCACCCTAACAATCCAAAACAGTAGACTCCTAAACAAGTTACTTATTGATACTTATGAATGACTACTAGTCAACATTATTTGCTTGACTAAAGTCTTACAATGCTGGGATATTTGACCATAGATTGCATGCATAACCTGTAAGAAACTTGAAATTTGCACCATTTACCTTCTTTGTTGACAACGGTAATTGATATATTTTGCAAGAAAAAAATACTCAGTATGATAAAAGATTCCCACTACTGTAAAGAAGCCAAGTGCATATCCAATTCTCACTCCTTCCCATGAGAACCATGTTTGCTTACTCTCAACTCTTGGTGGTTTTGTTGGTGACATGTCTTCTGGACATGGCACCCGAATTTGCATTCCACACAAACCACTATTGTTGGCATAAAAGTTTGGATCATTCATTGTATCCATTTGATTACCCACTGGAATCTTACCTATGAGTTTGTTATTACTGACATCTAAAATAGTCAGTTGTTGTAACTTTGCTAGTGATTGTGGAATTGATCCCGATAAATTGTTGTGTGACAAGTCCAAACTCTCTAGATTCTTTAAATCTCCAATACTTTTGGGAATTCTCCCATAAAGTTTGTTAAATGAGACGTTGAGAAGCTTAAGAGCCTTCAAACTTCCCAATGAAGCTGAAATTTCACCAGAAAGTTGATTACTTGACAAGTCTAACAAAGAATAGAGCTTGAGGTTGTTGGATGATAGACCTTGTTTTGACTTCTTCCAATTTACAATCAAATCCTGAATATTGGACTCCCAATCGAAATCATTAAGTCCAATACTAAAAACACTCATTAGTACGTCAGGTGGTGTTTCGATCATACCAGTAAGCTTTCCAAACTTTAGAGGGATTTCTCCAACAAGATGGTTGCTTGAGAGATCAAGAATTCGGAGGCTAGTGAGATTGGAAATGCAATTAGGGATTAAACCTTGGATGGAGTTGTTTCGTAAATTTAGGATTTGAAGGGTGGAAATTTGGCAAATAAAATCTGGTAATTTACTTGTGATTTGGTTGTCATGTATGTCTAGGTATTGAAGCATGCTCATTCTAGTAAAGCTTCTAGACAAGCTGCCAGAAAACTTATTTTTGACTAATGCAAGAACCCGAGTACCAGAAAAAAAGTCTGCTTGAAATTCACCTGAGAATTCGTTAGAAGACAAATCAATGATTTCAAGGCTTGAAAACCTAAAAGCTAGAAAAAAGTTGCCAGAAAATCTGTTGTTTGACAAGTCCAATAAGGAGAGGTAATCCATGTTGTTGATGGATTCAGGAACCTTTCCTGAAAAATTGTTTCCGTCCAACGTAAGACACCTGATTGAAGCCGCATTACCAATGTTGTTTGGCAGTTCTCCATAAAAATTGTTCCTAGACACAGAAAGAGCATATAAATTTGGATTGTCAAAGAGATCAGGTGGGAGAGAACCTGTGAAATTGTTATTTGATAGAATGATACACAGCACTTCCATTTTAACAAGCCATTGTGGGAGCATTCCTTCTAACTGGTTGTCACTCAAGTCCAAAAAAACAAGTCTCTCAAGCATAGAAATCCAGAATGGAATTCTTCTTGCAAGACCACAAGACTTCATAGACAAGTCGAGTAACGTAAACGCAAACTCCGGAACAATCTTTGCTTTAGTATTCCAAATGAGATTATTTCCTCCGATGTAAAGACTCTTCAACCCCGTTATATTGAACAACCAAGATGGAATTTCCCCAATGAACAAGTTGTTTTCCAAGTCAAGTGTTTCCAACTTCAGCAATTTCCATAGGGATGACGGGATTGTGCCTGTGAGCTCATTGTTTCTAAAGCTCAAAATGATTATGTTAGATAGATTGCCAATATCAATAGGAATTTCCATGGACAATGAATTGTAACTCAAGTCCAATCTTTCCAATCTCTTCAAGTTCAAAATTGAAGATGGAATTTTACCAAAGAAATTGTTGCTTCGAAGAGACAATGACTGCAACTCTGTTTCGTTCCCCATCTCGTTAGGGATATTTCCACTGAATGAATTATAACTTACATCAAGATATTGGAGATACCTCAAATTAAAAATTTGAGAGGGAATGGAGCCGCTGAGGTGATTGTCACTCAAATCAAGATAAAGTAATTTGGTCAGATTGGCAATGCCGTCGCCAGGCAATTCTCCCTGTATTTGATTCCAGGACAAATCAAGGTGCTTCAAGCTTCTAATGTGAAAGAGTGGTGTCAAGATGGTGGGAGCCAACACTATGGGCTCAAAACTCCCGACGCCCACCAGATTTAGAGCAATCACATTCCTTGAACCAAATTGATAATCACAATCTAACATGTCCCAGTCACAACAATCTGAACTAGAATTCCATGATTCAAACAAAGAAAGCAGGTCTACTTTGTTTGATGGAAAAGAAGAAGTAACATTGAAGAGAGAGGCTTTAAAGTGGAGAAGGGCTTGTTTTTGATGTTGAGGACAAGAGAAAGAAGTGGTGAAGACGATGAGAAGTACAAGTAGTAGTAGCGGTAGGCTGAGTTTTGCCATTCTTGTGTTTCTTTCTTCTTTGTTGGACTTGGAATTGGATGCTTTATAAACGTTTAACTTGGGCAGGACTGGGCTATATAGCTTAGCTGTGGCTGTGGGATAAAAATGGTACCAGTATTTAAGGCCTAATTCAAGTAACAGTTTGGCTTGTGATGTGATCTCTTTCCACTGAGGAGCGTGTTTGACAAACCAAAAATACTATACCAATTATGAAAATTAGAATCACAATTTTTATCATATTTTATTTACGAAAAATTTTTATCATATTCTATTTACGAAAGGAGTTATAAATGGTGAATTTATGAACTCATACAGATCCACTACTTTTATTTCACTAACTCACATAATACTAATAATAATAATAATGACTAAAATCAAGTCAAATCAACTCAAGTTAAAGGCTATGCTGGCTACGAAGATACCGTAATTTTACTAGATAGCCTTTTCTTTCCAGGCCTCTTCCTTTTGTAACCAGATTTTTTTTTCTTCTCTTTTCTTTTAATTTATTTATTTGCAACTAATCTTTCTTTGACCAGCCAGTCAACAAAGCTGTTTTTTTTTTTAAAAGGAAAGGAGTCAACAAAGCTGTTATCCTCTGGAAAACATAAATAATGAAATTTTTTTAATAAAATAAAAATCGGGTGAACATCCAGGAGTCATTCTCCGAAACTCCAAGCTCCGTTTTGTCCAAAACAATGGTCCACAAGCAAAAATCAATGTCCGCTTTTCACACTACCCGCTCTCCACGAAACACTCTAAAAGGAATGAAACACTCTAGGCACTTTGATTTTGGCTTGTGATGTGATCTCTTTCCCACTGAAAAGTGTTTGACAAACCAAAAATGCTACGGTAGTTATAGATCACAATTTTTGTCATAATTTAATAATTTATCTATATAAAGAGTAAGAGTTGTGAGTGGTAAATTTGTGCACTCATATAGACCCACTATTTTTATTTTAGTACTCATAATTTGCCATGCGAGCAAGTTGTGACAAAAATTGTGACAAAAGTTGTAATCCTAACATTTTCTTCACGATTAAGTAATGCTCTTGAGTGATCTTGATACGTATACAACTATACAAGTCACAAACCTGATTAGTTGTAGGGCTAAATTATATGACATTCATCATTAACTCATTGTTGGGTTCCTTGGTTCTTGACATTTTTCAGCTGACTTATGCTCTTGCTTTTGGTGGATGGGTGTCATGTGGTGGTCATTTGTTGTGGTATTGTTTTAACTGTGTGGTGGTCATGATGAAGGGGGTTTAGAAGGGGGAAAAATGAAAAATTTTTTATTAAGCTTTGGCTAGAATGCGGTCGAGGTGAGAACATGTTTGCTTGTGCACCATGTGTTTGATAATTTTGTATCTCAGGTATTTAAAAAATGCAACTTAAAATGGAATATGGATGTTTGCATAGTGTAAATTAAGATTTATTGGGTTTAAACTTTACAGTGTTGCCTTGGTTTAGAATTTTGGTTACCTATGTATCAGTTGCTATTTGGTTGAGTTTCTTATAGATGGCTTTTATTTTTTAGACAATTGTATGCTGAATTTTATATATCATTCTCAATTTTGATGGGAAGTTAACATATAGATATTTGCTTATGTGAATTGATAAGGTTCTCTTCATCTTCAAATTTGCTGGAATTTATAAGTTTTGTATCTAAGATATCTACCATCTTTTTTTTATAAGTAATAAAGCTCTATTCAATTTTTCTGTGTTGTTGCAAGTTTCAATATCCTTTACTAAATATATAGAGATGGTCTTTCTCTCCTACTAACTGAGATAATTCTTCGGCTTATTGAATGCTTTGCACTTATAATTGGCATGGTGCAACTTCTCAACGTAGAACTTTGAAATAGGATATTGGTGCTCATATGACTTAAGTAAACATTGTAAGAATAATATAAAATTGTTGAGTATTTGCTTCTACAATAATTAATTGCTCTTGCTTAATGTGAGATATGTAAAATAGAAACTGATACGTAATTAGTTGATATTATCTCTTTTTAGATTTATGTGGTGTAAGATTTTGTTACATGCTTTTAATGTTGATTATTTGGGATTTATTGAAATGGATTTGGAATAGAGATAAATTAAGGTGGCCTAGCAATACAACACAACTTATATATCTTTTGTGCTTGATTTGTCCATAACAGGATGGGAGATGGATATATAGATAGCTTCATTTGCAAATGGAGATTCTTGATAGGTAATTTACACATGGTAGGGGTGAGATTAGATGGATGTACAGTCCCAAGCCAAAAATAGATTAGATAAATTCTATTTTTGTAAGTTTATTTCCAATGACTTGACATTAGAGTAAAAGATTGTACATAAATTATTTATTATTTATCTTCGGGCCTTATTTTAGTAATTTTTTGTTTGAATAAAGGGCACAATTTTGTAGAGCTTGAGATGTTTTTGCTTCTTTAAGTTTATAAGCTTTGCAATAAGTATGAGTTTGTTTAATTTTTTATGAACTTGAAATATATCCCAACCCCACATGTTTCTACCATCCATCTGTTGCTCATGTAGATCTTGCCAAACCATTGTAATATTAATCATAATTAATGATACAAAGTTTGTCAAGTTGAAATTAAATGGGCAATAAACTTTAGAAAAGTGTTACATTCACAGTATTTTCACAACACTTCCAAAATAAATTATACTTGTTAAGTTGTTATTTATTCTAATTTAAATCCACGACTTAAATTACTTTAATGCCAACCTATAACATCCGATAACAACTGATCACTTACAATTTGTTATGAAAATATTGTGAAAATATTATAAATATAACATTTCTCTAAACTTTAACCATCTTGATTGATGAAAATAGCTAAATACCACCTTTTGCCAAAATTTGTGGCAAACTAGCACTGTTTCGAAAATATCTAGTAATCTACTACTAATTTAGTAATCGAGTTCTAAATAGTACTTGAGTTTAGTGAACTCGAGTTCCTAGGTGAGTCGCTAGCATGACACTGCTAACCTAGAATTTAAGGAACTAAAAAAACAATATGGTACTCGATATTACGAAAATCGAGTATTTCTTTATAGTACTCGAGCTTAGCAAAGTCAAGTATCTTTTTTTTTTTTTACTTTTTGTTTTGTACAAAACTTTTACTTATTTCATCTTCAACGGCTTGTGATCATTGGGTCCACCACGTTGGGTGCATTGTAGCACTGTGGGTCCAACCCACACTTGATAAAACACCTCATTAAAGAGGTGGTTGGGCAAGCCACAAAAGTCAGCCCATGTTCTTCTTAGGCAGTGACTTAGTGTTGGACATGCTGAGGAGAAAAAGAAGAAAAGAAAGGGGTTGATGCATTAAGGCTATTTGGCCTAAGGGAGACTCGAAGGAAAAAGAAAGTGGCTAAAGCAAAGTCAAGGCAAGTGAGTTGCATTTATTGTGATTTGATGTCAAGAGTGTGAAAGGAAGAAAAGAAGGAAAAGATGAAGAAATAAAAGGAGAGGCCATTTGGCCAGTGAGCAAGAAGTGAAATCCCAAGAAAGTGAGGATTAATAAGTGAAAACTGAAAATACTGTAAAAAATTAAAATTGAAAATTGAAAATACTGTAATAAAATAATTTTTAAATATGTAAATAGTGTCATGGGATAAATTTTTAATGGAAATTTTGCTAAAAAATGAGTGTTGGGGGTCCGGTGAATAGTGCACGAGACATATTGGCAGACGCATTTTTTAGTCTTGAGCGTGACATTTTAGCTACTATAGCCGTGGGTCCCACGGAGCATAAACGTCAGAAGCAAAACGTTGAGGGATTCTTAGCAGTATCCAAAAGCTCATTAAGTGCAGTCTTGAAGAATTGGTGGACACAACGATCACAAGCAATTGAAGATGAAATAAGTAAAAGTTTTGTACGAAACAAAAAGTAGAAAAAGGGGGGGAAAAAAAAGTAATCGACTTTGTTAAGCTCGAGTTCTATAAAGAAGTACTACACTAGCGACTCACCTAGGAATTCGAGTTTACTGAACTCGAGTACTATGTAGAACTCGATTTTGTGAAATTCGAATACTAAAAAAGTGGTAAATTGCTAAATATATCCGAAATAGTGCTAATTTGCCACAAATTTTGCTAAAACGTGATATTTGGCTATTTTTGCCCATCTTGATTAGTGAAGAACTATTCTCACAAACACAACAATGAGCTATTACAAGAAGCCGAGCTTAACAAATACCAAATATGGTTACCTTCAACAAAATTGAATAAGACAACTAAAACAAAGGCACAAAAAAGGCGTAATAGATTTTGTTTTTTTACTTTATACCAAGAACTAGCAACATCCACTCTGAATTTTAACATTGATTGACATAATTCAAACACTTTTAAAAAAAAAAAAATCATCCTCTCTAATATTACAAAACCGTAAGTCCACAACATTAACAACTGCAACAGCATTTTTATATTAGCATTAGGCAAACAATTTATAAACAAAACAAAATGTTAAAGTGGCTACGGAAGCAGATAGAGAGATTGAGACAAATCAAAAAGTGGAAAAATGATTAACTTTCTCATTAAGCAATTGAAGATTACAAGGCTATGCCTTTTATATACAAGAACAGAGTATCTGGAAAGCTGAAACAAACAAACAAACAAAATATGTAACTCACTAATCAACGAACTACCAACCCTATAAGAACACCTGTTACCTACTACACAAATTAACTGAACCATTAAGTAGATATATTTTCGACTTGTAGTCTTAAACACTATACACAAAACTACTTGCCGTTCTAGTTGTTGCTCTTCTGCTATACTAAATCTGTTTTTCACCTTCTGTACTTCTTAAATCTCTGCATATCTTAATACAAAAAATAGGAACCCAAGCAGAGGGGAATAAAACCCCACATACCAAAACAACAATAAATTGACAAAAAAAAATCCCAACTATTTTTATAATCAGTGCTCATAACATCACTTCAAAATTCTCTAACTAGTATTTTCACAAGCATCAACAGGTAGTGGAAAACATGATTTGGCACTCAATGCTTATGTCAGAACTTTTTAATGACTTGGGGCTGACCTCGTAGTCCGGGACTAGCCAATAATTTCTCCTTTGTATTAAGGACAAACTCTATGAAACTCTTTTGAGATTGACTACATTCTTGTTACAACATTTAAATTCAAGCTCACCCTTTCTTTTAGGTATCCTTACTAAACTTATGCTCGTGATTTGCAGGATAGGGACAGGAACAGGTCCTTGGAACTTTCTCCATAGCTAATGACATTGGTTATGGTTCCATAGTTTCTCCATGGTTTTATTCTCAGGGAAACTATTTGCGGCTAGTGTTAGGATATGTGCCCTTAAATCCTATTGTATGATGCTATGTATGACATTATGTATGACTTAATGTTGTGTTTAATAAAGTTGTTTATTTTTTATCTAAAATAATGGTAACATGAATATTTGGACATTATCATATAGTCCATGAGATGCATAGTATGTGATTTATGTGATTTAGTCACAGAAGATATAAATTACAAGTTCTTTGTAAACTCAGAATTTATAGTTCGTAGTCGGTGATGAAATTGGGCATTTCATCTGCGAAGACTATAACGTATCAACTAAGATGATTTGTCTTGATCATGGAAGTCGTGACTTCTAGTTGATATGTTGATGTGTTTTAAGAGTTAAGACATATTGAACTGGACCGCTGTGAGATTTATTATTCTCCTAACGACTGTCAAATGAATAATAAATCTCACGAATTCTATTTGCATGAACTCTTAATCCTGAGAGAATAATGAACCTAATCATGAGGTGTAGGTTGCTTTGATATATCAAGAGTGAGATCTAAAGTGACGGTCAAAACCTTAGTATGTTGGGCAACCACATTTAGTGTTGATGGAACATATATTCTCAAGATGGAATTCATAGTCTCTTAATGGAGATACAAAATATTCCCTTGAGATAAGTTTAATGAGTTTGGTTATTCAGAGAGTTAGGCCTAACCACTTTGGTAAGAAATTACTAAAGTATATATTTATGAAATTGGATTTCATAAATATATGATGAATAACTTTAAAGGATTAAACCGGGTACTCAAGGATAAGATGTAGTAATTTACAAAGTGGCAGTCTAGATTTATGACTTTGTATTACTACGAATATTTTATGAAGGGGTTGTGTGTAAAATAAAGTCTTGTGATATAATTTATTAATAAGGCCTAGAGTGCAATTATATTTATATAGTGGTATTAAATATAATTAATGGTAACTTTGGACTTGTCAAGAGTTGACGGAAAAGCCCAAGGCCCATTGGAGCTAGTGTCTTATTGGTCCCTTTTGGTCCCATTCCAAGCCACACACTAAAGCCCAATTGGAAAGGCCCAATCGGCCGGCCCAATTAGATAATCAGTTAGTTATAAAGGGAGAAACATACAGAATTTTTTAACGTAATTTTTCGTAGAGAAAAGAAAGAGTGTGAGACACACTTTCATTCTCCCTTTTTGGAAACTGATTGAGAGACCACACATCTTGGGCGTAAAGTGGAATTGGAGTGAAGATTAAAAGTTTTCCCAAGTGCTTCTAATCTTTGTTTTGAAATTCTCCATACCAAGGTACGCTATCTTGTTCTTAAATTCTGAAATTTACAGAGTGCATGTTGTCAATCATGAATGAAATAGATCCTTATTTGTTGCTTCCGCTGTGTGTTTTGTATGAGATACAAAACCAGTTTTTATCCAACAGCTAGAGCATTTTTCTTAGCCTTTCTTGTGGCATGGGTGAAGTCCAACCCAGGACATTTCTCCTTCACATACTTCTTTGTTCAGAAAAATGGAAAATGTTCATAACAAGAAAATAGAGAAATGAAATATTTAGAGCAAGTTCTATATTAACCTATTATATTTAGGGATTATTGTAATGATATTCTTTCAGACTGTAATAATTCCCTTTAAAAATTTGTCATATCATATTCCCTTAAGAGTTACCTACTTCAGAAAATATCAATGATATGCATATCTTCCCACAACAATCTGAACTCCTATGTCTTTTTAGATGACTATAGAAGGTGCTCAAAATTCTGAAATAATTAGCCCTAGCTTGCATAGAAGAGCCAATCTCTACAATTAAAAGTGATGCTTTTGATTCCCTGAAAAAGAGACATCGGTTTTTTTTCCCCCTAATAGAAATCCAATCCAATTTTCTTGGTATAGACAAATAGTATCCCACGAATAGAACCTTTTTGGAGTTGCTATTATTAGTACCAAGGATTTTGCTTATGTTAAGCCAATGGTAATATCAAAAGAGAGAAGAAATACTTAATTTTCTCGATGTATGTGGCATTTAAAAATTTAACCCAAAAAAAAAAAATCTAAAATTTTCTGTTGGTTATGGATCCTCTTGGTTGGTTTTATGTATTTTCTTTTTCACATTAATATAACATTTCAGTCTATTTCAATTCATTTTGGTCCACTTAGTTTTTCAGTCCACTTCAGTCCAATTTCGGTCCATTATGGACTAATTGTACTTTAAATTGATTCTTTTTGGGGTCAATTTTTTTTTTTTCTTCTTCTTAATTTTTGAATTGAAAAATATGAAATTTTATTTAATTTAGGAAAACTCTTTAATTTTGAGCTAAAAAATACAAACAAACTAAGTATTCGAAATTAGAAATACTAGTCGCTAACCCGTGCGATGCACGGGGCTCAAAGCATATTATAACTTTGTTTTAATCCATAATAGTGCAAAATGTTAAACCAAAAGCAAAATGGGGGAAAATATAAAGAGAATACAAATTGACTAAAAAAAGAATGAGAATCTTAACAAATTTAAGTTCAGAAAAAACAGTTACCGATGTAAATCCAAAGACAAAGGATTGGTTTTCTAGGTAGATAAGAGATTGGATTGGAGTGAGAGATAAGGAAGGCAGCAATACATATATCTAATAGAGTTTTACTTGAACTAAACTATTGTAACACTTGATAAGATAATTACAAGGTGTAGAGAAATAATAAATATATAAGATATAAAACCTAAAATAAAAAGAATCTAAAAAAAAAAACATAGCGATGACGTGGAAAATTGTGGAGCAAGCAGAGCTTCGGTTTTTATATATATATATATATATATATATATATATATATATATATATATATAGATATATAGATGAGGCTAAACAAGTATAATAAGTATTATACTTATATAATAACGGCAACTTTTTTCAACGGTACTAAAATGAAAACAACATAAACCCTATGGGTGAAATGTGCAATTTAGTCTTAGTTTCCTTATCATCTGCTTTTTTATAAGTCACTTTCCCGCCAAATGTTGTGAAGGACCCAGCTTCAATGGAAGTACCTGTGAGTGCAACTCTTCTAAGCCTCATAAACCAAAACCATTCAAGCGAACGTTGGAATTCAATCATAAAGCACCACACTAAGCTCAAAGATGACCGTGCAATCCTCACTACTTATACCCAAATGGCATCTCTCAGTATATCTCCTGATAACGCCACTTTGCCTCTTGTTCTCAAGGCGTGTGCGAGGTTGAGCGCCGTCGAGAGTGGCAAGAACATACATTCTAGCATTCTGGGTACGGGTTTGATTGGAGATGTTCGAGTCGGGACGGCTCTGGTTGATTTCTACTGCAAATGCGGGTTGATTACAGAAGCGCGAAAAGTGTTCGATGAAATGCCTGTGAGAGATGTGGTTTCGTGGAATGCCTTGATTTCAGGGTATGTGGGGTGTTGTTATCATGAGGAGGCGGTTTTGTTGTTTAGGGAGATGGAAAGTGAGGGTTTTAAGGCTAATTCGCGTACTGTGGTAGCGTTGCTTTTGGCTTGCGAGGATGGTTTGGAAATTAGACTAGGGAAGGAGATACGTGGGTATTGTTTGAGGAATGGATTGTTTGATTTGGATCCCCATGTGGGTACTGCTTTGATTGGGTTTTATTTGAAATTTGATGTGAGAATTTCTCGTCTTGTGTTTGATTTGATGATTGTGAGGAGCATAGTGAGCTGGAATGCAATGATTAATGGTTATGTTGATGTTGGGAATTACTTGGAAGCTTTAAATCTTTTTCTGTCAATGCTTGAGAATGGGGTTCATTTTGATTCTGTTACAATGTTGGTTGTTATCCAAGCCAGTGCGGAATTTGAGTCTCTCCAATTGAGTATGCAAATTCATCAAATGGCTATCAAGTTGAAATATGTTGGTGATTTGTTCATTGTAAATGCATTGCTTAATATGTACAGTGAAAATGGTAGCCTATGATACCATCCCTACATGTGATGTTGCTTTGTGGAATTCTATGATATCTGCATATATTGACTTTGGCTGTTATGAGGAAGCCCTAAGTTTGTTTATTAGTATGAAAAACGAAGGCATCAAGGAAGATGAAAGAACTATTTCTATCATGCTGTCCATATGTGCCAAGTTTGCTGATGGCTTGAGAAAGGGTAAAAGTTTACATGCTCATGCAATCAAGTGCAGGATAAAGGTGGATGTTTCTCTGGGAAATGCATTGCTAAGCATGTATGCAGAGCTAAATTGTGTTGAAGCTGTTCAAAAGGTTTTTGCTGAGTTGAGAAATTTAATGTAATCTCGTGGAACACTATGATCTTGGCATTGGCTCATAGCAAAATGAGGAGTGAAGAATGGCAACTCTTTGGGGTCATACGAAAGTCAGAATTCAAAGCCAACTCATACACAATAATATCTATTCTTGCCACTTGTGAAGATGAAACTTGTCTTAATATTGGGCGATCAATTCATGGCTTTGTGGTAAAACATGGTATTGAAATAAACTCATCTTTGAACACCATACTTACAGATATGTACATAAACTACAGTGATGAAGCATCAGCTAGGACTTTATTTGAGTCCTGTACAAATAGAGATTTGATCTCAAGGAATTCTATGATTGCCAACTATATCAATGACAACCAAGTCCACGAAGCTTTGTTACTATTTAATTGCATGAATTCTGAAGTGGAGCCAAACACTGTCACGATTATAAATGTTCTCTCATTGTGTACAGACCTTGCAAATCTTCCTCAAGGCCAATGCTTGCATTCTTATGTAATTAGAAGGCATTCCTATCTCGGTTTCACTCTGTCTCTTGCAAACGCGTTTATAACAATGTATGCAAGATGCGGTAGTATGCAAAATGCTAAAAAGATCTTTGACACTTTGCCTAGGAGAAATATTATCTCCTGGAATGCCATGATTACTGGCTATCGTGAGCATGGTTGGGGATATGATGCTATACTTGCTTTCTTACAAATGTTAGAAGATGGTTACCAACTAAATGGAGTAACTTTTTTTATCTGTTATGTCTGCCTGCAGCCATTCAGGTTTGATAGAGAAGGGATTGGAGGTTTTTCAATCCATGATTCAGGATTTTAATATAACACCTGAGCTTGCTCACTATGGTTGTGTGGTTGATCTGCTTGGTCGTGGAGGACGTTTAGATGAAGCTAGAGAGTTTATCAAATCAATGCCGATCGAAACCAGATGCATCAGTTTGGAAAGCATTGCTTAGTGCTTGTCGAGTTAATTACAACACTAAGCTAGCTGAAAACACTTTTGAAAAACTTGTTGAATTAGAACCTATGAATCCAGGGAATTATGTTTTGCTATCTAACATCTATGCTGCGGCAGGACATTGGTTGGAAGTTAGACAAATAAGAACATGGCTCAAAGAGAAGGGTTTACATAAGCCTCCCGGAATAAGTTGGATTGTTGTTAGAAGTCAGGTCCACTATTTTACTGCTGGAGACATGTCACACCTTCAATCAGACAAAATTTATGCAAATTTAATTTCTTTGTTGTCCACAATCAAAGAAAATGGATATGTTCCCGATCTTTGTTGAATTTCACATGACGAAAGTGAATATGGTTGAAAGCTGGAAGCAGTTCAGCCATAGTGAGAAGCTTTGTTTTGCATTTGGACTGATCAGTTTGAGCGTTCTGCCCCATATTATGATTACTAAGACCTCAAGGCTTTTTGTTGATTGCCAGAAATTGAGTTAATGTGGAGTTTGATACTGTTGGGAACTTAGAACATAGAACATAGAACACTTTCATTTGTTAAGGGTCCCTGCCCATGCAAGGAACACTTTCATTTGGATTGATGTTGAGCGTCAACTTGGGACGTGGAGGAGTGACTAGCCAGAGTCCCTGACTTGATACTATATGAGCACTGGTAGTGGTAGACATATGGAACTGTATAGTTGTGTATTTATTATGGCAGTGTATGAAAATCTTGCCTTGTTTTTTTTTTATTTGCACATATATTTTCTGTAATCTTTATGTAACCTCTTTTCTTTGAAATTTGTTTATCCACGGACTAATAAAAGACTCAAATGTTACATCAAAACGGCCTCATTGGTTTCAACTCTCAAATATTCATTCGTTTTACATATATAATTGTCTAGTAATAGCAGCCGCATAAGTATCAATTGCCTTTATACACTGGATATTAATATTAACTAGCGGATGTTCAACGCGATGTGTGTGTGGTCCATAAGTTTATTTTGAAAATTTTAATAAAAAATTGTTTCTATAAGTCATGTATAATATTCATTATATAACTTATGTTATAATATTTTGGGAATTAATTTCTATTATATTACACATTAGTGAATATAGACGAATGTAAACTGTTAAGACTAAAATATTTCACAATATATATGAATGTATTTCTCAAGTGAAATGATAAATGTTTAATTATTTCCTACGAACTTAGGAAGACAATGTTTTCTAATTTTTTTTTGAGAGACAAATACATGCACAAAAGAGAGGAAATGAGATTCTAACAATTTAAAATATATAAATATATATATATATATATATATATATATATATATTAATTGCATATATCGTAATAGGTTTTTCTCCTTTTGGTTTGATTTTGTTTCTATTGTTGTTAAAGTAACTAAACTTGAGCAAGAATATCATAAACCTAATCAATTGTTTCTCATACAATTTTTAGAAAAATAACTATAAAATTCGTTCTACATAATTAATAAGTGGAAATAAATGCATTTAGTTCATTAAACCCTTTTTAACAACAAAACACCAATTTAGGCAATTACGGTTTTGATTAAAATTAAAGCTAGTGTAGCTTTTAACAATCTTAAATAACTTAATATATTTTCATTGGATATTTATTTTAACATATTCACGGTTAAATTACATTATCCAAAATTTCAAGACAATTAGAGATAAATAGATATATCATCTTTAACATGCTTAAATTTCAAGTATTTAAATTGATAAGAAATTTGGTATGTGAATAAGCAAAACAGGAAACATGTAACCCGACAAAATAAAACCACCTAATCAATTTGATGGGAATTATGTTTTGAAAATTATATATAAGCTTGCCTCTATATGTTCTTTATACTTGCAAAAACTTAAGATTATAATAGATCAATGGTTTTTTTTATTTTTGCAAAATAATTAAATATTAAGTTTTTATATTTTAAATTAAAAAAGAAGAGTTGATTAATTAGGTAGTAAATAACATTTGATCAATACAAAATTTGGCATGTGTGTTAAACATAATAAAGTGTGTAATCCAACAATATGATTTTGAATATATATATATATATATAGAGAGAGAGAGAGAGAGAGAGAGAGAGAGAGAGAGAGAGAGAGAGAGTAATTAATAACATAAATGCTAAACTTTGATGAGGTTGAGGGCCAAATAAAAAAAAGAGAGGTGCTACATCCACAACATTTTTACAACATTTTCACAACAAATCAAAGGTGGTTAGTTGTTATTGGTTCAAATTTGAATTTATTACTGAAATTACTTTTCTACCCTACCATTAACAACCCATAACAATTTGCCACATAGGATTTGTTGTAAAAATGTTGTGAAAATGTTGTGGACATAGCATTTTCCTAAAAAAAAAAAGGTAAAATACTATTTTGATTCCTAAACTTTGTCAAAAGTTTGTTTTTGTACCTAAACTTTAAAAAATTCTTTTTCATCCCTAAACTTTGTAAAGAGTTTTTTCAATAGTTTAGAGACAAAAATAGGGATGAAAATAGAACTTTTTTTTTTTCAATAGTTTAGGGATGAAATCCAAACTTTTGGTAAAGTTTAAAGACATAAATAAAATATTTTCAATAGTTTAGGGACGAAAGATATACTTTTCAATAGTTTAAGGGAAAAAATAAACTTCTTAAAATTTAGGGATGAAAAATAAACTTTTAATAAAGTTTAGAGATCAAAATAGTATTTTAGCTTAAAAAGAATCACATAAAAAATGTCACATTACAAAACCTTAAACCATTTTAACTAAATTTCTTGCTTTTTTTTCCTCAAAAAAAAAAAAAATCTTGCTTTTTATATGTGCAAAATTGCAAACAAACAATAAAAAACCTCAACTTAATAAAAAGGCATCAACACAAAGGCAATAAGAAATAAGCTTCACTAACTACTAAATTACAACAGAAACATCACCCTAACAATCCAAAACAGTAGACTCCTAAGCAAGTTACTTATTGATACTTATGAATGACTACTAGTCAACATTATTTGCTTGACTAGAGTCTTACAATGCTGGGATATTAGTCAACATTATTTGCTTGACTAAAGTCTTACAATGCTGGGATATTTGACCATAGATTGCATGCATAACTTGCAAGAAACTTGAAATTTACATCATTTACCTTTTTTGTTGATAGCGGTAGCTGATATATTTTGCAAGGACAAAATACTCACCATGATAAGAGATTCCCACTGCTATAAAGAAGCCAAGTGCATATCCAATTCCTACTCCTTCCCACGAGAACCATGTTTCTTTACTCTCAACTCTTGGTGGTTTTGTTGGTAACATGTCTTCTGGGCATGGCACTCGAATTTGCATTCCACACAACCCACTATTGTTAGCATAAAAGTTTGGATCATTCATTGTATTCATTTGGTTACCCACTGGAATCTTTCCTACGAGCTTGTTGTTACTGACATCCAAAATAGTCAGTTGTTGTAACTTTGCTAGTGATTGTGGAATTGAGCCTGATAAATTGTTGTGTGACAAGTCCAAACTTTCTAGATTGTTTAAATCTCCAAAACTTTTGGGTATTCTCCCAGAAAGTTTGTTAAATGAGACGTTGAGAAGCTTTAGAGCCTTCAAACTTCCCAATGAAGCTGGAATTTCACCAGAAAGTTGGTTACTTGACAAGTCTAACAAAGAATAGAGCTTGAGGTTGTTGAATGATAGACCTTGTTTTGACTTCTTCCAATTTACAATCAAATCATGAATCTTGGCATTGAAGTTGAAATCAAAAATTAAAGTATCCAAATCATGCAAATACAAAAATATGTCAGGTTCGATCATACCAGTAAGCTTTCCAAACTTTGGAGGGATTTCTCCAACAAGATGGTTGCTTGAGAGATCAAGAATTCGGAGGCTAGTAAGATTGGAAATACAATCAGGGATTGAACCTTGGATGGAGTTGTTTTGTAAATTTAGGAATTTAAGGGTGGAAATTTGGCAAATAAAATCTGGTAATTTACTTGTGATTTGGTTGTCATGTATGTCTAGGTATTCAAGATAGCTCATTCTAGTAAAGCTTCTAGACAAGCTGCCAGAAAACTTATTTTTGCCTAATGCAAGAACTTGAGTACCAGAAAGAAAGTTAGCTTGAAATTCACCTGAGAATTCGTTCGAAGACAAATCAATGACTATAGGGCTTTCAGGCCAAAAAGATGGAAAAAAGTTGCCAGAAAATCTGTTGTTTGACAAGTCCAATATGGTGAGGCCAGATATGTTGTTGATGGATTCAGGAACCTTTCCTGAAAAATTGTTTCCATCCAACGCAAGATACCTGATTGCCGCATTACCAATGTTGTTTGGCAGTTCTCCATAAAAATTGTTCCGAGACAAAGAAAGAACCTCTACGTATAGATTGTCAAAGAGACCAGGTGGGAGAGAACCTATGAAATTGTTATTTGATAGATTGATATTTAGCCATTTCATTTTAATAAGCCATTGTGGGAGCATTCCTTCTAACTGGTTGTTACTCAAGTCCAGAAAAGAAAGTCTCTTAAGCATAGAAATCCAGAATGGAATTCTTCCTGCAAGACCACAAGACTTCATAGACAAGTCGTATAACATAAACGTAAACTTCGGATCAATCTTTGCTTTAGAATTCCAAATGAGATTATTTCCTCCGAGGTAAAGACTCCGCAACCCTGTCATATTGAACAACCAGGATGGAATTTCCCCAATGAACAAGTTGTTTTCCAACTCAAGTGTATTCAACTTCTGCAATTTCCATATGGATGACGGGATTGTGCCTGTGAGCTTATTGTTTCGAAAGTTCAAAATGATTATGTTAGATAGATTGCCAATATCAATAGGAATTTCCCTGGACAATGAATTGTAACTCAAGTACAATTTTTCCAATCTCTTCAAGTTCAAAATTGAAGATGGAATTTTACCATAGAAATTGTTGTGTTGAAGAGACAGTGTCTGGAGCTCTGTTTCGTTCCCTATCTCGTTAGGGATATTTCCATTGAATGAATTATGATCTACACAAAGATATTGGAGATACCTCAAGTTAAAAAGTTGAGAGGGAATGGAGCCGTTGAAGTCATTGTTTATCAAATTAAGATACATTAATTTGGTCAGATTGGCAATGCCGTCGCCAGGCAATTCTCCCTGTATTCGATTCGAGGACAAATCAAGGTGCGTCAAGCTTCTAATGTGAAAGAGTGGTGTCAAGATGGTGGAAGCCAACACTTTGGTCTCAGGCATCTTGAAAAAGTTCCACAGATGTAGTTCAATCACATTCCTTGAACCAAATTGAGAATCACAATTGACCATGTACCAGTCACAACAATCTGAACTGGAATTCCATGATTCAAACGAACGAAGCAGGTATTCTTTGTTTGATGGAAAAGAAGATGTAGCATTGAAGAGAGAGGCTTTAAAGAGGAGAAGGGCTTGTTTTTGATGTTGAGGACAAGAAAAAGAAGTGGTGAAGATGATGAGAAGTACAAATAGTAGTAGCGGTAGGCTGAGTTTTGCCATGCTTGTGTTTCTTTCTTCTTTGTTGGACTTGGAATTGGATGCTTTATAAATGTTTAACTTGGGCAGGACTGGGCTATATAGCTTAGCTGTGCCTGTGGGATAAAAATGGTACCGGTAATTAAGGCCTAAGTCAAGGCAACAGTTTGGCTTGTGATGTGATCTCTTTCCATTGAGGAGCGTGTTTTACAAACCAAAATACTATACCAACTATGAAAGCTAGAAACACAATTTTTGCCACAATTTATTTACGGAGAGAGTTATAAATGGTGGATTTATGGACAGACACACTACTTTTATTTCACTTGCTCACATAATACTAATAATAATAATAATAAGGGTTGGATTCAAGTTACACCTAGTGTAATTCTAAGCAATGTTACATCACTCAATAACTTGTTATTAAATTAATATTTTGAAAATCCAACCAATGAATTACATGTTTTATACGTTCTTAACATGCATGCCAATTTTCATATCAATCGGATATTATTTACTATTTAATCCATAAACTTATCTTTTATGCATTATTTTAAACTATAAAAACTTGAATTTTAAGAATTAATTGATGAAGAGTGCACACACTATTCATGTACTTTTTCAGAAATTTTTTATTAAAAATAGGTCCCGCAATACTATTCACACATTTAAAAATTATTTTGCTACAGTGTTTTCAGTTTTCAGCAATAAGCTCTATCTAAACGGACCCTTATTTGCAACTAATCTTTCTTTGACCAACCAGTCAACAAAGCTGTTTCTTTTTAAAGGAAAGGAGTCAACAAAGCTGTTATCCTCTAGAAAACTTAAACATAAATAATGAATTTTTTTTTTTTTCGGTAGACAGAAAAATGGGGGCGTTTATGGTTGTATTAAACCCCCGGACAGGGCGCCACGTCGTGAGATACTCACTTATTTTTACTCGTGTGAGAGTCACCTCATTTCTGAGTACACCCCTCACTAAGGATATCCACCAACAGAAGGCCGTTGGCAGTACTCGAACCCAAGCCTGACAAGCAAAGAAGCGAAGTCCTGACTAACTCAGCCAACCCCTCGTTGGCTTAATGAAATTTTTTTTAATAAAAATAAAACCGGGTGAACATTCAAGAGTCATTCTCCGAAACTACAAGCCCAGTTTTGTCCAAAACAACGGTCCCCACACAAAAATCAATGTCCGCTTTTCACACTACCCACTTCACACGAAACACTCTAAAAGGAATGAAAATTATGAAACACTCCAGGCACTATGATTTTGGCTGAATTATATGACATTCATCCTTAACTCATTGTTGGGTTTCTTTGTTCTTTGTTGGACTTGGAACTGGAGTGTGACAAGGGATAGAAAGAGCAAAGACCTCCTGCACTACTGACCATGGTCTTCTAGTGCAAATTACATAAAGGAAAATTAGTAGAAGTTTCTGGATAAGATTGATACATTTTAAAAGACAAAAAGAAGATATGTACATTTAAAACATGAAAGTAGATGGAAGAGTATTGTTTTTAATGAGGGGGCGAAAAAAGAAAAAGTAAGCTGAATAATAAAATAAGCTAATTTTTTAAACTGGAACCAAACACGCACTTAATGTTAGAAAAAATATTAATGTTGAAAAAGGACAGGGGCAAATGAGTAAATTATCATCTAGGCCACTCTTTTTCTCCAACTTGGGAAAAAACAAAAACCCCAAAATGGTGAACCTGGGTATTTTGTTTTAATCCCTTTATTTTCCATCTCCCAATAGAAAAATATACCATGTTATGGGTATGTAAGTCCTCTCTCTCTCACAGCTAGTGGGTTTCACTTAGTTGTGAGAGAGAGCACTTTTTTTTTTTGCTTTTTTTGCTAAACTTCAATTTCATTAAACACAAACAAAAGAGCACGATGAGGATTGAGGAATCTTCCATACAGACCGACTTAAGTGGGGGAGGAAGATTACTCTTATTGAAACAATACTGCTGGCAGGAGTTCAACGCAATTCTAGCAGCTGAATGCGCAGCTGAGTTGCTGTTTCTCCTGATCCAGCGAAACTTACAAGAAACAAAACTAGAACTTAAGCTACGGATGTTGTTAATAATAGTGCAAATGTTCCAATCTGGTAAATGGTCCTGTAAAGACAAAGCATTGAAGCAGACCTGTGCGTCATCCTCAACAATGATAGACTTCCAATGTTCCTGCAACGCAAGCTTAACAGCCCAAAGAATAGAGGAAGCTTCTGCTTGAGATGGTGAGCACAAATGGTGTTGAGAACCCCAAATATATAGGACTTCACCTCGATGATCTCTAGCAACCACTGCCAGGGCAGATTTGGAGCAATTCAGCGCAGCATCCACATTAAGTTTGATCCAACCATGTAATAGAGTGTGTGTATATTTTATGACTTAACTCTATTATATGCGTACATTTTTACACAAACTTAAAATAAACTAAAATCTTGGAAATCGTGACTTCAAGTCATAATTTCAATATATTTTAAGTGCATGTAATGCGGTGTGTGTGGAGAAATGCTAAGAATACACTTTTGCACAACTTTGGCCATACTCGCCACATGGCGAGTTGTGATTGGTTAGAATGTGTCCTCACATAGCCCACTAATACACTAACCAATCACAACTCGCCATGTGATGAGTTGTGGCACAAAGTTGTGGAAAAGTGTGTGTCCCTAGTATTTCTCGTGTGTATAATAACACTATCCTTTTGCAAATGCTAGTTGGATAGCAGCTTTTTTTTTGGGGGGGGGGGGGGGGGGAATTATAATCAAAATAGTATAATTCACATAAAAAAGGAAAAAGAAAAAAGAAATAGGGTAACCTAGATTTGTAGATTAAACAGGCCATATGTATTATTTGAAAATTAAAGTTGATGAAACAAGAATTCGTCAGTCGAGAAAGTGTGAGTCAAGATGGTGGTAGGGAAATCTGTCAGTGAGGTCACCGGTATGGTGTCTGCCAAAACACCTTCGATAATTAAGTTAGTTTCTGGGAATTTTACTCAGACAGATAATGATAAAGAATGGATGTATTATGGTGTTTTTTCTTACCTCTGACTAGTGTTTTTGGAGGCTTTATATATGCTCCTTTTGCCTCCTAACCGTTGTAGCAGTTATTGTGGTTTTAATACCGCTTTAAGTAACGCCTTCCGCTTAATGGCAAGGTTTCAATTCGTCTCCAACAGGTTGTACAGCTGTTTTATCCAGCTTGGGGCATTATTGGCGATACTAAATATTCCTGCTGCTTTCGCCTGCTCTTGCACATTTTATCCTCGTCTTCACCGATTACCTCGTCTGTTGTGATTTCTCGTCAGTGATGCTTTTCTCGTCCGTATTTATTTCGTCAGCCCCGTCAAAAGTGTACCATTGATTTTTGTAAGTTTTCTTAATCAAATACATTTTCTAATCTATAGAACTGTCATGCTTCTAATGTATTATTGAAAACTTTCATTCAGCTTTATTAGGATTTAGGAACACACAATCAGGACTCTAAAAAAAAAAAAGGATTTAGGAACACACAATCAGGTCTTTGTCTTAATAGGCAAAACAAAATTTTCATTCCAATTGATTATATAATAAATATGATTTAGTACAATTATGTTGAAAATCAAGTAACACTATATATTCTGTAATCTTACACTTGAGCATTCATTTGACAGCCTCTTCTTGTTGTTTGAACTAAACTTTCAGGCCTTTTAATATAAAAGGAAATGTAACACTTGCAGTTAAATCTTCAACATTGAACTGAATTGTGTACCTGTAAATATAAATCATTTATGTTTTTTTTTTTTTTGAAATAATTACAACATGTTGCTAATCCCGTAACTCAAACCCTTTCCCCCAAGCACTTTGTATATGGGGGGAAAGGGGTGTCAATTCAACTACAAGGTCTTTGGCATAAATCATTTATGTTAGTTTAGGTATGTTGTTTATGTCAACCTAAGTCTTATAAATAATTATATTTATCAAGGTAGGAATTGGAAAATCAAACTATCATTATTGCATACGCTATATCCACATCATAAGTCATTTGTAGGTTTCATCTTCAAGTATGTTTGAAAACATCACAAATGGGAAAAAAGTTCGTAGTGGACTCTATGAAGATTGAACATCATAAATGTTTTAAATGATATACTAAACCAATGGCTTAGTAGTTAGAATAGCAATGGCATCCACACTACCGGTACAGCATTGAATAAAACCAATCACTTGAACAGTAGAAATGTGTTCAAATGAGTGTGTATGTTTATATTAAGGACAAACCCTATGAAGCTTTTTTGAGATTGGCCATATTCTTTTAACTTATGTCATAGCTGGTTATGCTTTCCTAAAATTTTTTTGGCACAACTACAAATTTTCTAAGTTTCAAATTTATTATTTGGTAATTTGATCTTTAAACAGGTAGAGATGATGAACATACATGCAATGAACGTAATCATGAACACTGGTAGACATATGAAACTGTATATTTGTGTATTTATGATTTTTTTTTTCTTTTAATTTCTATTGATTTGCACATATATATTATGTAATCTTCATGTAACCTCTTTTCTTTGAAATTTGTTTATCCACAAATTAATGGGACTTAGGTTGCGTTCGAGATAACTTATATTGGACAGCTTCTTTTACTATTTAGTTTATTTTTGCTACTATTCATGGGTCTAATTGCACTTTTTGGTACTATTCATGGATCTCACTATATTATTTCAGCTAACTTTTAGCTTTTTCTATAGTACTTTTAGCAAAAAGTTTTCAGTTTCAGCTAAATAAATATCAAACTATCAATTGTCATTATAAATTTGACATTTATGTGATTTAAAAATCACTACGTTGTTTCTCGTTCTCTATTGCATTTGGGTCTAGGCAAGAATGTTTTTCATGCCAATTTTTTTATTAATTTTTATTGGTTAGACTCCACAATAACTTTTCTTTAAAAAACAACTTACCGTGCCCGTTAACATTTTCCTATGTTATAAAATATTAACATCACAGCTTTTGAGAGAGAGAAGAAAAAAAAGTGTCATTCTTGTTTTTTGCCATTCTCGTGTTTCTTTCTTCTTTGTTGGACTTGGAATTGGATGCTTATAAATGTTTAAATTGGGCAAGAGTGGGCTATATAGCTTAGCTGTGCCTGTGGGACAAAAATGGTACCGATAATCAAGTCCTAAGTCAAGTCAAGTCAATGGTTAGGCTAGAAGGCACAATGATTTTGGCTTGTGATGTGATCTCTTTCCAGATCATTTAATTTTGAAACTAGATTGTTTTTTTTCTTCTCTTTTGTTTTAATTTATTTGCAACTAATCTTTCTTTGACCAGCCAGTCAACAAAGCTGTTATCCTCTAGAAAACTTAAACATAAATAATGAATTTTTTTTTAATAAAAATAAAACCGGATGAACATTCAAGAGTCATTCTCCGAAACTCCAAGCCAAGTTTTGTCCAAAACAACGGCCCACACACACAAAATAATGTCCGCTTTTCACACTACCCGTTGGAAACGAAACACTCTAAAAGGAATGAAACACTCTAGGCACTTTGATTTTGGCTTGTGATGTTGTTGGGGACATATTTTGTAATTGGCATATCCTTTGACAAAACACACTTTACTTGTATTTGGGTAAATCTAAGTAGGTTCAAGATGATCATTACAAGTGGTTAAATTGAAAACATGAAGATTACTCAAGAACTGCTCAAGAAAAGTACAAATTGCAGGTCTCGATACCTCCTCGACAGAATCTCGATCTGTCGAGATTCATTAAAGCTCGACAGATGTCCCGATCGATCGAGCTTACGGGTTTCAGATTATAGCCAGCAACGTTTTTATTCTAAAAGGCTAATTGTTTATGGGTTTGTATAATTCTTATTGGACTAGGAAAACCCAAGGTTTGTGTAAACCTATTTGGAATAGGAGAGCCCATTAAGCTCCTATTTAAAGGAGGTGGAAAAAGAAAAACCTAACCCTAGAGAGCTTCATAAGGTTTTCTTTTTGAAACCCTAGCCTCCTCCTACAGAAGAAAGAGTTCTTGCTGCGTTTCTTGTACGCCTTAGGGTTTTGTAACCAAGCAAAGTCTCTTGCACCAACATTGAAGATCTTATTGGTGTTTCTATGTGAAGCTGCTGCAAATCAACTACAACAATCAAAGGGTTGCTGTGGAGTTAGTCACGTATTGGGATTCGTGCAAAGGAGTAAGCCGCGTACTGGGATCCGCGCATCAAATTGGTTAGTCACGTACTTGGGAGCCGTGCATCAAAAGGAGAAACTGTCACTACAGAACAAGTCCAATTGGGTATTGGGGTAAGAGTTCAACTGTAGGTTGGTGAGGTACTTGGGATTCCTTACTTGTAACTGCTTGTTGTGATAATAGTGGAGTTTCGGGAGTGGTGACCTTAAATCACCCGGTGGGGTTTTTGCCGTAAGGGTTTTCCCCATTCGTGAACAAATCACCGTGTTATTTATTTTCCGCTGCATTACTTAGTTTGGTGATTTGTTTGTGCTACCACGTGATATTGCATGTTAATTTGATTAATTAAGAACTGGGCTAATTAATTAATCTAAGTTATCACAAGGGGTCAACGCATTTGTGGCCTGTCAGATGTGATCTCTTTCCCTCTGAGAAGTGTTTGACAAACCAAAAATGCTACCGTAGTTATAGATGACAATTTTTGTCATAATTTATCTGCATATGGAGTAAGAGTTGTGAGTGGTAGATTTGTGAACTCATATGGATCCACCACTTTTATTTCAGTACTCATAACTTGCCATGCGAGCAAATTGTGACAAAAATTATAATCCTAGCATTTTCCTCACGATTGACTAATGATCTCGAGTGATCTTGATACGTGTACAACTATACAAGTCGCAAACTTGATTAGTTGTAGGGCTGAATTATATGACATTCATCGTTAACTCATTGTTGGTTTTTTTTGTTCTTGACATTTTTCAGCTGGCTTATACTCTTGCTTTTGGTGGATGGGTGTCATGTGGTGGTCATTTGCTGTGGTATTGTTTTAACTGTGTGGTGGTTATGGGGAAGGGGGTTTAGAAGGGGGAAAATGAAAAATTTTATACTAAGCTTTGGCTAGAATGCGGTCGAGGTGATAACATGTTTGCTTGCGCACCATGTGTTTGATAATTTTGTATCTCAGGTGTTTAAAAAATGCTACTTAAAATAGAATATGGATGTTTGCATAGTGTAAATTAGGGTTTGTTGGGTTTAAACGTTACAGTGTTGCCTTGGTTTAGAATTTTTGTTACCTATGTATCAGTTGCTATTTGGTTGAGTTTCTTATAGATGGCTTTTATTTTTTTAGAACACTTGTAGCATTAGAGCTAAAAAAAATAGCTATAGCTCCACTGCTAGATGGTGGTTTTTTGTGTTTTGATGGAGCTAAAATAGCTATATAGTTTTTTTGTGTTTTTACTTCTTTAAGTTTATAAGCTTTGCAATAAGCATGAGTTTGTTTACTATTATCTTTTGTTTTTTATGAACTTGAAATATATCCCAACCCCACATGTATTTACCATCCATCCGTTGCTCATGTAGATCTTACCAAACCATTGTAATATTAATCATAATTAGTGATACAAAGTTTGTCAGGTTGAAATTAAATGGGCAATAAACTTTAGAAAAGTGTTACATTCACAATATTTTCACAACACTTCCACAACAGATTATACATGTTAAGTTGTTATTGGTTCTAATTTGAATCCACGACTTAAGTTACTTTAATGCCAACCTATAACATCAGATAACAACCGATCACTTACAATTTGTTATGAAAATATTGTGAAAATAGCTAAATACCACGTTTTGACAAAATTTGTGGCAAGCTAACACTGTTTCGGAAATATCTAGCAATCTACCACTCTTTTAATACTCTAGTTTCACAAGAAGTGAAGTCCCAACGAGGTGAAGTCCCAATGAGGACTAAAAATTAAAAATTGAAAACACTGTAGTAAATTAAATCTGAAAATTGAAAACACTGTAACAAAATAATTTTTAAATATGTGAATAATACTGTGGGACCGATTTTTAATGAAAATTTTGTTGAAAAAAGAGAGTTGGGGTCCAATAAATAGTGCACGGGACCCATTTACAGATGCATTTTTTAGTCTTGAGCATGACAATTTAGCTACTGTAGCCTTGGGTCCCACGGAGCATAAACACCAAACGCAAAACGTTGAGAAATTCTCAACAATATCCAAACGCTAACTAAGTGCAGTCTTGAAGAACTGGTGGACACAATGATCACAAGTAGTTGAAGCTGAAATAAGTAAAAGTTTTGTACAAAACAAAAAGTAGAAAAAGGAAAAAAAAAAAAAAAAATACTCGACTTTGTTAAGCTCAAGTACTATAAAAAAGTACTACCTTGGCGACTCACCTAGGAACTCGAGTACTATTTAAAACTTGATTTTGTGAAATTTGAGTAATAAAAAAGTGATAAATTGCTAAATATTTTCGAAACAGTGCTAATTCACCACAAATTTTGCCAAAACGTGATATTTGGCTATTTTTACCCGTCTTGATTAGTGAAGAACTATTCTCACAAACGCAACAATGAGCTATTACAAGAAGCCGAGCTTAACAAATACCAAATATGGTTACCTTCATGTTTTAGCAAGCTGGTCTCTTAGAGAATAGGTAATGGGGCTGTTTTGATTTAGTTACTGGGCCTCAAGCCTTTCTTGATGTGTATTTTGAGGATCTTAATTTGATCGGTTCCTAATAAGCTTTTGTCACTTGCTTCAATAAAATCTTTCATGATTAACAAAAAAGATTATTTCAATTATTGTGAAGCAAATTCATGTCACCTAAGTTATTGATATTATGAAGACAGATTACCAAGTTTTAGGTAGTGTTAACGGGCATGTTAAGGAAGTGCTTTATGTTAGATTTTTTACCAGTTTTATAAGGTGTGAAGCCAATTGAGCTAACTTTTTGAGTTTCATTTATTATTTTAGCAATATTTTTAGCCATTTTTTATTCTTTAGAGATGTTATTTATGAATGTGGGTTCTTGGACCTTGGTTTTATGGATAACCGGTTTACTTGGAGCAAACACTTTGAGGATAGACACTCAATTTGGGAACGACTTGACTGAGGGTTGGCTAATGACTTTTGATTTCTGAAATTTTCGGGTTCGATTGTTCAACACTTACAAAGTATCTCTTCTGACCACTACCCACTTTTGATCAACCTATTGGGTTTGGACCCACCCCCCAAAAAAAGAATTTTCAAGTTTGAGGAAATGTGGCTTTCAGAGGAACAATGTGCAGAACTGGTGGATGCATCTTGGTCTTCATTTTCCATGGGGCATTGTGACAGTGACATACTAAGGAGGGTGGAGAATTGTGGTAGGGACCTAGCATGGCGAAACTACAACATTTTTGGCAATGTGAGGAAAGAGTTAAAAAACAAAAAAGCTCTCTTGGTGGAAGCCGAATCTGCTGCTATTGTAGGTGGACAGAATGGTCGAGTTAGAGAATTAAAAGATGAGATAAATATTTTGCTGGATAGAGAATCAAGAATGTGGAGCCAAAGATCATGTACTCTTTGGCTAAAAAATGGTGATAATAACATGAAGTTTTTCCATTGTCGGGCTACTCAGAGGCATAGGAAAAATTAAATCCGGGGAATTATGGATGAGAATAACATGTGGAGAGTAGATTCAGAAGAGGTAACATTGGTTTTGGTAAACTATTATAAAGTGCTCTTTTCTACCTCAAGGCCGAACCCCCAGTGGCCTTAATTAGAGCACATCCCCTTAATGATTACCGATGAAATGAATGCAGCCTTAACCGACACCTTTACAGCCTTTGAAGTAAAAGAAGCCTTGAAACAAATGGCTTCGCTCAAAGCCCCGGGTCTTGATGGCATGCCCCTCTTGTTCTTCCAGCATTTTTGGGGAGTGGTAAATGTCGATGTCACAAATTCAATTTTATCTTGGCTCAATTCAGGTACCATCCCACACCCGTTAAACCACACTTTTATCACCCTTATCCCAAAAATAAAAACCAAAACCCTAAAAATGTTAAAGATTATCGCCCCATCAGTTTATGTAATGTCTTGTATAAAATTTTCTCTAAGTTGTTAGCCAATAGATTAAAGAAAATTTTACCAAGCATCATATCTGAACACCAATAAGCCTTTACAAAAAATAGGCTGATAACAGATAACATACTTGTTACTTATGAGTCACTGAACTATATGAATAATATGAGAACAGGCAAAATAGGTTACATGGCGGTAAAGCTCGATATGAGCAAAGCCTATGACTGGGTGGAGTGGGTGTATTTGGAGAATGTTATGAGAAAAATGGGGTTCAGTGAGAAGTGGATTGGCCTTATTATGGTGTGCATAAAAACAGTGACGTATTTTATCCTAGTCAATGGTGAACCTCAAGGGCTCATCCAACCTACCAGAGGGATCAGACAAGGGGACCCACTTTCTCTCTTTCTCTTTTTGTTGTGCACGGAAGGTTTACATGGTCTCATACAACATTCTGTTAGAATGGGGGAGCTAAAAGGGCTATCCATTTGTCAGAATGGCCCTAAACTGACACACTTATTGTTTGTAGACAATAGTCTTCTTTTTTGCATAGCAACCATTGAAGAGTGCAGGAAAATTATGGAGATTTATGAGGTGGGATCAGGTCAAAAGGTGAACAAAAACAAAACTGCCATTTTCTTTAGTAAATCTACCCCGGAAGGTACTAAGGGAGAGATTAAGGAGGCAATGGGTTTACAAGAGATTGTCCATTATGATAAATATCTAGGGTTGCCATCTCTAGTGGGAGGAAATAAGAAGGAGAACTTCAGTTTTATCAAGGAAAAAGTTTGGTGGAAGTTACAAGGATGGGAAGGAAAACTCTTATCTTAAGCGGGGCAAGAGATCTTGATAAAGGCAGTCATTCAAGCAATTCCATCATATGCTATGGGGTGTTTTAAAATTCCGGTGGGACTTTGCCATGAGATTGAATCAATGGTCCGAAAATTTTGGTGGGGTCAAAGAGGGGATAAAAGAAAAATTCATTGGTTGAAATGAGAAGAATTGACAAAACCAAAGATGGAGGGGGGGTATGGGTTTTAAGGACCTAACAATGTTCAATGACTCTTTGTTGGCTAAACATGCTTAGAGGCTCTTACAAAATTCATATTCGCTTTTCTATAAATTTTTCAAAGCCCGGTTTTTCCCAAATTGCTCCATAATGGGGGCAAAAAATTCAACCACAGGGTCCTACGCTTGGAGGAGTATTCTACATGGGCGAGATGTACTACTTAGAGGATGTAGGTGGAGGGTGGGAAATGGGAGAGCTATGCACATTTGGCAGAGCACATGGCTGCCACGGAAACACCCAACTAAGGTCACTTCTCCCATCATTGATTCCATGGTAGACGCAAGGGTGGAAGTATTGATTGATGAAGCGACAAACAGCTGGAACCATTCGGTTATCGATGGTATCTTCATTCCCGAAGAGGCAGACCTTATCAAGTCCATTCCATTGCCACAACAAGGGGTGGAGGATAGACTCTTTTGGCCTTTCACTCAAACCGGGACATATACAAGCAAGTCGGGGTATCAATTTTTGAAGTCGGAGGAAGATAATTCAGAAGCTTCAGTTCGGCTGATGAAGGATAGGGAGTTATGGCATGGAATTTGGTCACTACAGGTACCAAACAAGATAAAAAACTTCATTTGGAGGGCTTGCCTACACTCTCTGCCCACAAAGGAAAATTTTGGGTCGAACTATTATTGAGAATCCTCTCTGTGATCGGTGCTGCTGTGTAAATGAAACATCCCTCCATGCGTTGTGGTCATGTGGTGAGCTGGATGTAGTTTTGGGAGGACTTGGCCCTGTGGAGCTGTCGAAATTCACTGAGCGTCATCACCTTCAAAGAATTACTGTCATGGTTGATCAAAGACCAACACCACTTGGAGCTCTTTGCAGTCACGGTATAGTCTATCTGGACACAATGGAACCAGGTCCGACTAAATAAACCCAGCTGTAGCTCGCACTCAATTCCCTCACTTGCAAAGGAACGTCTTCGGGAATTCCAAGCTGTTAATCCGCTCCCTTCATCTCTTCGAGCTGTCCATTCCTCAGCGTAGAAGTGGAGACCACCAAAACAGGGGATGGTTAAAATTAATTGCGACGGAGCTAGGTTTGCAAAGGAAAACAGAGCAGGAATTGGGGTGGTCATTCGTGACAGTGAGGGTATGGTATTGGGTTCACTATCCAAGCAAATTTCCCAAGCATATAGCCCTATGGAAATTAAGGCGATGGCTGTCAAAACAGCAATGCAATTTGCTGAGGACCTGGGATTCCAAAATGCCATCCTTGAGACTGACTCGCTTGTGCTAGTGAAGGCTTTGCGTGATGACATGGAGTTCCTATCTGCTGTGGGTTTAGTGCTGGATGAGATTAGAAACAAGGTTAATTTTTTTAATGAATTACACTACTCTCATGTAAAGATAGAGGGTAATATTGTTGCTTACAAGTTAGCTCGTCATGCTATTTGTGTTTCAGATTTTTCGGTATGGATGGAGGATGTTCCACCACTTTTAGTCTTTGTTGTATTGGCTGACATAGCTGGTTTTACTTAATAAAAATTACGATACGTTCTTCCTCAAAAAAATAAAAATAAATAAATAAAAAAATCACTGCTTTTGAGAGAAGAAAGAAAAAAGTGTCCAATTTTGACATTTTCCTCCTACTTATAAATCCACCAAATAGCTCTCTCTCTCTCTCTCTCTCTCTCTCTCTCTCTCTCCGGTTCTATTTTTTTAAAAATTTCACTACTTCCATGACTATATATTTGTCTCATACTTGTGATTTGTCCATATTTCATCTTAAGCATATTGCATACATAAGAATTTGGCATCTTTTTGCAAGGCTACTGTGGAAGTGCTCATATCTTATGAGCATTGTTGCATGCTTTCCCTTACAATAAGCACTCTTTTCATTGTAAACAGTGTGAACAATTATATTGGCTGTCAGCTCTGAATAACCTCAACAAAATGTATCACTAATAAGCAAGAACTGGGGCCCCTAACCTTCCCTTCCAAACTGATCCCTTAAAAGTCAAGTTTTAATAATACAAGTATTATCTTTAAATAATAATTAATTTTTTTGAGAATTATATAAAAATTTAAATCTAATATAAAATTTTTTAATGTGTTTTATGGGATGGGGTGTTTGTGACTATACACACACACACACATATATATATATATATATATATATATATCACTTGATAGTCAAAACTGGAAATTTTTAAAAATGAAAACAAAAAAGTGTAATTTAGTTTTAGTATAATTATTTAGCTTTTTGCTTAAAATTATTTGCTCTTTTTGCTAAAAATATATTAAAGAATGTTTATATCTTGAAAAAATTTGAAAAAGTAAAAAAATAAAAATAAAATTTTATAAAACTGTACATAACATATAAAAAGGTGAAAACTAAAACATCTGCCTTATATAAGTCGCCTTCCCGCCAAATATTGTGTAGGGCCCAGCTTCAATGGAAGTACCTGTGAGTGCAGCTCTTCTAAGCCTCAAAAACCAAAACCATTCAAGGGAACGTTGGAATTCAATCATAAAGCACCACACTAAGCTCAAAGATGACCATGCAATTCTCACTACTTATACCCAAATGGCATCTCTTGGTATAGCTCCTGATAATGCCACTTTGCCTCTAGTTCTCAAGTCGTGTGCGAGGTTAAGCGCCGTCGAGAGTGGCAAGAACATACATTCTAGCATTCAGGGTACGAGCTTGATCGGAGATGTTCGAGTCGGGATTGCTCTGGTTGATTTCTTCTCTAAATGCGGGTTGATTGAACAGGCGCGTAAGGTGTTTGATGAAATGCGTGTAAGAGATGTGGTTTTTTGGAATGCATTGATTTCGGGGTGTGTGCGGTGTTGATATCATGAGGAGGCGGTTTTGTTGTTTAGGGAGATGGAAAGGGAGGGTTTTAGAGCTAATTCGTGCACTGTGGTGGCGTTGCTTTTGGCATGTGAGGATGGTTTGGAAATTAGACTAGGGAAGGAGATACATGGGTATTGTTTGAGGAATGGATTGTTTGATTTGGATCCCCATGTGGGTACTGCTTTGATTGGGTTTTATTTGATATTTGATGTGAGAATTTCTCGTCTTGTGTTTGATTTGATGATTGTGTGGAGCATAGTGAGCTGGAATGCAATGATTAATGGTTATGTTGATGTTGGGAATTACTTGGAAGCTTTAAATCTTTTTCTATCAATGCTTGAGAATGGGGTTCATTTTGATTCTGTTACAATGTTGGTTGTTATCCAAGCCTGTGCGGAATTTGAGTCTCTCCAATTGGGTATGCAAATCCATCAAATGGCTTTCAAGTTGAAATATGTTGGTGATTTGTACATTGTAAATGCATTGCTTAATATGTACAGTGAAAATGGTAGCCTATGATACCATCCCTACATGTGATGTTGCTTTGTGGAATTCTATGATATCTGCATATATTGACTTTGGCTGTTATGAGGAAGCCCTGAGTTTGTTTATTAGTATGAAAAACAAAGGCATCAAGGACGATGAAAGAACTATTTCTATCATGCTGTCCACATGTGCCAAGTTTGCTGATGGCTTGAGAAAGGGTAAAAGTTTACATGCTCATGCAATCAAGTGCAGGATGAAGGTGGATGTTTCTCTGGGAAATGCATTGCTAAGCATGTATGCAGAGCTAAATTGTGTTGAAGCTATTCAAAAGGTTTTTTCTGAGTTGAGATATTTAAATGTAATCTCGTGGAACACTATGATCTTGGCATTGGCTCATAGCAAAATGAGGAGCGAAGCATGGCAACTCTTTGGGGTCATACGAAAGTCAGAATTCAAACCCAACTCATACACAATAATATCTATTCTTGCCACTTGTGAAGATGAAACTTGTCTTAATATTGGGCGATCAATTCATGGCTTTGTGGTAAAACATGGTATTGAAGTAAACTTATCTTTGAACACCATACACTTACAGATATGTACATGAACTGCGGTGATGAAGCATCAGCTAGGACTTTATTTGAGTCCTGTACAAATAGAGATTTGATCTCATGGAATTCTATGATTGCCAACTATACCAATGACAACCAAGTCCACGAAGCTTTGTTACTATTTAATCGCATGAATTCTGAAGTGGAGCCAAACACTGTGACGATTATAAATGTTCTCTCATTGTGTACAGACCTTGCAAATCTTCCTCAAGGCCAATGCTTGCATGCTTATGTAATTAGAAGGCATTCCTATCTCGGTTTCAGTCTGTCTCTTGCAAACGCGTTTATAACAATGTATGCAAGATGCGGTAGTATGCAAAATGCTAAAAAGATCTTTGACACTTTGCCTAGGAGAAATATTATCTCCTGGAATGCCATGATTACTGGCTATTGTGTGCATGGTCGGGGATATGATGCTATACTTGCCTTCTTACAAATGTTAGAAGATGGTTACCAACCAAATGGAGTAACTTTTTTATCTGTTATGTCTGCCTGCAGCCATTCAGGTTTGATAGAGAAGGGATTGGAGCTTTTTCAATCCATGATTCAGGATTTTAATATAACACCTGAGCTTGCTCACTATGGTTGTGTGGTTGATCTGCTTGGTCGTGGAGGACGTTTAGATGAAGCTAGAGAGTTTATCAAATCAATGCCGATCGAAACAGATGCATCAGTTTCGAGAGCATTGCTCAGTGCTTGTCAAGTTAATTACAACACTAAACTAGCTGAAAACACTTTTGAAAAACTTGTTGAATTAGAACCTATGAATCCAGGGAATTATGTTTTGCTATCTAACATCTATGCTGCGGCAGGACATTGGTTGGAAGTTAGACAAATATGAACATGACTCAAAGAGAAGGGTTTAAATAAGCCTCCCAGAATTAGTTGGTTTGTTGTTAGAAGTCAGGTCCACTATTTTACTGCTGGAGACGTGTCACACCTTCAATCAGACAAAATTTATGCAAATTTAAATTCTTTGTTGTCCATAATCAAAGAACATGGATATGTTCCCGATCTTTGTTGGATTTCACATGATGAAGGTGAATATGGTTGAAAGCTAGAGGCAGTTAAGCCATAGTGAGAAGCTTGGTTTTGCATTTGGACTGATCAGTTTGAGTGTTCTGCCCCATATTATGATTAGTAAGACCTCAAGGCTTTTTGTTGATTGCCAGAAATTGAGTTAATGTGGAGTTTGATACTGTTGGGAACTTAGAACATAGAACACTTTCATTTGTTAAGGGTCCCTGCCCATGCAAGGAACACTTTCATTTGGATTGATGTTGAGCGTCAACTTGGGACGTGGAGGAGTGACTAGCCAGAGTCCCTGACTTGATACTATATGAACACTGGTAGTGGTAGACATATGGAACTGTATAGTTGTGTATATATTATGGTAGTGTATGAAAATCTTGCCTTGTTTTTTTTTTATTTGCACATATATTTTCTGAAATCTTTGTGTAACCTCTTTTCTTTGAAATTTGTTTATCCACGGACTAATAAAAGACTTGAATGTTACATCAAAACGGCCTCATTGGTTTCAACTCTCAAATATTCATTCGTTTTACATATATAATTGTCTAGTAATAGCAGCCGCATAAGTATCAATTGCCTTTATACACTGGATATTAATATTAACTAGCGGATGTTCAACTCGATGCGTGTGTAGTCCATAAGTTTATTTTGAAAATTTTAATAAAAAATTGTTTCTATAAGTCATGTATAATATTCATTACATAACTTATGTTATAATATTTTGGAAATTAGTTTCTATTATATTACACATTAGTGAATATAGAAGAATGTACATTGTTAAGACTAAAATATTTCACAATATATATGAATGTATTTCTCAAGTGAAATGATAAATGTTTAATTATATCCTACGAACTTAGGTAGACAATTTTTTCTTTTTTTCTTTTTTTTTTTTTTTTTTTTTGAGAGACAAATACATGCACAAAAGAGAGGAAATGAGATTCTAACAATTTTTAAAAAAAAAAATATATATATATATATATATATATATATTAATTGCATATATTGTAATAGGTTTTTCTCCTTTTGGTTTGATTTTGTTTCTATTGTTGTTAAAGTAACTAAACTCGAGCAAGAATATCATAAACCTAATCAATTGTTTCTCATACAATTTTTAGAAAAATAACTTTAAAATTCGTTCTACATAATTAATAAGTGGAAACAAATGCATTTAGTTCATTATACCCTTTTTAACAACAAAACACCGATTTAGGCAATTACGGTTTTGATTAAAATTAAAGCTATTGTAGCTTTTAACAATCTTAAATAACTTAATATAATTTTCATTGGATATTTATTTTAACATATTCATGGTTAAATTACATTATCCAAAATTTCAAGACAATTAGAGATAAATAGATATATCATCTTTAACATGCTTAAATTTCAAGTTTTTAAATTATGCATAAAAATTGAATTTATAGATCGAAAAGTAAATAACATTTAATTGATAAGAAATTTGGTATGTAAATTAACAAAATAGAAAACATGTAACCTAACAAAATAAAACCACCTAATCAATTTGATTGGAATTATGTTTTGAAAATTATATATAAGTTTGCCTTTATATGTTCTTTAACTTGCAAAAACTTAAGATTATAATAGATCAATGGTTTTTTTTTTTTTTTGCAAAATAATTAAATATTAAGTTTTTATATATTTTTTAAATTAAAAAAGAAGAGTTGATTAATTAGGTAGTAAATAACATTTGATCAATACAAAATTTGGCATGTGTGTTAAACATAATAAAGTGTATAATCCAACAATATGATTTTGAATATATATAGATATATATATATATATATATATATAAAGAGAGAGAGAGAGAGTGAGAGAGAGAGTAATTAATAGCATAAATGCTTAACTTTGATGAGGTTGAGGGCCAAATAAAAAAAAAAAAAAAAAAAAGGTAAAATACTATTTTGGTTCCTAAACTTTATCAAAAGTTTGTTTTTTATACCTAAACTTTAAAAAATTCTTTTTCATTCCTAAACTTTGTAAAGAGTTTTTTCAATAGTTTAGATACAAAAATATGGATGAAAATAGAACTTTTTTTTTTTCAATAGTTTAGGGATGAATTCCAAACTTTTCGTAAAGTTTAAGGACATAAATAAAATATCTTCAATAGTTTAAGGACAAAAGATATACTTTTCAATAGTTTAAGGGAAAAAATGAACTTTTTAAAATTTAGGGATGAAAAATAAACTTTTAATAAAGTTTAGAGACCTAAATAGTATTTTATCCTAAAAATAATCACATAAAAAATGTCACTTACAGAACCTCAAACCATTTTAACCGAATTTCTTGCTTTTTTTTCCTCAAAAAAAAAAAAAAAAAAGAAAAAGCAAAAATTCTTGCTTTTTATATGTATAAAAATTGCAAACAAACAATAAACATAAAAATAAAAATAAAAATAAAAAACCTCAACTACGAAGGCAATAAGAAATAAGCTTCACTAACAACTAAATTACAACAGAAACATCACCCTAACAATCCAAAACAGTAGACTCCTAAGCAAGTTACTTATTGATACTTATGAATGACTATTAGTCAACATTATTTGCTGGACTAAACTCTTACAATGCTGGGATATTTGACCATAGACTGCATGCATAACTTGCAAGAAACTTGAAATTCACATCATTTACCTTCTTTGTTGATAGCGGTAGCTGATATATTTTGCAAGGACAAAATACTCACCATGATAAAAGATTCCCACTGCTATAAAGAAGCCAAGTGCATATCCAATTCTCACTCCTTCCCACGAGAACCATTTTTCCTTACTCTCAACTCTTCGTGGTTTTGTTGGTAACATGTCTTCTGGGCATGGCACCCGAATTTGCATTCCACACAACCCACTATTGTTAGCATAAAAGTTTGGATCATTCATCGTATTTATTTGGTTACCCACTGGAATCTTACCTATGAGCTTGTTGTTACTGACATCCAAAATAGTCAGTTGTTGTAACTTTGCTAGTGATTGTGGAATTGAGCCTGATAAATTATTATGCGACAAGTCCAAACTCTCTAGATTCTTTAAGTCTCCAAGACTTTTGGGTATTCTCCCATAAAGTTTGTTAAATGAGACGTTGAGAAGCTTTAGAGCCTTCAAACTTCCCAATGAAGCTGGGATTTCACCAGAAAGTTGATTACTTGACAAGTCTAGCAAAGAATAGAGCTTGAGGTTGTTGAATGATAGACCTTGTTTTGACTTCTTCCAATTTACAATCAAATCATGAATCTTGGCATTGAAGTTCAAATAAAAAATTACAGTAACCAAATCATGCCAATGCAAAAATATGTCAGGTTCGATCATACCAGTAAGCTTTCCAAACTTTGGAGGGATTTCTCCAACAAGATGGTTGCTTGAGAGATCAAGAATTCGGAGGCTAGTAAGATTGGAAATACAGTCAGGGATTGAACCTTGGATGGAGTTGTTTCGTAAATTTAGGAATTTAAGGGTGGAAATTTGGCAAATAAAATCTGGTAATTTACTTGTGATTTGGTTGTCATGTATGTCTAGGTATTCAAGATAGCTCATTCTAGTAAAGCTTCTAGACAAGCTGCCAGAAAACTTATTTTTGCCTAATGCAAGAACTAGAGTACCAAAAAGAAAGTTAGCTTGAAATTCACCTGAGAATTCGTTAGAAGACAAATCAATGGCTATAGGGCTTACAGGCCAAAAAGCTGGAAAAAAGTTGCCAGAAAATCTGTTGTTTGACAAGTCCAATATGATGAGGCCAGATATGTTGTTGATGGATTCAGGAACCTTTCCTGAAAAATTGTTTCCATCCAACGCAAGATACCTGATTGTCGCATTACCAATGTTGTTTGGCAGTTCTCCATAAAAATTGTTCCGAGACAGAGAAAGAACATCTACGTATAGATTGTCAAAGAGACCAGGTGGGAGAGAACCTGTGAAATTGTTATTTGATAGATTGATATCTAGCCTTTTCATTTTAATAAGCCATTGTGGGAGCATTCCTTCTAACTGGTTGTTACTCAAGTCCAAAAAAGAAAGTCTCTTAAGCATAGAAATCCAGAATGGAATTCTTCCTGCAAGACCACAAGACTTCATAGACAAGTCGTATAACGTAAACGTAAACTTCGGATCAGTCTTTGCTTTAGAATTCCAAATGAGATTATTTCCTCCGAGGTAAAGACTCCGCAACCCCGTCATATTGAACAACCAGGATGGAATTTCCCCAATGAACAAGTTGTTTTCCAACTCAAGTGTATTCAACTTCTGCAATTTCCATATGGATGACGGGATTGTGCCTGTGAGCTTATTGTTTCGAAAGTTCAAAATGATTATGTTAGATAGATTGCCAATATCAATAGGAATTTCCATGGACAATGAATTGTAACTCAAGTACAATTTTTCCAATCTCTTCAAGTTCAAAATTGAAGATGGAATTTTACCATAGAAATTGTTGTGTTGAAGAGACAGTGTCTGGAGCTCTGTTTCGTTCCCTATCTCGTTAGGGATATTTCCATTGAATGAATTATGATCTACACAAAGATATTGGAGATACCTCAAGTTAAAAAGTTGAGAGGGAATGGAGCCGTTGAAGTCATTGTTTATCAAATTAAGATACATTAATTTGGTCAGATTGGCAATGCCGTCGCCAGGCAATTCTCCCTGTATTCGATTCGAGGACAAATCAAGGTGCGTCAAGCTTCTAATGTGAAAGAGTGGTGTCAAGATGGTGGAAGCCAACACTTTGGTCTCAGGCGTCTTGAAAAAGTTCCACAGATGTAGTTCAATCACATTCCTGGAACCAAATTGAGAATCACAATTGACCATGTACCAGTCACAACAATCTGAACTGGAATTCCATGATTCAAACGAACGAAGCAGGTATTCTTTGTTTGATGGAAAAGAAGATGTAGCATTGAAGAAAGAGGCTTTAAAGAGGAGAAGGGCTTGTTTTTGATGTTGAGGACAAGAAAAAGAAGTGGTGAAGATGATGAGAAGTACAAATAGTAGTAGCGGTAGGCTGAGTTTTGCCATGCTTGTGTTTCTTTCTTCTTTGTTGGACTTGGAATTGGATGCTTTATAAATGTTTAACTTGGGCAGGACTGGGCTATATAACTTAGCTGTGCCTGTGGGATAAAAATGGTACCGGTAATTAAGGCCTAAGTCAAGGCAACAGTTTGGCTTGTGATGTGATCTCTTTCCATTGAGGAGCGTGTTTTACAAACCAAAATACTATACCAATTATGAATGCTAGAAACACAATTTTTGCCACAATTTATTTACGGAGAGAGTTATAAATGGTGGATTTATGGACAGACACACTACTTTTATTTCACTTGCTCACATAATACTAATAATAATAATAATAATAAGGGCTGGGTTCAAGTTACACCTGGTGTAATTCTAAGCAATGTCACATCACTCAATAACTTGTTATTAAATTAATATTTTGAAAATCCAACCGATGAATTACATGTTCTATACGTTCTTAACATGCATGCCAATTTTCATATCAATCGGATATTATTTACTATTTAATCCATAAACTTATCTTTTATGCATTATTTTAAACTATAAAAACTTGAATTTTAAGAATTAATTGATGAAGAGTGCACGCACTATTCATGTACTTTTTCAGTAATTTTTTATTAAAAATAGGTCCCGCAATACTATTCACACATTTAAAAATTATTTTGTTACAGTGTTTTCAGTTTTCAGCAATAAGCTCTATCTAAACGGACCCTTATTTGCAACTAATCTTTCTTTGACCAACCAGTCAACAAAGCTGTTTCTTTTTAAAGGAAAGGAGTCAACAAAGCTGTTATCCTCTAGAAAACTTAAACATAAATAATGAATTTTTTTTTTTTTTTTTTGGTAAACAGAAAAATGGGGGCGTTTATGGTTGTATTAAACCCCTGGACAGGGCGCCGCGTCGTGAGATACTCACTTATTTTTACGCGTGTGAGAGTCATCTCATTTCTGAGTACACCCCTCACTAAGGATATCCACCAACAGAAGGCCGTTGGCAGGACTCGAACCCAAGCCTGACAAGCAAATAAGCGAAGTCCTGACTAACTCAGCCAACCCCTCGTTGGCATAATGAAATTTTTTTTAATAAAAATAAAACCGGGTGAACATTCAGGAGTCATTCTCCGAAACTACAAGCCCAGTTTTGTCCAAAACAACGGTCCCCACGCAAAAATCAATGTCCGCTTTTCACACTACCCGCTTCACACGAAACACTCTAAAAGGAATGAAAATTATGAAACACTCCAGGCACTATGATTTTGGCTGAATTATATGACATTCATCCTTAACTCATTGTTGGGTTTCTTTGTTCTTTGTTGGACTTGGAACTGGAGTGTGACAAGGGATAGAAAGAGCAAAGACCTCCTGCACTACTGACCATGGTCTTCTAGTGCAAATTACATAAAGGAAAATTAGTAGAAGTTTCTGGATAAGATTGATACATTTTAAAAGACAAAAAGAAGATATGTACATTTAAAACATGAAAGTAGATGGAAGAGTATTGTTTTTAATGCGGGGGCGAAAAAAGAAAAAGTAAGGAATAGAAAAAACGGAAAATGGTTAGGGGTGAAAATCTTGTTTGGATAAAATGAAAAATGAGATGATAAAAAATAATGTTTATTTAAATTTACTCTAATAAATTTACTGTATATTTTTTTAAAAAAAATTATTAGGGAAAAAAAAAACTGAACTTAGGGTCTGTTTGGGATCCACTTATTTTGCTGAAACTGAAAACATTTTGTTGAAAGTACTGTAGATAAAAGTAAAAGTTAGCTGAAATAGTATAGTGAGACCCATGAATAGTACCAAAGGTAGGGCCCATAAATAGTAACAAAAATAAGCTGAATAATAAAATAAGCTGATTTTTTAAACTGGAACCAAACACGCACTTAATGTTAGAAAAAATATTAATGTTGAAGAAGGACAGGGGCAAATGAGTAAATTATCATCTAGGCCACTCTTTTTCTCCAACTTGGGAAAAAACAAAAACCCCAAAATGGTGAACCTAGGTATTTTGTTTTAATCCCTTTATTTTCCATCTCCCAATAGAAAAATATACCATGTTACGGGTATGTAAGTCCTCTCTCTCTCACAGCTAGTGGGTTTCACTTAGTTGTGAGAGAGAGCACTTTTTTTTTTTGTTTTTTTTGCTAAACTTCAATTTCATTAAACACAAACAAAAGAGCACGATGAGGATTGAGGAATCTTCCATACAGACCGACTTAAGTGGGGGAGGAAGATTACTCTTATTGAAACAATACTGCTGGCAGGAGTTCAACGCAATTCTAGCAGCTGAATACGCAGCTGAGTTGCTGTTTCTCCTGATCCAGCGAAACTTACAAGAAACAAAACTAGAACTTAAGCTACGGATGTTGTTAATAATAGTGCAAATGTTCCAATCTGGTAAATGGTCCTGTGAAGACAAAGCATTGAAGCAGACCTGTGCGTCACCCTCAACAATGATAGACTTCCAATGTTCTTGCAACGCAAGCTTAACAGCCCAAAGAATAGAGGAAGCTTCTGCTTGAGATGGTGAGCACAAATGGTGTTGAGAACCCCAAATATATAGGACTTCACCTCGATGATCTCTAGCAACCACTGCCAGGGCAGATTTGGAGCAATTCAGCGCAGCATCCACATTAAGTTTGATCCAACCATGTAATAGAGTGTGTGTATATTTTATGACTTAACTCTATTATATGCGCACATTTTTACACAAACTTAAAATAAACTAAAATCTTGGAAATCGTGACTTCAAGTCATAATTTCAATATATTTTAAGTGCATGTAATGCGGTGTGTGTGGAGAAATGCTAAGAATACACTTTTGCACAACTTTGGCCATACTCGCCACATGGCGAGTTGTGATTGGTTAGAATGTGTCCCCACATAGCCCACTAATACACTAACCAATCACAACTCGCCATGTGATGAGTTGTGGCACAAAGTTGTGGAAAAGTGTGTGTCCCTAGTATTTCTCGTGTGTATAATAACACTATCCTTTTGCAAATGCTAGTTGGATAGCAGCTTTTTTTGGGGGGGGGGGGGGGGGGAATTATAATCAAAATAGTATAATTCACATAAAAAAGGAAAAAGAAGAAAGAAATAGGGTAACCTAGATTTGTAGATTAAACAGGCCATATGTATTATTTGAAAATTAAAGTTGATGAAACAAGAATTCGTCAGTCGAGAAAGTGTGAGTCAAGATGGTGGTAGGGAAATCTGTCAGTGAGGTCACCGGTATGGTGCCTACCAAAACACCTTCGATACTTAAGTTAGTTTCTGGGAATTTTACTCAGACAGATAATGATAAAGAATGGATGTATTATGGTGTTTTTTCTTACCTCTGACTAGTGTGTTTGGAGGCTTTATATATGCTCCTTTTGCCTCCTAGCCGTTGTAGCAGTTATTGTGGTTTTAATACCGCTTTAAGTAACGCCTTCCGCTTAATGGCAAGGTTTCAATTCGTCTCCAACGGGTTGTACAGCTGTTTTATCCAGCCTGGGGCATTATTGGCGATACTAAATATTCCTGCTGCTTTCGCCTGCTCTTGCACATTTTATCCTCGTCTTCACCGATTACCTCGTCTGTTGTGATTTCTCGTCAGTGATGCTTTTCTCGTCCATATTTATTTCGTCAACCCCGTCAAAAGTGTACCATTGATTTTTGTAAGTTTTCTTAATCAAATACATTTTCTAATCTATAGAACTGTCATGCTTCTAATGTATTATTGAAAACTTTCATTCGGCTTTATTAGGATTTAGGAACACACAATCAGGACTCTCAAAAAAAAAAAAGGATTTAGGAACACACAATCAGGTCTTTTGTCTTAATAGGCAAAACAAAATTTTCATTCCAATTGATTATATAATAAATATGATTCAGTACAATTATGTTGAAAATTAAGTAACACTATATATTCTGTAATCTTACACTTGAGCATTCATTTGACAGCCTCTTCTTGTTGTTTGAACTAAACTTTCAGGCCTTTTAATATAAAAGGAAATGTAACACTTGCAGTTAAATCTTCAACATTGAACTGAATTGTGTACCTGTAAATATAAATCATTTTTTTTTTTTTGAAATAATTACAACATGCTGCTAATCCCGTAACTCAAACCCTTTCCCCCAAGCACTTTGTATATGGGGGGAGAGGGGTGTAAATTCAACTACAAGGCCTTTGGTATAAATCATTTATGTTAGTTTAGGTATGTTGTTTATGTCAACCTAAGTCTTATAAATAATTATATTTATCAAGGTAGGAATTGGAAAATCAAACTATCATTATTGCATACGCTATATCCACATCATAAGTCATTTGTAGGTTTCATCTTCAAGTATGTTTGAAAACATCACAAATGGGAAAAAAGTTCGTAGTGGACTCTATGAAGATTGAACATCATAAATGTTTTAAATGATATACTAAACCAATGGCTTAGTAGTTAGAATAGCAATGGCATCCACACTACCGGTACAGCATTGAATAAAACCAATCACTTGAACAGTAGAAATGTGTTCAAATGAGTGTGTATGTTTATATTAAGGACAAACCCTATGAAGCTTTTTTGAGATTGGCCATATTCTTTTAACTTATGTCATAGCTGGTTATGCTTTCCTAAAATTTTTTTGGCACAACTACACATTTTCTAAGTTTCAAATTTATTATTTGGTAATTTGATCTTTAAACAGGTAGAGATGATGAACATACATGCAATGAACGTAATCATGAACACTGGTAGACATATGAAACTGTATATTTGTGTATTTATGATTTTTTTTTTCTTTTAATTTCTGTTGATTTGCACATATATATTATGTAATCTTCATGTAACCTCTTTTCTTTGAAATTTGTTTATCCACAAATTAATGGGACTTAGGTTGCGTTCGAGATAACTTATATTGGACAGCTTCTTTTACTATTTAGTTTATTTTTGCTACTATTCATGGGTCTAATTGCACTTTTTGATACTATTCAAGGATCTCACTGTATTATTTCAGCTAACTTTTAGCTTTTTCTATAGTACTTTTAGCAAAAAGTGTTCAGTTTCAGCTAAATAAATATCAAACTATCAATTGTCTTTATAAATTTGACATTTATGTGATTTAAAAATCACTACGTTGTTTCTCGTTCTCTATTGCATTTGGGTCTAGGCAAGAATGTTTTTCATGCCAATTTTTTTATTAATTTTTATTGGTTAGACTCCACAATAACTTTTCTTTAAAAAACAACTTACCGTGCCCGTTAACATTTTCCTATGTTATAAAATATTAACATCACAGCTTTTGAGAGAGAGAAGAAAAAAAAGTGTCATTCTTGTTTTTTGCCATTCTCGTGTTTCTTTCTTCTTTGTTGGACTTGGAATTGGATGCTTATAAATGTTTAAATTGGGCAAGAGTGGGCTATATAGCTTAGCTGTGCCTGTGGGACAAAAATGGTACCGATAATCAAGTCCTAAGTCAAGTCAAGTCAATGGTTAGGCTAGAAGGCACAATGATTTTGGCTTGTGATGTGATCTCTTTCCAGATCATTTCCTTTTGAAACTAGATTGTTTTTTTTCTTCTCTTTTCTTTTAATTTATTTGCAACTAATCTTTCTTTGACCAGCCAGTCAACAAAGCTGTTATCCTTTAGAAAACTTAAACATAAATAATGAATTTTTTTTTTAATAAAAATAAAACCGGATGAACATTCAAGAGTCATTCTCCGAAACTCCAAGCCAAGTTTTGTCCAAAACAACGGCCCACACACACAAAACAATGTCCGCTTTTCACACTACCCGTTGGAAACGAAACACTCTAAAAGGAATGAAACACTCTAGGCACTTTGATTTTGGCTTGTGATGTGATCTCTTTCCCTCTGAGAAGTGTTTGACAAACCAAAAATGCTACCATAGTTATAGATGACAATTTTTGTCATAATTTATCTGCATAGGGAGTAAGAGTTGTGAGTGGTAGATTTGTGAATTCATATGGATCCACCACTTTTATTTCAGTACTTATAACTTGCCACGTGAGCAAATTGTGACAAAAATTATAATCCTAGCATTTTCCTTACGATTGACTAATGATCTCGAGTGATCTTGATACGTGTACAACTATACAAGTCGCAAACTTGATTAGTTGTAGGGCTGAATTATATGACATTCATCGTTAACTCATTGTTGGTTTTTTTTGTTCTTGACATTTTTCAGCTGGCTTATACTCTTGCTTTTGGTGGATGGGTGTCATGTGGTGGTCATTTGCTGTGGTATTGTTTTAACTGTGTGGTGGTTATGGGGAAGGGGGTTTAGAAGGGGAAAAATGAAAAATTTTATACTAAGCTTTGGCTAGAATGCGGTCGAGGTGATTACATGTTTGCTTGCGCACCATGTGTTTGATAATTTTGTATCTCAGGTGTTTAAAAAATGCTACTTAAAATAGAATGTGGATGTTTGCATAGTGTAAATTAGGGTTTGTTGGGTTTAAACGTTACAGTGTTGCCTTGGTTTAGAATTTTTGTTACCTATGTATCAGTTGCTATTTGGTTGAGTTTCTTATAGATGGCTTTTATTTTTTTAGAACACTTGTAGCATTAGAGCTAAAAAAAATAGCTATAGCTCCACTGCTAGATGGTGGTTTTTTGTGTTTTGGTGGAGCTAAAATAGCTATATAGCTTTTTTGTGTTTTTACTTCTTTAAGTTTATAAACTTTGCAATAAGCATGGGTTTGTTTACTATTATCTTTTGTTTTTTATGAACTTGAAATATATCCCAACCTCACATGTATTTACCATCCATCCGTTGCTCATGTAGATCTTACCAAACCATTGTAATATTAATCATAATTAGTGATACAAAGTTTGTCAGGTTGAAATTAAATGGGCAATAAACTTTAGAAAAGTGTTACATTCACAATATTTTCATAACACTTCCACAACAGATTATACATGTTAAGTTGTTATTGGTTCTAATTTGAATCCACGACTTAAGTTACTTTAATGCCAAACTATAACATCCGATAACAACCGATCACTTACAATTTGTTATGAAAATATTGTGAAAATAGCTAAATACCATGTTTTGACAAAATTTGTGGCAAGCTAACACTGTTTCGGAAATATCTAGCAATCTACCACTCTTTTAATACTCTAGTTTCACAAGAAGTGAAGTCCCAACGAGGTGAAGTCCCAATGAGGACTAAAAATTGAAAATTGAAAACACTGTAGTAAATTAAATCTGAAAATTGAAAACACTGTAACAAAATAATTTTAAATATGTGAATAATACTGTAGGACCAATTTTTAATGAAAATTTTGTTGAAAAAAGAGAGTTGGGGTCCAATAAATAGTGCATGGGACCCATTTACAGATGCATTTTTTAGTCTTGAGCATGACAATTTAGCTACTGTAGCCTTGGGTCCCACGGAGCATAAACGCCAAACGCAAAACGTTGAGAAATTCTCAACAATATCCAAACGCTCACTAAGTGCAGTCTTGAAGAACTGGTGGACACAATGATCACAAGTAGTTGAAGCTGAAATAAGTAAAAGTTTTGTACAAAACAAAAAGTAGAAAAAGGAAAAAAAAAAAAAAATACTCGACTTTGTTAAGCTCAAGTACTATAAAAAAGTACCACCCTGGCGACTCACCTAGGAACTCGAGTACTATTTAAAACTTGATTTTGTAAAATTTGAGTCATAAAAAAGTGATAAATTGCTAAATATTTTCGAAACAGTGCTAATTCACCACAAATTTTTCCAAAACGTGATATTTGGCTATTTTTACCCGTCTTGATTAGTGAAGAACTATTCTCACAAACGCAACAATGAGCTATTACAAGAAGCCAAGCTTAACAAATACCAAATATGGTTACCTTCAACAAAATTGAATAAGACAATAAAACAAAGGCACAAAAAAGGCGTAATAGATTTTTTTATTTTTTTTTTTTTTTTTACTTTATACCAAGAACTAGTAACATCCACTCTGAATTTTAACATTGATTGACATAATTCAAACACTTAAAAAAAAAAAAAAAACCATCCTCTCTAATATTGCAAAACCATAAGTCCACAACATTAACAATTGCAACAGCATTTTTATATTAGCATTAGGCAAACAATTTATAAACAAAACAAAATGTTAAAGTGGCGATGGAAGCAGATAGAAAGATTGAGACAAATCAAAAAGTGGAAAAATGATTAACTTTCTCATTAAGCAATTGAAGATTACCAGGCTATGCCTTTTATATACAAGAACAGAGTATCTGGAAAGCTAAAACAAACAAACAAACAAAAAATGTAACTCACTAATCAACGAACTACCGACCATATAAGAACACCTATTACCTACTTCACAAATTAACTAAACCAATAAGTATAGAAAACATGTAACCTAACGAAATAAAACCACCTAATCAATTTGATTGGAATTATGTTTTGAAAATTATATATAAGCTTGCCTCTTTATACTTGCAAAAACTAAAATTATAATAGATTAATGTTTTTTTTCTGCAAAATATTTAAATATTAAGTTTTTATATTTTATATTTAAAAAAAGAGTTGATCAATTAGGTAGTAGATAACATTTGATCAATACAAAATTTGGCATGCGTGGTAGGCATAATAAAGTGTGTAATCCAATGGTATGATTTTGAACATATATATATATATATATAACAAAAGATTACACTAAATAAAATTTAATATATCTATATATATATATATATAGAGAGAGAGAGAGAGAGAGAGAGAGAGAGAGAGAGAGAGAGAGAGAGAGAGAGTAATTAATAACATAAATTCTAAACTTTGATGAGGTGGAGGGCCAAATATAAAAAAAAGTTTAAATACTATTTTGGTTACTAAACTTTATCAAAAGGTTATAAATGTTTTTTTTTTTTTTAATACAAGATAGAATTTCTACTGTAACCTAATCTAAGTGTATATGTTTATGAAGCTTCCTCCTAGAGACTTGAACCCCGACCCTTATTTTCCACACCCCACAAGCACTTATACTTGTGGAGTGACTATCGTACCAAGGGTGTGTGATAGTAAAGCTTATAAATGTTTAACTTGGGCAGGATTGGGCTATATAGCTTAGCTGTGCTTGTGGGATAAAAATGGTATTGGTGATCAAGGCCTAAATCAAGTCAACGATTTGGCTCAAAGGCACTATGATTTTGGCTTGTAATGTGATCTCTTTACACTAAGAAGCGTGTTTAACAAACCAAAAATACTATACTAGTTATGGATGTTAGGACCAAAATTTATCTATGTAGAGAGTTGTAAGTGGTGAATTTGTGGACCCATATGAACTCACCACTTTTATTTTACCACACGACATGCCCACATAGTATTGGTAATCATGGCCTAAGTCAAGTCAAGTTAAAGATTAGACTGGAAGGCACTATGATTTTTGCTTGTGATGTGATCTCTTTCTGCTGAGAGCCATGTTTAACAAATTATGAATACTATACCAAAAATACTATACCAATTATGAATGTTAGGACCACAACTTTTACCACAATCTTGTCATAATTTATTCACAAAGAAAGTTATAAGTGGTGGATTTATGGACTTATATAGACCCATCACTTTTATTTCACCACTCATGACTTGCCCACATAGCACCGATAATCATGGCCTTAGTCAAGTAAGTCAAGTCAAGTTAAAAAAGGTTAAGCTAGAAGGCACTATGATTTTAGCTATGAAGATACCATATACTATAAGATAGTCTTTTCTTTCCAGACCATTTCCTTTTGAAACCAATTATGAATGTTAGGATCACAACTTTTACCACAGTCTTGTCATAATTTATTCATAAAGAGAGTTATAAGTGGTGGATTTATGGACTTACATAGACCTATCACTTTTATTTCACCACTCAGAACTTGCCCATGTAGTACCGATAATCATGGCCTAAGTCAAGTAAGTCAAGTCAAGTTAAAAAAGGTTAAGCTAGAAGGCACTATGATTTTAGCTATGAAGATACCATATATTATAAGATAGCCTTTTCTTTCCAGACCATTTCCTTTTGAAACCAATTATGAATGTTAGGACCACAACTTTTACCACAATCTTGTCATAATTTATTCACAAAGAGAGTTATAAGTGATGGATTTATGGACTTATATAGACCCATCACTTTTATTTCACTACTCACGACTTGTCCACATAATACCGATAATCATGGCCTAAGTCAAGTAAGTCAAGTCAAGTTAAGTTAAAAAAGGTTAAGCTGGAAGGCACTATGATTTTAGCTATGAAGATATCGTATATTATAAGATAGCCTTTTCTTTTCAGACCATTTCCTTTAGAAACCACATTGTTTTTTTTCTTCTCTTTTCTTTAAATTTATTTGCAACTAATCTTTCTTTGACCAGCCAGTCAACAAAGCTGTTATCCTCTAGAAAGCTTAAACATAAATAATGAAATTTTTTTAATAAAAATGAAACCGAGTGAACATTCAAGAGTCATTCTCTGAAACTCCAAGCCAAATTTTGTCCAAAACAACGGTCCACACGCAAAAAAAAACGTCCGCTTTTCACACTACCCGCTTGACATGAAACACTCTAAAAGGAATGAAACACTCTAGGTACCATGATTTTGGCTTGTGATGTGATCTTTTTACATTGAGAAGTGTTTGACAAACCAAGAATACTATAGTAGTTATAGATGAGACCACAACTTTTTTCATAATTTATCTATGTAAAGAGTTGTGAGCGGTAGATTTGTGAACTCATAAGGACCCACTACTTTTATTTCACTGCTCATAACTCGCCACGTGAGCAAGTTGTGATAAAAGTTGTAATCTTAGCATTTTCCTCACGACTGACTAATGATCTCAAGTGATCTTGATACATATACAACTATAAAAGTAGTTAACTCATTAAGCAAGTCACTGCATTTGATTCAAAATCACAAACCTGATTAGTTGTAGGGCTAAATTATATGACATTCATCAATAACTCATTGTTGGGTTTCTTTGTTCTTTGTTGGACTTTGAATAGGAGTGCGACAAGGAATAGAAAGAGCAAAGACCTCTTGCACTACTGACCATGGTCTTCCAGTGCAAATTACATAAAGGAAAAGTGGTTAGTAGAAGTTTCTTGATAAGATTGATACATTTTAAAAGACAAAAAGAAGATATGTATATTTAAAACATGAAAGTGGATGGAAGAGTATTGTTAATCATGATCTTACCGTGCAAATTAAGTAAAGGAAAAGTGGTTAGTAGAAGTTTCTTGATAAGATTGATATACATTTTTAAAAGGCAAAAAATAGATATGTATATTTAAAACATGAAAGTAGACGAAAGAATATTGTTCACCATGGTCTTATAGTGCAAATTACGTAAAGGAAAAGTGGTTAGTAGAAGTTTTTTGATAAGATTGATACATTTTAAAAGGCAAAAAGAAGATATGTATATTTAAAACATGAAAGTAGGTGGAAGAATATTGTTGCCTTTCAGCGTGGTTTGGCCAGGAGGATAGAGAAGTGGGGGGTAGAAAATGATGAGGGGTGAAAAAGAAAAAGTAGGGATAGAAAAAATATTAGTTTTTTCTTATGTGTGTTTGGTTAGGGGTGAAAAATGCAAAAATGAAAAACTATCTTGTTTGGGAAAAAAGAAAAATGAGATGATAGAAAATAATGATTGTTGAAATTTACTCTCATACCTTTACTATATATTTAAAAGAGAAAACATTGGGTCAGGAGCTGGCGTAAACAGTGTGTTTTACGCCAGCCAATCCTAACCTGCCACATCGCCAAATTTTTTTTTTTTTTTTCACAACAGTAAAAGATTAAGCTTAAGCCACTCTTCTCTTCTCTTCTCTTCTCTCCTCCCCTGATCTCTCCATCTCTGAGTCAAACCCACGACCTCCATGGCCGGAGCTTCAAAGCTCAACACAAGTCACCAACACCACTGCCATGGCCAAAACTCCATGGTTCAATTAATAGCTGTCGTGTTCTTGTAAAGTGTTCAAGAGTGCAATTTTAATGGGTACTGTAGATTTTTGCAGACTCACATTGGGGGTCAGATTCGTTGAAAATTTGAAAAAAAAAAAAAAAATTAGAAGAAGATGGGAATCAGTGACGAAATGATTCTTCACGTCTTTCTTGTGAAGATTTTTGGGTCAAAATTCGATTTTTATCTGATATAAGCGCCAATGTCAGCAAGCACTTTGAAGCTTCTCTAATGGGTTTCCAAGAAAAAAACAGAAAAAGAACTGAAAAGTTTGAAGGTGGGATTTTTCTGTTCCTTTAATTTTACGCAAGTTTTATTCATTTTGAGCCTCATGTAAAAAAATGAGAGAGAAAAAAGTTATGCTTGTTTGAGATTTTTAAAGCTTCTAGGAAGCTTCAAATAGCTTTTCTTCACTTTGAACATGTTGTTTGTTTCCAATTTTTAAAGCTCTCTCTTTCTTGGTTCTGAGAGTTTTGTTTGTGGGTTGTTTAGTAGTACAGCTAAAATGGCCTACTACTTTTGCAACAAGAAAATCTTTACCTTTGTTTTGCTGTTCATAAAACTTTGCTTTCACTTCACCATTGTGTATTGCCAAGGGAGAAAGATTTCAAGGCCATCTGAATTCCAAAACGGGCTTAGAAGAATCTTTCTCACCAACACCACTGCCATGGCCAAATCTTTCTCACCAACATCCCAACACAAAAGCATAGCCACACCCAAGCCAAAAATCCAGCCTTTTGAAGACCCCAAACTTGAAACAAAAATCCTTTCTTTCTTACACCCCCAAACCCAAATCAAAATCCCTTCTTTTTCCAAATCATTAAACCCCAAAAAGAAACCAAATCCCCAAACCCATAAACAAGCAGGCAATAAAAAGACAAATTTTCGGCTATAATCAAAGAATAACAGGGGAAAAATATAAAGAGAGAGAGAGAGAAGCAGAGGGAAAATGGGGCCATTCCAGTGGTGGCTCGGGCGGCAGCTATTGGTTGAACCATGGAGTTTTGGCCATGGCAGTGGTGTTGGTGGCTTGTGTTGAGCCTTGAAGCTCCAGCCATGGGGGGTCATGGGTTTGATTCAGAGATGGAGAGAACAGGGGAGGAGAGAAGAGAAGAGATTAAGGTTTAATCTTTTCTGCTTTAAAAAAAAAAATAAAAAAGAGTAACGTGGCAGATCAGGATTGGCTGGCGTAAAACACACCTTTTACGCCAGCTCCTGACCCAATGTTTTCTCTATTTAAAAAGATAAATTTTATTAGGAAAAAAAAACTTGAACTTAATGTTGAAATAAAAAAATTTAATGTTGAGGGAGGACAAGGGAAAATGAGTAAATTATCATCTAAGCCACTCTTTTTCTTCGATTTGGGAAAAAACAAAACACCCCAAAATGGTGAACCAGGGTATTTTATTTTTAATCCCTTTATTTTCCCTCTCCCAATGGAAAAATATACAGTATTACAGGTATATGAGTCCTCTCTCTCATAGTTGGTGGGTTTCACTTAGCTATAAGAGAGATGGCTCATATATCCATAACATGGTATACATTCTCCTCTCCAACTAAATAAGGGCAGTATTCAACTAAACGGGCCTTAGGGAAATCATTTCACGGATGGATGTAGGTTTAAATTAATTTAAGTGGTTCGAATAGGTTTTAAATTTTAATGGGTCTGCTGGGCTGATGGAACTTCCCTAATGGGCTTTAAAATCCCAATTGTTTGGATGCATGATGTATCTTCTCAGTCCTCGCGGAGACACAGTTGCATTCCTTCCTTTCTTCCTCGCCTAGCCTCCTCCTTAAGGCCGTTAGTCAGGTAGAGGCTTTCTTTTCTTTTTCTTTTCTTTTTTAGAAGTATAATCAAAATAGTATAATTCACATAAAAAATAAAAGAAATAGGTTAAATATAAAAGGAAATGTAGCACGTGCAGTTAAATCTTCAACATTGAACTGAATTTTGTACCTGTAAATATAAATCATTTATGTTGGTTTAGATATTTTGTATATGTCTTCCTCGAAGTCTTATATATTTATCAAGGTAGGAATTGGAAAATCAAACTTTCATTATTGCATACGCTATATCCACACCATAAGTCATTTGTAGGTTTCATCTTCAAGTATGTTTGAAAACATCACAAATGGGAAAAAAGTTCATGGTGGACTCTGAAGATTGAACATCATAAATGTTTTGAATAATATACTAAACCAATGGCTTAGTAGTTAGTATAGCAATGGCATCCACACTACCGGTACTGCATTGAATAAAACCAATCACTTGAACAGTAGAAATGTGTTCAAATGAGTGTGTATGTTTATATTAAGGACAAACCCTATGAAGCTTTTTTGAGATTGGCCATATTCTTTTGACTTATGTCATAGTTGGTTATGCTTTCCTAAATTTTTTTTTGTCACAGCTACAAATTTTCTAAGTTTCAAATTTATTATTTTGGTAATTTGATCTTTAAATAGGTAGGGATGATGAACATACATGCAATGAACGTAATCATGAACACTGGTAGACATATGAAACTGTATATTTGTGTATTTATGATGGTAGTGTATGTATATATTTGTGTATTTATTATTATTTTTTCTTTTAATTTCTATTGTTTTGCACATATATTTTCTGTAATCTTCATGTAACCTCTTTTCTTTGAAATTTGTTTATCCATAGATTAATGGGACTTAGGTTGCGTTTGGGATAACTTATATTGGACAGCTTCTTTTACTATTTAGTTTCTTTTTGCTACTATTCATAAGTTTCATTGCACTTTTTGGTACTATTCATGAATCACACTGTGCTATTCCAGCTAACTTTTAGGTTCATCTATAGTACTTTTAGCAAAAAGTTTTTAGTTTCAGCTAAATAGATATCAAACTATCAATTGTCTTTATACATTTGACATTAATGTGGTTTAAAAATCACTATGTTGTTTCTCATTCTCTATTGCATTTAGGTCTAGGCAAGAACGTTTTTCATGATGCCAGGCATCTTTGTGCTAAAAAGGGACTAGAACACTGTAGGAGCTCTTTGATTATTCTGTGAAGGATTAATTAGCTATCTCTAAAAGGGTTAATACCAACATCCCTCTTCAAGCCGAGGCAGGGGCCATCCTCTAGTTAATTCAGCTCGCAATGTCTGTCAACTAGGAAAACATCATGATTGAAAGTGATTCAAGATTGAGTATTGAAACCATTCAGAAGATAGTTGTAGAAACTCCTTAGAGAATTTCAAGCAACATAGCATAAGCCTTAGCCCTCTCTGTTTCTTTCTCTTCTTGTTCTCTTAATTGGGGAGTTATAGAGAGGTAAACAGAGCCCCTCATGTTTTAGCAGGCTGGTCTCTTGAAGAATAGGTTACGGGGCAGTTTTGATTTCGTTGCTGGGCCACAAGCCTTTCTTGATGTGTATTTTGAGGATCTTAATTTGATTTGTTCCTAGTATGCTTTTGTTGCTTGCTTCAATAAAACCTTTCATGATTATCAAAAAAAGATTATTTCAATTGTTGTGACGCAACTCCATGTCCCCCAAGTTATTGATATTATGAAGACATATTTACTAAGTTTTGGGCTAGTGTTAATGGTCACATTAAGGAATTGCTTCATGTTAGATTTTTACCAGCTTTATAAGGGGTAAAGCTAATTGAGCTAACTTTTTGAGTTTCATTTATTACTTTAACAGAATTTTTTAACCACTTTCATAAATTCATGCCAATTTTTTATTTATTTTTATTGGCTAGACTCCACGATAACTTATCTTTAAAAAACAACTTACCATGCCCGTTATTTTCTCATATTATAAAATATTCACATCACAGCTTATGAGAGAGCGAAGAAAAAAAGTGTCATTCTTCTTTTTTGCCATTCTTGTGTCTCTTTCTTCTTTGTTAGACTTGGAATTGGATGCTTATAAATGTTTAGACTTTAAATTGGGCAGGAGTGGGCTATTCCTATATAGCTTAGCTGTGCCTGTGGAACAAAATTATACCGATAATCAAGTTTTAAGTCAAGTCAAGTCAAGTCAATGGTTAGGCTGGAAGGCACAATGATTTTGGCTTGTGATGTGATCTCTTTCCAAACCATTCCCTATTGAAAGCCGATTGTTTTTTTTTCCTTCTCTTTTCTTTTAATCTATTTGCAACTAATGTTTCTTTGACCAGCCAGTCAACAAAGCTGTTATCCTCTAGAAAACTTAAACATAAATAATGAATTTCTTTTAATAAAATAAAACCAGGTGAATATTCAAGAGTCATTCTCCGAAACTCCAAGCCAAGTTTTGTCCAAAACAACGGTCCACACACACAAGACAATGTCCACTTTTCACACTACCCGCTGGACACGTAACACTCTAAAAGGAATGAAACACTCTAGCTTTGATTTTGGCTTGAGATGTGATCTCTTTCCCACTGAGAAGTTGACAAACCAAAAATGCTACAGTAGTTATAGATCGCAATTTTTGTCATAATTTATCTACATAAAGAGTTGTGAGTGGTAGATTTATGGACTCATATGAACCCACCACTTTTATTTCAGTACTCATAACTTGTCACGCAAGCAAGTTGTAACAAAAATTATGGCAAAAGTTGTAATCCTAGTATTTTCCTCACAATTGACTACTGATCTCTTGATACATATACAACTATACAAGTCGCAAACCTGATTAGTTGTAGGGCTGAATTATATGACATCCATCGTTAACTCATTGTTGGGTTTCTTTGTTCTTGACATTTTTCAGTTGGCTTATGCTCTTGCTTTTGGTGGATGGGTGTCATGTGGTGGTCATTTGTTGTGGTATTGTTTTGACTGTGTGGTGGTCATGGGGAAGGGGGGTTTAGAAGGGGGAAAATGAAAAATTTTATACTAAGCTTTGACTAGAATGCGGTCGAGGTGAGAACATGTTTGCTTGTGCACCATGTGTTTGATAATTTTGTATCTCAGGTGTTTAAAAAATGCTACTTAAAATGGAATATGGATGTTTGCATAGTGTAAATTAAGGTTTATTGGGTTTAAACTTTACAGTGTTGCCTTGGTTTAGAATTTTTGTTACCTATGTATCAGTTGCTATTTGGTTGAGTTTCTTATAGATGGCTTTTATTTTTTAGACAACTGTATGCTGAATTTTGTATATCATTCTCAATTTTGATGGGAAGTTAACATATAGATATTTGCTTATGTGAATTGATAAGGTTCTCTTCATCTTCAATTTTGCTGGAATTTATAAGTTTTGTATCTAAGATATCTACCATCTTTTTTTTATTAGTAATAAAGCTCTATTCAATTTTTCTGTGTTGTTGCAGGTTTCAATATCCTTTACTAAATATATAGAGATGGTCTTTCTCTCATACTAACTGAATTGGTTCTTTGGCTTATTTAATGCTTTGCACCTATAATTGACATGGTGCAACTTCTCAACGTAGAACCTTGAAATAAGATATTGGTCCTCATATGACTTAAGTAAACATTGTAAGATTTATATAAAATTGTTGAGTATTTGCTTCTACAATAATTAATTGCTCTTGCTCTTAAAAAAATTGCTCTTTCTTAATGTGAGATATGTAAAATAGAAACTGATATGTAATTAGTTGCTGTAATCTCTTTTTAAATTTATGTGGTGTAAGATTTTGTTACATGCTTTTAATGTTGATTATTTGGAATTTATTGAAATGGATTTGGAATAGAGATAAATTAAGGTGGCCAAGCCATACGACTCAACTTATATATCTTTTGTGCTTGATTTGTCCATAACAGAATGGGAGATGGATAGATAGCTTCATTTGCAAATGGAGAGATTCTTGATGTGTAATTTACACATGGTAGGGTGAGATTAGATGGATGTACAGTCCCAAGCCAAAAATAGATTAGATAAATTCTATTTTTGTATGTTTATTTCCAATGACTTGGCATTAGAGTAAAGGATTGTACATAAATTATTTATTATTTATCTTCGTGCCTTATTTTAGCAATTTTATGTTTGAATAAAGGGCACAATTTTGTAGAGCTTGAGATGTTTTTACTTCTTTAAGTTTATAAGCTTTGCAATAAGCATGAGTTTGTTTACTATTATCTTTTGTTTTTTATGAACTGGAAATATATCCCAACCCCACATGTATTTACCATCCATCTGTTGCTCACGTAGATCTTACCAAACCATTGTAATATTAATCATAATTAGTGATACAAAGTTTGTCAGGTTGAAATTAAATGGGCAATAAACTTTAGAAAAGTGTTACATTCACAATATTTTCACAACACTTCGACAACAAATTATACGAGTTAAGTTGTTATTAATTCTAATTTGAATCCACAACTTAAATTACTTTAGTGCCAACCTATGACATCCGATAACAACCTATCACTTACAATTTGTTATAAAAATATTGTGAAAATATTATAAATATAACATTCCTTTAAACTTTAACCATCTTGATTGATGAAAATAGCTAAATACCAAGTTTTGGCAAAATTTGTGGCAAACTAGCACTGTTTCGGAAATATCTAGCAATCTACCACTTTTTTAGTACTCGAGTTTCACAAAATCAAGTTCTAAATACTACTCGAGTTCCTAGCTGAGTCGCCAGCGTGGCACTGCTGACCTAGAATTTGAGGAATTAAAAAAAACAATGTGGTACTCGATATTAAGGAAATCGAGGATTTCTTTATAGTACTCTAGTTTAGCAAAGTCGAGTATCTTTTTTTTTTTTTTACTTTTTGTTTCGTACAAAACTTTTACTTATTTCATCTTCAACAGCTTGTGATCATTGGGTCCACCATGTTGGGTGCATCATAGAACCGTGGGTTCAGCCCACACTTGATAAAACACCTCATTAAAGAGGTAGTTGGACAAGCCACAAAAGTCAGCCTATTTTCTTTTTGGGCAGTGACCAGTGACTTAGGTGTGTTGGACTGAGGAGAAAAAGAAAAAAAGAAAGGGGTTGATGCGTTAAGGCCATTTGGCCTAAGGGAGAGCTGAAGGAAAAAGAAAGTGGCTAATGCAAAGTCAAGGAAAGTGAGCTGCATTTATTGTGCTTTGATGTCTAAGAGTGTGAAAGGAAGAAAAGAAGGAAAAAAATGAAGAAATAAAAGGGGAGGCCATTCGGCCAGTGAGCAAGAGGTGAAGTCCCAGAGAAAGTGAGGTTTAAAAACTGAAAACTGAAAATACTGTAGTAAATTAAAACTGAAAATTGAAAATATTTGAGCAAAATAATTTTTAAATATATAAATAATGCCATGAGATCAATTTGTAATGAAAATTTTGTTGAAAAAAAAGGGGTTGGGGTCTCGTGAATAGTGCACGGGATCCATTGACAGACGGATTTTTTAGTCTTGAGCGTGACATTTTAGCTACTATAGCCATGGGTCTCACGGAGCAAAAATGTCAGACGCAAAACGTTGAGGGATTCTCAGCAGTATCCAAACGCTCACCAAGTGCAATCTTGAAGAACTGGTGGACACAACAATTACAAGTAATTGAAGATGAAATAAGTAAATGTTTTTTACAAAACAAAATGTAGAAAAGGAAAAAAAAAAAAGTACTCGACTTAAGCTTGAGTACTATAAAGAAGTACTACACTGGTGACTCATCTAGAAATTCGAGTTTACTGAACTCGAGTATTAGTTAGAACTTGATTTTGTGAAATTCGAGTACTAAAAAAGTGGTAGATTGCTAAATATGTTCGAAACAGTGCTAATTTACCACAAATTTTGCCAAAACGTGATATTTGGCTATTTTTGCCCATCTTGATTAGTGAAGAACTATTTTCACAAACGCAACAATGAGCTATTACAAGAAGCCGAGCTTAACAAATACCAAATATGGTTACCTTCAACAAAATTGAATAAGACAACTAAAACAGAGGCACACAAAAGGCGTAATAGATTTTTTACTTTATACCAAGAACTAGCAACATCCACTCTGAATTTTAACATTGATTGACATAATTCAAACACTTTTTTTTTTCTTTTTTTTTAAAAAAACCATCCTCTCTAATATTACAAAACCAGGAGTCCACAACATTAACTGCAACAGCATTTTTTTATTAGCATTAGGCAAACAATTTATAAACAAAACAAAATGTTAAAGTGGCTATGGAAGCAGATAGAGAGATTGAGACAAATCAAAAAGTTGAAGAATGATTAGTTTTCTCATTAAGCAATTGAAGATTACAAGGCTATGCCTTTTATGTACATGAACAGAGTATCTGGAAAGCTGAAACAAACAAACAAACAAAAAATGTAACTCACTAATCAACGAACTGCCAACCATATAAGAACACCTGTTACCTACTACACAAATTAACTGAACCATTAAGTAGATATATTTTCGACTTGTAGTCTTAAACACTATACACAAAACTACTTGTCATTCTAGTTGTTGCTCTTCTGCTATACTAAATCTGTTCTTCACCTTCTGTACTTCTTAAATCTCTGCATATCTTAATACAAAAAATAGGAACCCAAGCAGAGGGGAATAAAACCCCACACACCAAAACAACAATAAATTGACAAAAAAAAAATCCCAACTATTTTTATAATCAGTGCTCATAACATCACTTCAAAATTTTCTAACAAGTATTTTCACAAACATCAACAGGTAGTGGAAACCATGATTTGGCACTCAATGCTTATGTCATAACTTTTTAATGACTTGGGGCTGACCTCGTAGTCCCGGACTAGCCAATAATATCTCCTTTGTATTAAGGACAAACTCTATGAAACTCTTTCGAGATTGACTACATTCTTGTAACAACATTTAAATTCAAGCTCACCCTTTCTTTTAGGTATCCTTACTAAACTTATGCTCATGATTTGCAGGATAGGGACAGGAACAGGTCCTTGGAACTTTCTCCATAGCTAATGACATTGGTTATGGTTCCATAGTTTCTCCATAATTTTATTCTCAGGGAAACTATTTGCAGTTAGAGCATCTTTTCTTAGCCTTTATTGTGGCATGGGTGAAGTCCAACCCAGGACATTTCTCCTTCACATACTTCTTTGTACAGAAAAATGGAAAATGTTCATAACAAGAAAATAGAGAAATGAAATATTTAGAGCAAGTTCTATATTAACCTATTATATTTAGGGATTATTGTAATGATATTCTTTCAGACTGTAATAATTCGCTTTAAAAATTTGTCATATTATATTCCCTTAAGAGTTACCTACTTCAGAAAATATCAATGATATGCATATCTTCCCACAACAATCTGAACTCCTATGTCTTTTTAGATGACTATAGAAGGTGCTCAAAATTCTGAAATAATTAGCTCTAGCTTGCATAGAAGAGCCAATCTCTATAATTAAAAGTGATGTTTTTGATTCCCTGAAAAAGAGACATCGGTTTTTTCTTTTTCCCCCCTAATAGAAATCCAATCCAATTTTCTTGGTATAGACAAATAGTATCCCACGAATAGAACCTTTTTGGAGTTGCTATTATTAGTACCAAGGATTTTGCTTATGTTAAGCCATGGTAATATCAAAAGAGAGAAGAAATACTTAATTTTCTCGATGTATGTGGCATTTAAAAATTCAACCGAAAAAAAAAAATCTAAAATTTTCGGTTGGTTATGGATCCTCTTGGTTGGTTTTATGTATTTTCTTTTTCACATTAATATAACATTTCAGTCTATTTCAGTTCATTTTGGTCTGCTTAGTTTTTTCGGTCCACTTCAGTCCAATTTTGGTCTATTTTGGACTAATTGTACTTTAAATTGATTCATTTTGGGGTCAATTTTTTTTTTTTTCTTCTTAATTTTTGGATTGAAAGATACAAAATTTTATTTAATTTGGAAAAACTCTTTAATTTTGAGCTAAAAAATACAAGCAAACTAAGTATTAGAAATTAGAGATATGAGGCTAAACCAGTGTAATAAAAGTATTATACTTATATAATAACTTCAACTTTTTGTAAAGGTACTAAAATGAAAACAACATAAACTTTATGGGTGAAAAGTGCAATTTAGTCACTTCCCGCCAAATGTTGTGAAGGACCCAGCTTCGATGGAAGTACCTGTGAGTGCAACTCTTCTAAGCCTCAAAAGCCAAAACCATTCAAGGGAACGTTGGAATTCAATCATAAAGCACCACACTAAGCTCAAAGATGACCGTGCAATCCTCACTACTTATACCCAAATGGCATCTCTCGGTATATCTCCTGATAACGCCACTTTGCCTCTTGTTCTCAAGGCGTGTGCGAGGTTGAGCGCCGTCGAGAGTGGCAAGAACATACATTCTAGCATTCTGGGTACGGGTTTGATCGGAGATGTTCGAGTTGGGACGGCTCTGGTTGATTTCTACTGTAAATGCGGGTTGATTGATGAGGCGCGTAAAGTGTTTGATGAAATGCCTGTGAGAGATGTGGTTTTGTGGAATGCGTTGATTTCGGGGTGTGTGGGGTGTTGTTATCATGAGGAGGCGGTTTTGTTGTTTAGGGAGATGGAAAGTGAGGGTTTTAAAGCTAATTCGCGTACTGTGGTAGCTTTGCTTTTGGCTTGCAAGGATGGTTTGGAAATTAGACTAGGGAAGGGGATACATGGGTATTGTTTGAGGAATGGATTGTTTGATTTGGATCCCCATGTGGGTACTGCTTTGATTGGGTTTTATTTGAAATTTGATGTGAGAATTTCTCGTCTTGTGTTTGATTTGATGATTGTGAGGAGCATAGTGAGCTGGAATGCAATGATTAATGGTTATGTTGATGTTGGGAATTACTTGGAAGCTTTAAATCTTTTTCTGTCAATGCTTGAGAATGGGGTTCATTTTGATTCTGTTACAATGTTGGTTGTTATCCAAGCCTGTGCGGAATTTGAGTCTCTCCAATTGGGTATGCAAATCCATCAAATGGCTATCAAGTTGAAATATGTTGGTGATTTGTTCATTGTAAATGCATTGCTTAATATGTACAGTGAAAATGGTAGCCTTGCGTCATCCTGTGCATTGTTTGATACCGTCCCTACATGTGATGTTGCTTTGTGGAATTCTATGATATCTGCATATATTGACTTTGGCTGTTATGAGGAAGCCCTAAATTTGTTTATTAGTATGAAAAACGAAGGCATCAAGGAAGATGAAAGAACTATTTCTATCATGCTGTCCACATGTGCCAAGTTTGCTGATGGCTTGATGAAGGGTAAAAGTTTACATGCTCATGCAATCAAGTGCAGGATGAAGATGGATGTTTCTCTGGGAAATGCATTGCTGAGCATGTATGCAGAGATAAATTGTGTTGAAGCTGTTCAAAAGGTTTTTGCTGAGTTGAGAAGTTTAAATGTAATCTCGTGGAACACTATGATCTTGGCATTGGCTCATAGCAAAATGAGGAGTGAAGCATGGCAACTCTTTGGGGTCATGCGAAAGTCAGAATTCAAACCCAACTCATACACAATAATATCTATTCTTGCCACTTGTGAAGATGAAACTTGTCTTAATGTTGGGCGATCAATTCATGGCTATGTGGTAAAACATGGTATTGAAGTAAACTTATCTTTGAACACCATACTTACTGATATGTACATGAACTGCGGTGATGAAGCATCAGCTAGGACTTTATTTGAGTTCTGTACAAATAGAGATTTGATCTCATGGAATTCTATGATTGCCAACTATATCAATGACAACCAAGTCCATGAAGCTTTGTTACTATTTAATCGCATGATTTCTGAAGTGGAGCCAAACCCTGTGACGATTATAAATGTTCTCTCATCGTGTACAGACCTTGCAAATCTTCCTCAAGGCCAATGCTTGCATGCTTATGTAATTAGAAGGCATTCCTATCTCGGTTTCAATCTGTCTCTTGCAAACGCTTTTGTAACAATGTATGCAAGATGCGGTAGTATGCAAAATGCTAAAAAGATCTTTGACACTTTGCCTAGGAGAAATATTATCTCGTGGAATGCCATGACTACTGGCTATCGTATGCATGGTCGGGGATATGATGCTATACTTGCCTTCTTACAAATGTTAGAAGATGGTTACCAACCAAATGGAGTAACTTTTTTATCTGTTATGTCTGCCTGCAGCCATTCAGGTTTGATCGAGAAGGGATTGGAGCTTTTTCAATCCATGATTCAGGATTTCAATATAACACCTGAGCTTGCTCACTATGGTTGTGTGGTTGATCTGCTTGGTCGTGGAGGACGTTTAGATGAAGCTAGAGAGTTTATCAAATCAATGCCGATCGAACCAGATGCATCAGTTTGGAGAGCTTTGCTCAGTGCTTGTCGAGTTAATTACAACACTAAGCTAGCTGAAAACATTTTTGAAAAACTTGTTGAATTAGAACCTATGAATCCAGGGAATTATGTTTTGCTATCTAACATCTATGCTGCGGCAGGACATTGGTTGGAAGTTAGACAAATAAGAACATGGCTCAAAGAGAAGGGTTTAAATAAGCCTCCCGGAATTAGTTGGATTGTTGTTAGAAGTCAGGTACACTATTTTACAGCTGGAGACATGTCACACCTCCAATCAGACAAAATTTATGCAAATTTAAATTCTTTGTTGTGCACAATCAAAGAAAATGGATATGTTCCTGATCTTTGTTGGATTTCACATGATGAAGGTGAATATGGTTGAAAGCTGTAGGCAGTTCAGCCATAGTGAGAAGCTTGGTTTCGCATTTGGACTGATCAGTTTGAGCGTTCCGCCCCATATTATGATTACTAAGACCTCATGGCTTTTTGTTGATTGCCACAAATTGAGTGAATGTGGAGTTTGATACTGTTGGGAACTTAGAACATAGAACACTTTCATTTGTTGAGGGTCCCTGCTCATGCAAGAAATATCACTGGAACTTGATATTCAATGAACAATTTTCTAATAAAGGAAATTTGATATCTACTGAGAAGCTGTTAAGTAAAAGGTAATCTTGCAAGACTTTTTAAGTTCTTATGAGCTTGGATTGATGTTGAGCGTCAACTTGGGATGTGGAGGAGTGACTAGCCAGAGTCCCTGACTTGATACTATATGAACACTGGTAGTGGTAGACAAATGGAACTGTATAGTTGTGTATTTATGATGTTAGTGTATGAAAATCTTGCCTTGTTTTTTTTTTTTTTATTTGCACATATATTTTCTGTAATCTTTATGTAACCTCTTTTCTTCGAAATTTGTTTATCCACGGACTAATAAAAGACTTAAATATTACATCAAAACGACTTCATTGGTTCCAACTCTCAAACATTCATTCGTTTTACATTTATAATTGGCCAGTAATAACAGCCACATAAGTATCAATTGCCTTTATACGTTGGATATTAATATTAACTAGCGGATGTTCAGCCCGATGCTCATGTAGTATTTTGAAAATTTTAATAAAAAATTATTTAAGTTATGTTATAATATTTTGGGAATTAATTTCTATTATATTACACATTAGTGAATATAGAAGAATGTAAATTGTTAAAGATTAAAATATTTTGCAATATGAATGTATTTCTTAAGTGAAACGAAACACATGCACAAAGGAGAGAGAATGAGATTCTAACAAATTATTTTTAAGTATTAATTGCATATGTCATAACATGTTTTCCTCCTTTTGGTTTGATTTTATTTCTATTGTTGTTAAAGTAATTAAACTCGAGCAAGAATACCATAATCCTAATCAATTGTTTCTCATACAAATTTTAGAAAAAATAACTATGAAATTCATTCTACATAATTAATAGTATTTTACCCTAAAAAGAATCACATAAAAAATGTCACATTTCAGAACCTCAATCCATTTTAACTAAAGTTCTTGCTTTTTTTTTCCTCAAAAAAAAAAAAAAAAAAAAAACAGAATTTCTTTCTTTTATATGTACAAAATTGCAAACAAACAATAAAATTTAAAAAACCTCAACTTAATAAAAAGGCATCAACACAAAGACAATAAGAAATAAGCTTCACTGACTACTAAATTACAACGGAAACATCAACCTAACAATCCAAAACAGTAGACTCCTAAGCAAGTTACTTATTGATACTTATGAATGACTACTAGTCAACATTATTTGCTTGACTAAAGTCTTACAATGCTGGGATATTTGACCATAGATTGCATGCATAACTTGTAAGGCTGAAATTTACACCATTTACATTCTTTGTTGACAACGGTAATTGATAGATTTTGCAAGGTCAAAATACTCAGTGTGATATAGGATTCCCACTACTACAAAGAAGCCAAGTGCATATTCAATTCCCACTCCTTCTCATGAGAACCATGTTTCCTTACTCTCAACTCTTGGTGGTTTTGTTGGTGACATGTCTTCAAAACATGGCACTCAAATTTGCCTTCCACACAACCCACTATTGTTGGCTTAAAAGTTTGGATCATTCATTGTATCCATTTGATTATCTATCGGAATCTTACCTATGAGTTTGTTGTTACTAACATCCAAAATAGTCAGTTGTTATAGCTTTGCCAGTGATTGTAGAATTGAGCGTGATAAATTGTTGTATGACAAGTCCAAACTCTCTAGATTCTTTAAATCTCCAAGACTTTTTGGTATTCTCCCATAAAGGTTGTTAAATGAGACGTTGAGAAGCTTTAGTGTCTTCAAACTTCCCAATGAAGCTGGAATTTCACCAGATAGTTGATTACTTGACAAGTCTAACAAAGAATAGAGCTTGAGGTTGTTGGATGATAGACCTTGTTTTGACTTCTTCCAATTTACAATCAAATCATGAATCTTGGTCTCCATGTAGAAATCATCCATAGGAATAGAAATAGCATATGAAAATAGATCGGGTGTTTCCATCATACCAGTAAGCTTTCCAAAATTTAGAGGGATTTCTCCAACAAGATGGTTGCTTGAGAGATCAAGAATTTGGAGCCCAGTAAGATTGGAAATACAATCAGGGACTGAACCTTGGATGGAGTTGTTTCGTAAAATTAGGACTCGAGGGGTGGAAATTTGGCAAATAAAATCTTGTAATTTACTGGTGATTTTGTTGTCATGTATGTCTAGGTATTCAAGATCGCTCATTCTAGTAAAGCTTCTAGACAAGCTACCAGAAAACTTATTTTTGCCTAATGCAAGAACTTTAGTACCAGAAAGAAAGTCAGCTTGAAATTCACCTGAGAATTCGTTAGAAGACAAATCAATGATTTCAGGGCTTGAATGCCTAAACGCTGGAAAAAAGTTGCTAGAAAATCTGTTGTTTGACAAGTCCAATACGACGAGGTAGTCCATGTTGTTGATGGATTCAGGAACCTTTCCTGAAAAATTGTTTCCATCCAACGCAAGATACTCGATTGAAGTCGCATTACCAATGTTGTTTGGTAGTTCTCCATAAAAATTGTTCCGAGACACAAAAAGAACATATAAATTTGGATCGTCAAAGAGACCAGGTGGGAGAGAACCTATGAAATTGTTATTTGATAGAACGATATTTGGCACTCTCATTTTAACAAGCCATTGTGGGAGCATTCCTTCTAATTGGTTGTCACTCAAGTTCGAAAAAAAAAAAGTCTCTTAAGCATAGAAATCCAGAATGGAATTCTTCTTGCAAGACCACAAGACTTCATAGACAAGTGGAATAACGTAAACGTAAACTTTGGAACAATCTTTGCTTGAGTATTCCAAATAAGATAATTTCCTCCGAGGTAAAGACTCTGCAACCCCGTTATATTGAACAACCAGGATGGAATTTCCCCAATGAACAAGTTGTTTTCCAACTGAAGTGCTTCCAACTTCGTCATCTTCAATATGGACGATGGGATTGTGTCTGTGATTATGTTAGATAGATTGCCAATATCAATAGGAATTTCCATGGACAATGAATTGTAACTCAAGTCCAATGTTTCCAATCTCTTCAAGTTCAAAATTGAAGATGGAATTTTACCAAAGAAATTGTTGTTTTGAAGAGACAAGTCTGCAACTCTTTTTTGTTCCCTATCTACATAAAGAATTTGGAGATACCTCAAGTTAAAAATTTGAGAGGGAATGGAGCCGCTGAAGTGATTGCCAATCAAATCAAGATAAATTAATTTGGTCAGATTGGCAATGCCGTCACCAGGCAATTCTCCCTATATTCAATTCAAGGACAAATTAAGGTGCATCAAGCTTCTAATGTGAAAGAGTGGTGTCAAGATGGTGGAAGCCAACACTATGGGATCAAGTATCCCGAAGAAGTTCCACAGATTTAGTTCAATCACGTTCCTTGAACCAAATTGAGAATCACAATAGACCATGTCCCAGTAACAACAATCTGAACTAGAATTCTATGATACAAACGAACGAAGCAGGTATTCTTTGTGTGATGTAAAATTTTTTGTTTATTGCTCTTTTTTTTTTAAAAGTGTTAAATTCATAACATTTTCACAACAAATTATTCTAGATATTAAGTTGTTATTAGTTCTAAATTGAACTCACCACTGAAATTACTTTTTTAACCACCAATAACAGCTAGTAACATCCTGCTACTTAGAATTTATTATGAAAAATATTGTGAATATGAAATTTCTCTTTTGTAAAAAAATACTATTTTATTTATTGGCTAATATATAAGCTTAATTAATAATATTAAAATGAAAGAAATAGCTCTATTGATTAAAATTAGAGAGCCTTTTTTACTCAGGGCCTTAGGCGACTGCCTCTCTTAATTATATGTTAGAGCCGGCTGTGCTGGTAATCATGGCCTAAGTCAAGTCAAGTTAAAGATTAGGCTGGAAGGCACTATGATTTTGGTTCCCACATAGTACTAGCAATCATGGCATAAGTTAAGTCAAGTTAAAGCTGGAAGACGCTATGATTTTTTTTTTTTTAAGGGAGGAAGGCACTATGATTTTGGTTTGTGATGTGGTCTCTTTCCACTGAAAAGCATGTTTGACAAACCAAAAATACTATACCAATTATAAACATTAAGACCACAACTTTTACCACAATTTTGCCACAATTTATTCACGTGGAGAGTTGTAAGTAGTAAATTTGTGGATCCATATAAACCAACCATTTTTATTTCACCACTCATAACTTGCCACGTGGACAAATTGTAAAAAAAGTTGTGGCAAAAATTATAATCCTAGCATTTTCCTTGCAATTGACTAATAAGTCACTGCATTTGATTAAAAGTAGCAAACATAATTAGTTGTAGGGCTGCATTATATGACATTCATCATTAACCCATTGTTAGGTTCTTTTGTTCTTTGTTGGACTTAGAGTGCGATAAGGGATAGAAAGAGCAAGAGACCTCTTTGTTCTTTTATTTCACCACTCACAACTTGTCCACATGATACTGGTAATCATGACCTAAGTCAATTCAAGTTAAAGATTAGGCTGGAAGGCACTATGATTCTAGTTTGTGATGTGATTTCTTTTCACTGATAAGCATATTTGACAAACCAAAAATACTATACCAATTATGAATGTTAGGACCACAACTTTTACCACAATTTTGTCACAATTTATTCATGTGGAGCGTTGTAAGTGGTAGATTTATGGACTCATATAAATCCACTACTTTTATTTCACCACTCATAACTTGCCACATGGACAAGTTATGACAAAAGTTGTCCAAAAATTGTGATTCTAGCATTTTCCTTACGATTAACTAATGATATCAAGTGATCTTGATACGTATACAACTATACAAGTCGTCAACCCGTAAAGCTAGTCATTGCAATTGATTAAAAGTAGCAAACCTGATTAGTTGTAGGGCTGAATTATATGACATTCATCATTAAACCACTGTTGGGTTTCTTTGTTCTTTGATGGACTTGGAACTGGAGTGCAATAAGGGATAGAAAGAATGAAGACCTTATGCACTACTGGCCATGGTCTTCCAGTGCAAATTATGTAAAGGAAAAGTGGTTAGTAGAAGTTTCTTGATAAGATTGATACATTTTAAAAGTCAAAAGGAAGATATATATATATATATATATATTTAAATCATGAAAGTAGATGGAAGGTTAATTAGGCTTCATTGGGTACGAGGTCTTGGCAAGGCTCATCAATAGGGAGGAGAGCAAGGGTAATATTAGAGGGGTGCATTTAGCGAATGGAGCTCCAGCTATCACAAAGCTCTTCTATGTTGATGATGTGATGCTATTTTGCAATGCCGAACTGTCAAAAATAAGAACTCTGTTGAATTGTCTGGATAGATATGGAAAATGGTCTGGGCAAATTATAAATGTTGAGAAGTTTGGCATTTTTAGTTCGAAAGGAGTCCACCCTGATTTTCTTAGACAAGTTAAAGACCAGTGGGGTTTTAAAAAGCTCCAACATGGAACAAAGTACTTGGGGGTGCCACTATTCCTATCAAATGACAAGGCCAGAGATTTTGGCTATGCGAAGGAGAAGGTAGATGCAAAATTGGCTAGCTGGAAGAGCAAAAGTCTGTCTTGGGCTGATAGAGCCAGTTTGATTAATTCAATTGACCAAGGTCTCAAGTAAGTAATTCTTGTTTGGTAGTTTCCCAGCTTCTAAATCCTTCGAGTTCAGGTTGGAATGATAATTTGTTGAATGAGTTGTTTGACCAAGAGTCTATTGTGGCTATTAAAAACATCACAATTTGGTCTTTTGGTCAAGAAGATAGATGGACTTGGACCAAATCTGAAAATGGGCAGTTCTCGGTGAAATCTTGTTATCGTCTCATTACTGATGGCATTAATATTTCTAGCAGTGTTTCTCTCACTAGGAAAATTTGGACGTCCAACATTCATGAGAGGTTAAAGATACATCTTTGGAGAATAGCATTTAATCTTCTTCCCACTAAGGTTTAGTTGAGCAAGTTTTCTCCCTCCTCTGACACTAGTTGTCCTTTGTGTAATGTTGAGGCAGAGTCAGCCCTGCACCTTTTTACTCAATGTGACATTGCTAAAGCCATATGGTTTGGCAATCAGTGGAACCTTAGAATTGACAGATGGCATGTTCAATCTCTAGCCCATTTGATTGAGTTATTCTTTGATCCTCCTCCGTTTCTTCAGCTGGATAAAGAACAAAGAGATGAATTTCTGCTATTTGGAGCTCTAACTTTAGATATGATTTGAAAGTGGAGAAACAAGGCAGTTCATGAAAGCTCTCTTCCAGTGGAGGGTCTAGTCCTCAGCAGCCTTCAGAAGCTGTTCTTGGAGCATTGGCGGCCCAAAGTTTCAGTGTTGTCAAGAGTCCCAGCTAGAAGCAGTGCCAGGTGGTGTTGTCCAAACTAAGGTATGTTAAAATTGAATTGTAATGCAGCAGTAGGTGATATGTCATCATGTATAGCTATTGTTGCTAGAGATTGGAGAGGGAATTTGGTGTTTGCGATTTCTAAGAAAGTTAAAACCAACATCCCTATTCAAGCAGAGGCAAATGACATCCTATTGGCTGTCCATATTGCTATTAACTTCTCTTTTTGTAATTGTGTTATAGAAAGTGACTGTAAAGTTTGTATAAATGCCATTAAAGCTGGTGGGAACCTAATTCCTTGGAGACTTTTGAATTTTGTTGACTTAGTTAAGAATGTAATTAGTGATTACAGTCATGTATCTTTTAGCTGGGTTCATAGGGAGGCTAATCAGGCTGCCCATGTGCTTGCCAATTGGTCCCTAAACCAGTCTTTGTTTGGTTCTTTTGGTCTGAGTTTTGGCCCTCCAAGTTTTGTTAATGTGACCTTGGCTGAGGCACCTCAGGACTCTGTATCTATTGCTGTTCAATAAGATTTTTATTCAGCCAAAAAAAAAATTAATGAGGGGGTGAATAAGAAAAAGTAGGGAATAGAAAAAATGGAAAATGGTTAGGGGTGAAAAATGGAAAAATGAAAAACTATCTTGTTTGGATAAAAAGAAAAATGAGATAATAAAAATTAATGTTTGTTTAAATTTACTTTCATACCTTTTCTATATATTAAAAAAAAATATTAGGGAAAAAAACTGAAATTAATGTTGAAAAAAAAAATTAATGTTAAGGGAGGACAAGAGCAAATGAGTAAATTATCATCTAAGCCACTTTTTTCTCCAATTTGGGAAAAAAACAAAACACCTCAAAATGGTGAACCTGAGTTTTTTTTTTTTCTTTTAATCCCTTTATTTTCCCTCTCCCAATGGAAAAATATACCATGTTACGGGTATATGTGTCCTCTCTCTCATAGCTGATAGGTTTCACTTAGTTGTGAGAGAAATCACTTATATATCCATAACAAGGTATACCTTCTCCTCTCCCAACCAAACAAAGGCACGATTCAACTAAACGGGCCTTAGGAAAATCATTTCACAGGTGGATGTGGGTTTACATTAATTTAAGAGGGTCTACATGGTTTTAAAATTTTGTGGGTCTGCTGTGCTGATGGAGCTTCCCTAATGGGCTTTTAAATCCCAGTTGTTTGGATGTATGATGTATCTCCTCAGTCCTCACGGAGTCACAGCTGCATTCCTTTCTTCCTGGCTTAGCCTCCTCCTTAAGGCTGTTAGTTAAGTCTTGTATCTTCCTCCTTGTTTTCCTTTATAACCTTTTGCAAAAGAAAAACAAGAAGGAAGATATAGGACTTAACTCTATTGCATGCACATTCTTACACACACTTAAAATATACTAAAATCTTGGATATCATGATTTCAAATCATAATTTCAGTGTATCTCAAGTGTATGTAATGGGGTGTGTATAATAACACTATCCTTTTGCAAATGCTAGTCAAGTAGCAGCTTTTTTTTTTTTGTGGGGGGGGGTGGGGATTGGGTGGTGTGGATTTATAAACAAAATAGTATAATTCACATAAAACAAATAAGAAAAAGAAATAGGGTAACCTAGATTTGTAGATTAAACAGGCCATCTGTATTATTTGAAAAGTGTAACATTGATTTTTCTAAGTTTTCTTAATCAAATACATTTTCTAATGTATAGAACTGCCATGCTTCTAATGTATTATTGAAAACTTTCATTCGGCTTTATTTGGATTTAGGAACACATCAACACACAATCAGGTCTTTTGTCTCAATAGGCAAAACAAAATTTTCATTTCAATTGATTATATAATGAATATGATTTAGTACAATTATGTTGAAAATTAAGTAACACTATATATTCTGTAATCTTACACTTGAGCATTCATTTGACAGCCTCTTCTTGTTGTTTGAACTGACCTTTCAGCCTTTTTAATATAAAAGGAAATGTAGTACTTGCAGTTAAATCTTCAACATTGAACTGAATTTTGTACCTGTAAATATAAATCATTTTTGTTAGTTTAGGTATGTTGTTTATGTCAACCTAAGTCTTATAAATAATTACATTTATCAAGGTAGGAATTGGAAAATCAAACTATCATTATTGCATACGCTATATCCACACCATAAGTCATTTGTAGGCTTCATCTTCAAGTATGTTTGAAAACATTACAAATGGGAAAAAAGTTCATAGTGGACTCTATGAAGATTGAACATCATAAATGTGTTGAATGATATACCAATGGCTTAGTAGTTGTATAGCAATGGCATCCACACTACCGGTACTGCATTGAATAAAACCAATCAGTTGAACAGTAGAAATGTGTTCAAATGAGTGTGTATGTTTATATTAAGGACAAACTCTATGAAGCTTTTTTGAGCTTGGCCATATTCTTTTAACTTATGTCATAGCTGGTTAAGCTTTCCTAAAAAAATTTTGGCACAACTACAAACTTTCTAAGCTTCAAATTTATTATTTTGGTAATTTGATCTTTAAATAGGTAGGGATTATGAATATACATGCAACGAACGTAATCATGAACACTGGTAGACATACGAAACTGTATATTTGTGTATTTAAGATGGTAGTGTATGAATATATTTGTGTTTTTATGATTTTTTTTTTCTTTTAATTTCTATTGATTTGCACATATATTTTCTGTGATCTTCATGTAACCTCTTTTTTTTTTAAATTTGTTTATCCATAGATTAAAAGGACTTAGGTTGCATTTGGGATAGCTTATATGGGGCAGCTTCTTTTACTATTTAGTTTATTTTTGCTATTATTTATGGGTGTCATTGCACTTTTTAGTAATATTCATGGATATCACTATACTATTTCAACTAACTTTTAGTTTTATCTGTAGCACTTTTAGCAAAAGATTTTCCGTTTCAACTAAATAGATATCAAACTATCAACTGTCTTTATGCATTTGGCATTAATGTGGTTTAAAAATCACTATGTTGTTTCACATTCTCTATTGCATTTGGATCTAGGCAAGAATGTTTTTCATAATGCCAGGCATTCTTTGCAAACCTTTGTGCTAAAAAGGGACTAGAACACTGTGGGAGCTCTTTGATTATTTTGTAAAGGATTAATTAGCTATCTCTAAAAGGGTTAATACCAACATCCCTCTTCAAGCCGAGGCGGGGGCCATCTTCTGCTAATTCAGCTCGCAAAGTCTCTCAATTAGGAAAATGTCATGATTGAAAGTGATTCAAAATTGAGTATTGAAACCATTCAGAAGATAGTTGCAGAAACTCCTTATAGAATTTCAAGCAATATAGCATAAGCCTTAGCCCTCTCTGTTTCTTTCTCTTCTTGTTCTCTTAATTGGGACTTATAGAGTGGTAAACAGAGCCCCTCATGTTTTAGCAGGCTGGTCTCTTAAAGAGTAGGTTATGGGGCTGTTTTGATTATTTAGTTGCTGGGCCTCAAGCCTTTCTTGATGTGTATTTTGAGGATCTTAATTTGATCTGTTCCTAGTAAGCTTTTGTTGCTTGCTTCAATAAAATCTTTCATGATTATCAAAAAAGATTATTTCAATTATTGTGATGCAAATTCATGTCACCCAAGTTATTGATATTTTGGGGTAGGGTTAACGAGCATGTTAAGGAATTGCTTTATGTTAGATTTTTGACTAGCTTTATAAGGTATGAAACCAATTGAGCTAACTTTTTAAGTTTCATTTATTACTTCAGCAATATTTTTAGCCACTTTCTTTAATTCATGCCAATTTTTATTGGCTAAACTCCACAATAACTTATCTTTAAAAAACAACTTACTGTGCCCGTTAACATTTCTCCATATTATAAAATATTAACATCACTGCTTTTGGGAGAGGGAAGAAAAAAAGTGTCCAATTTCTATGTGTTTGGTAAAATGCCACTACAAGTATGAAAAGGAACACTTCTAAGAATTGAATCTGTACATTTAAGCTTCACAGCCTGACATTTTCCCCCCTAATTATAAATCCACCAAATACCTCTCTCTCTCTCTCTCACTCTCTCTCTGCTTCTATTTTTTAAAATTTTTCCCTACTTCCATGACTATATATTTGTCTCACACTTGTGATTTGTCCATATTTCATCTTAAGCATATTGCATACATAAGAATTTGGCATCTTTTTGCAAGGCTACTGTGGAAGTGCTCATATTTATGAGCCTTGTTGCATGCTTTCCCTTATAATAACAGGCACGCTAATAAGTGCTCCTTTCATTGTAAACAGTGTGGGCAATTATATTGGTTGTCAGCTCTGAAAAACCTTAACAAGATGTGTCATTTTGTTTTGAGGGACAAGAATATTCATGGAATGAACAATTTTTTTTTTTCTTGAAAATGACATCT